>NC_041793.1:26178724-26661310 GCF_002114115.1 Malus domestica
TTCTTCTTCATCAAGGATGATGTGGGAAATCGATCAGCAAGAGGAGGAATTGTTTAACCAATCTGAAGGAATGTTCAACCTTCAGATAGCCGAAAATGAGATGGAAGAGGATGAGGAGCGTAGAAGGAGAGATGATGAAACAAGAATGGCCAGAGCCTCACATTCCCGTCGAGTCATCCAGACTGTTGCTCAGATATGCAGGCCCAACTGTTCAAGAAACATTGATAGAAGCAGGCAACGACGGGGTGAAGAGCTGTTGGACGATTACTTTGTCCATAACAGTGCATTTCCTGATACGTACTTCAGACGCCGTTTTAGAATGGAACGACATTTGTTCAACAGAATCATGACTGATGTTTGCAACCATGATTCTTACTTTGTGCAAAAGAAGGATGCTTGTGGTGTTATGGGTCTCCTGCCTGAGCTAAAAATCACTGCTGTGTTGCGGATGCTTGCGTATGGAGCATTTGCAGACCAAGTGGATGAGATAACGAGGATGGGGAAATCAACCATTCTTGAGGCCCTGATGAGGTTTTGCGGAGCAGTCGAATCTTTGTACATCGCAGAGTACCTCCGAAAACCTACTCACGTGGACTTGCAAAGGCTTCTGAAGAAGGGCGAGATGCGAGGTTTTCCTGGGATGATAGGAAGCATCGATTGTATGCACTGGACGTGGAAAAACTGTCCAAGTGCATGGCAAGGCGCATATGGGGACAGAAAAGGATCAAAATCTATCATTTTGGAGGCAGTGGCATCTTTTGATACATGGATATGGCATGCCTTTTTCGGGGTTCCGGGGGCTCAAAATGATCTCAACGTCCTTGCCCAATCCCCAGTGTTCAACGACGTCCTGCAAGGAAAGGCATCAAAAGTCACGTACGTCGTCAACAGACGTAGGTACGACGGGGCATACTACCTAGCTGACGGCATTTACCCACGGTGGGAAACATTTGTCAAAACAGTGCCACGCCCGCGAAGTGCAAAGGAAAAACACTTTGCAAGCTGTCAAGAAGGGTGCAGGAAGGATGTGGAGCGTTGTTTTGGTATCCTTCAAGCTCGTTGGGCGATCGTCAGGGGTGCTGCTAGAATGTTCGATGTAGAGTCACTTCGATCCATCATGATGACGTGCGTCATTCTTCACAACATGATTGTGGAAGATGAGTTTGATTATGATGCGGTTGATGAATATGAGCCAGAACCAGACACGATGAACAATTCAAGAACACGGATATATTGTGCGCATGATGGCACCGAAGAACCCGTGCAACACGAGCCATTAGAAAGGGATGGACGTTACAATGAAAGGGTCATTCAACGATATACTGCACTTCAAAGGTCATCTATGCACAATGATCGGCAAATTGACTTGATAGAGCACCAGTGGGCATTGAAACAAGCTGAAGATACTTAAGTTTTATTTAGTATGTTTGTTTGTATTTGGTGTGTTTATGTAATTTTATTGGTGTGTTTTTTGTAGTGAGTTTTTTATTATTTCGTATGTTTATGTATTTTTATTTGGTGTGTTTTTTGTAGTGAGTTTTTTATTATTTCGTATGTTTATGTAATTTTAGTTGGTGTGTTTATGTAATTCCAATTGGTGAGTTTTATTTTGGTGTGTTTTATAATTTCATTATACGTGAACAATTTGATGAATTAAAGATTCTATTATTAGGATAAATATATTACGAAATTAAATACATGTACTCTCACTTTAAATAAAGTACTAACTTCAATAAAATGGAAACAACATAAATAATAAATTACAACCCAAAGTGATTGGAAAACTACGGGCTCCGATTACAAAAGTACCCTATTCCTCACCACTTAACCAATCTGTGGTGCTAGGATCATCTTGTCTTGTTGTGCTAAGACCATCTTGTCTTGATCTCGCTTCTCTTACACGCCTCCTTTGCACCACATCCGCTTTCTCCGACTGCCAAAAATATTTAGAATTTGGAGACATCCCTTCTAAACGCGTGTTCATAATGTCACGATCTCGTTGTGCAATTCTTTCTTCTCTAAGCAACTCCCTTTCTTGCCTAAGTAGCTCTCTTTCCCTCTGTTCAGCTTGAAATGCTTGTTGAATAGCTGCAGCTTTTACCTCTTCTCTAGCCTTGTCAGCCTCATATTTCGTCAATTCCCGCGCCAACGTCAATTCACCTTGACGAGCAAGTTCTTGCATGTACTTTCCATAATTATTCGTGGAAGCACTCCCTTTCCTCTTTGAAGCCTTCTTACCTAGAGGCCTAATTGGATAACGGGTCGACCCCGACGCTTGTTCAGGAATGGGCGTTTCAGGCACTTCTTCTCCATCTTCTTCATCCACATGGGAGCCATGATCGGGTGTAGAGTGTGGAGGGGTGCTGTGTACAAAGGTGCTGTGTAGAGGAATGCTGTTCATGCATACTTCTGGACCAACAGACACAACTTTGAATTTAGGACAATCTTTAACAATATTCCAACATTCCCACCGGGTGAATGATTTGTTTCTTGATTTGATTTTGGCACCATACCATGCTTGTGCTTGAAGTTGCTACAAATGAATAATATTGAAATTATTAGGTAACAAATAAATAATACAAACAAATGAATAATAATGAAATTATTAGGTAACAAATAAATAATACAAACAAATGAATAATAATGAAATTATTAGGTAACAAATAAATAATAATAATGAAATTATTAGGTAACAAATAAATAATACAAACAAATAATAATAATGAAATTATTAGGTCACAAATAAATAATACAAACAAATAATAATAATGAAATTAGGTCACAAAAAAATATTGCAAACAAATAATAAAATGAAATTATTAGGTAACAAATAAATAATACAAACAAATAATAATAATGAAATTATTAGGTCACAAATAAATAATACAAACAAATAATAATAATGAAATTAGGTCACAAATAAATAATACAAACAATTAGGTAACAAATAAATGAAACAAACAAATAATTATAATCAAATTAGGTAACAAAATTATAATACAAACAAATAATTATAATATATTCTTACCTTATCCGCATAATTTGCCCCACTTCGAACATTATTACTAGCTTGTGTCAAGGCATCTCTCCACGTACTAAAGGAATGGCTAAGTATTTTCCAACGACTGGATATCGATTCTTTGGTTCTTTTCCCACTCATTTGCTCAACAAATTTGGTATGAATTAAACTCCACATTTCTCGCAATTGCATCTCATTACCCGTAAGGGAATTATGAGTAACTTCAACCCAGCTGGTGTGCACAACGCAACATCTTCAGAAGCGAACAATTCGAACCTGCATCAGTAGCCATTTTGTGGAAAAAATGTGGATTGAAACTTTGAGAGAAAGATAGGAATTTGATTGAAAGTAGTTGAGAAAATATGAAATTGTGGTGTAAGGTAGATGGAGAAGAAGTGGTATTTATAGAAAAGTAAAAACAAATTTTTACAATTTTTTTTCAGATTTTTTACAATTTTTTCGGATTTTTTACAATTTTTTTTTTAAATTTTTATTCAAATAATTAATCTCTGCCGTTGGATTTAAAATTTTTGAATTCCAACACTCCAGATTGTGCCACGTGTCACAACGGTAACTTTTCTTAATTTTAAAACTATTTTTTCTTTTTTTTTTTAAAATTTATAAAGCAGATTAATATCAACCGTTGATCTCAGATCGAACGGTTGATATAAAATCAGTTTTTTTTTTTTTTACCGTTGTAAATCGGACGGTTCTTATTAAAGAACCGTTGGGATCTAACGGCCCATGGGAAGCCACGTGGCTTCCCAACGGTAACTGACGCACAGGCCATCCCCCTGAAATCATGTCGGGCGACGCGCCCCCACTCGCGAGTGAGGGGCACGCGCCTGACACAAAAAAAATAAAAAAAAAAGGCCGGACCCAGCCCTTGCGTCAGCGTGACGTCACACGAGCTCGGGGGCCAGGCCTGTCAACTTTCCACAGGCCTTCGACTCGGGCTCCCACCCTCACTCGGGCCCGTCCCCGCTGGAGCTGCACCCACCGGCCCGAGGGCCCTTTCTTCTCGCCTGTGGCCCGAGCAACCAGCATGGCTGGCGTTGCTCTAAGTGGAAATCCGAAATCCTGTTTTCGGATCGAACGACAAACACAGTGAGCTATAGCGGCATAGCCCATTCAGTTCAGTCCATTGTCTTGAGACAAACACATAATTAATTTTCACCTGATAATACTTGCATTTTAAAAGCTTAGGCACTAAGTTAATACAGTATTAACTATTCATTTTTACTCTACATTGTACCTTACGATTTGTTGATATATAACCCTTGAGCTAATATCTTGGAGCTAAAGTTACAAATTTTGATTTTCCTTTTATGTGCTTTATCTTGCTGATGTAATCTGAGCCATTGGATCATAGTCCAAGTGGTCTCTTCTCTAGCATAGGATCTAAGTGATATAACAAGACAAGCGGCATCATCTCATAGGATGATAGCAATGTATGGTTGAGATTGTGTTGTGTATTGGTGAGTGAAGGATCTCCCTTCCTCTACATACATAACGGTTACAAATGTATTTTTGGATATAGAGTGAAATCGAAGAGACACATTCAATCTTCTTCTCTCTCATTTCTCTGTTTTGTTCTTCAACCTCCAACATAGAGATCTCCATTGAAAAACACATAAAACACAAACTCTAATATGGCCTCAGAGCTAGGTTCGGTTATCTAAACTGAGCGTAAATCTGTGAAAAGAAAACTGGAATTGATTCGAGCTGCAATCTAGCTCATACGACCATCGAGGTGGTGTGATTTATTGAATCTGATGTCTAACATGGCAGGATCAGGCACTGCTGAGCTTCGCACACCAGTTTTCAATGGAGAAATTTATGAGTTCTGGAGCATTCGAATGAAAACCATTCTGAAATCTCATGGGTTATGGGATCTCGTTGAAAATGGGTTCGATGCTTCAGATCCAAAGAAGGAGAAGAAGAAGATAGAAGAGATCGAGGTCACGGAAGTGGAGAAGCCGACGTTAGCTGAAATCCTGATGAAGGATGCTCGTGCACTTGGGTTGATCCAAGGTGCTGTCTCAGACCAAATTTTCCCCAGAATTGTGAACGAAGAGACCTCAAAGGGTGCTTGGGACATTCTGAAGCAAGAGTTCAGAGGAGATAAGCAAGTAAGGAGCGTAAAATTGCAAGGTTTGCGTCGAGAATTTGAATATACTCGCATGAAAAGATAGTGAATCCTTATCTGTATATCTCACTAGATTGTTTGATATAATGAATCAAATGAAGAGTTATGGTGAGGATCTGTCTAGAGAGAGAGTTGTGCAAAAATTGTTGATTAGTTTGCCTAGATCATATGATCCTATTTGCTCCGTAATTGAACATTTCTAAGGACCTTGAAACTCTTGAGATTCAAGAGGTAGTTGCTTCTCTGAAAAGTTTTGAACTCAGATTATATAGACATGCTGAAAATTCTATTGAACGAGCTTTTGCTAGTCTAAATGTTGGAGGTAAAAACTCTAAGGGAATAGGTTATTCTGGAAATCAAAAGTTTCAGAAAAACTGGAAATTCAAAGGAAAAAAGTGGGATAATAAGCCAAATTTTGTTCAAAGACCAAATGTCTCTAATGATGGAAACAAGACAGCTTGTAGACACTGTGATAAATTGCATTATGGCAAATGTTGGTTTGAAGGGAAGCCAAAATGCACAGGTTGTGGAAAACTTGGGCATGTGATCAGAGACTGCCATGGAAACAAAAATATACAGAAGGTGAACTATGTAAACCATGTTGAAGAAACTGGTACCCTGTTCTATGCATGCAATGCTATGACAGATGTGAAGGTGAATCATTCATGGTACATTGATAGTGGTTGTAGTAACCACATGACAGGTGATGAAAGGTTACTAATCAACATCCAAAGGAATCCGACTTCCAGGGTGAAGATGGGAACTGGAGAGATTGTTCAGGTTGCAGGAAAGGGGACTCTTGTTATAGAGACCAAATTGGGAAGAAAGCACATTCAAGAAGTGATGCTTGTTCCTAGACTTGAAGAGAATCTGCTAAGTGTTGGACAGATGATGGAGCACGGGTACTATCTATTGTTTGGAGGAAATATTGTGAGTATCTTCGATGGTTGGTCAATGGATAATCTTGTGGTTAGAGTGCAGATGACAAACAACAGATGTTTTCCTCTTACAATGATGCCAGCAAATCAGATAGCCTTGAAAGCAAGTGTGACACACTGTATGCAGATATGGCATAAACGTTTGTGGCATCTAAATAACAGAAGCATCAAAATGCTTGAAGATCAAGAAATGGTTCATGGATTGCCTCATTTGGAGAAAACCTCTGTTGTGTGTGAAGGCTGCATGCTAGGAAAGCAACACAGAGAGTCTTTTCCATCAAAATCAGCTTGGAGAGCAAAATTTCCTTTGGAATTGGTTCACACAGATATCTGTGGACCAATGCAAACTGAATCTATCTCTGGAAATAAGTACTTTCTGTTGTTCACTGATGATTGTACTAGGATGTCTTGGGTATATTTTCTCAGAAACAAGTCAAGTGCATTTGATTGTTTCAAGAAGTTTAAAGCAATGACAGAGTTGCAGTGTGGATATAAGGTGAAATGTCTAAGGAGTGATCGGGGTGGAGAGTTCTTATCAACTGAATTTGATAGTTACTGCAATGAGCTTGGAATTCAAAGGCAATTAAACCATGGCATATTCTCCTCAACAGAATGGAGTAGCTGAGAGGAAGAATAGGACTGTGGTGGAAATGGCAAAGTCTATGATGCATGAAAAGGGTCTTTCTTATGCATTTTGGGCAGAGGCTGTGAACACTGCAGTCTACATACTTAATAGATGTCCTCAAAGTCCCTCAAGAAGATAACTCCATTTGAAGCATACACTGGTAGAAAACCAGGCATTGCACACTTGAAGATCTTTGGGTCGCTATGCTATGTGCACATTCCCTCAACACTAAGGCATAAGCTTGAAGAAAATAGTCGCAAGTGTATTTTTGTAGGCTATGGAATCTGTGAAAAGGGTACAGAGTGTTTTGATCCAAGTTCTAATAAGATCATCCTGTTCTAGAGATGTACACTTTGATGAGAATGCTTCATGGGAGTGGGAGAACACTGATAAGAGTGAAATACAAGTTCCCATGATTATTGAGAATCAAATGGCAGATTGTAGTGAAGGACAAAATCAAGTGGAAGTATGTGAACCAAGACAATTCTTGGATACATCAACTTAAGTGGAGGATGTTGTTGCATCACTAAGTGAGAATGTTTTCGAAAGTTCTCAAACAACTGATCACACACCACAGAAATGGAGAAGTGTAAATGAGATCATGGCTCAGTGTAACATGTGCATTGTAGAACCTGAAAACTATGAAGATGCTATTCTAGATGAGTCATGGGAAAATGCAATGAAATCTGAGCTTGAAATGATTGACAAGAACAACACATGGGAGCTAGTTGATAGACCATTTGACAAGCCAATCATTGGTGTTAAGTGGGTCTATAAAACCAAGTTGAACCTTGATGGATCCGTGCAGAAAAACAAGGCCAGACTGGTGGAAAAAGGTTATTCCCAAAAGCCTGGGATAGACTACAATGAAACATTCACCCCGGTTGCAAGATTAGATACTATTAGGACCTTGATAGCACTTGCTGCACAGAAGGAATGGAATCTATATCAGTTGGATGTAAAATCTGCTTTTCTGAATGGAACTTTGAAGGAGGAGGTTTATGTTGAGCAGCCACAAGGTTTTGTGAAGGAGAGTGAAGAAACCAAGGTGTATAAGTTGAACAAGGCTTTGTATGGGTTGAAGCAAGCTCCGAGAGCTTGGTATGATGAGATAGATTCCTATTTTGGCAAGGCAGGTTTCAAGATGAGTTCTAGTGAAGCAACATTTTATGTCAAAACTAGTGAAGCTACAAGTATCATTATTGTTTCACTCTATATGGACGATATTGTATATACTGGAAGTTGTCTAAAACTACTCGAAGAGTTAAAAAATGACATGATGCAGCATTATGAGATGACTGATCTGGGGTTACTTCATCATTTTCTTGGCATAGGAGTAGTGCAAACAGATAAAAACATTTTTATCCACCAGAGAAAATATGCAATGAAGCTTATTGAGAAATTTGGGATGAAAGATTGCAAATCAGTGGCAACACCACTGGCTATGAATGAGAAGTTATGCAAGACAGATGGTAGTGAAGCAGCAAATGAAAGTGAATATAGACAAGTTGTAGGTAGCTTGTTATACTTGACTGCTACAAGGCCGGATATAATGTTTGCTTCTAGTTTACTTGCTAGATTCATGCATAACCCCACAAAGAAACACATGGGAACAGCCAAAAGTGTGTTGAGATATATTCAGGGCACTCTTGATTTTGGAATTGAATTTGTAAAAGGGAAGACAACTACTCTGATAGGGTACTGTGATAGTGACTGGGCAGGAAGTGAGGATGACATGAGAAACACCTCAGGATATGCATTTACACTTGGATCCGGTATGTTTTCATGGGCATCAATCAAACAAAACACAGTGGCACTGTCCACTGCAGAAGCAGAATATGTCAGTGCTGCAGAAGCAACATCACATGCTAAATGGCTAAGGTTTGTGCTTGAAGATTTTTGGTGAGGAGCAAGTGGAAGGCACACCAATTCTGTGCGACAACACTTCAGCCATAGCAATGGCAAAGAATCCAGTTCTACACCAGAGAACTAGGCACATCAGTAGGAAATTTCATTTTATCAGGGAAGCTATCCAAACAAAGGAGATTGAACTTGTCTACTGCAAAACAGAAGACCAGATTGCAGATATTACTGACCAAGGCTCTGTCAAAAAGATCGATTTGTCTACCTAAGAGATCTACTTGGTGTGAAATCAGCTAAAGGGTTAGAAGGGAGTGTTGATATATAACCCTTGAGCTAATATCTTGGAGCTAAAGTTACAAATTTTGATTTTCCTTTTATGTGCTTTATCTTGCTGATGTAATCTGAGCCATTGGATCATAGTCCAAGTGGTCTCTTCTCTAGCATAGGATCTAAGTGATATAACAAGACAAGTGGCATCATCTCATAGGATGATAGCAATGTATGGTTGAGATTGTGTTGTGTATTGGTGAGTGAAGGATCTCCCTTCCTCTACATACATAACGGTTACAAATGTATTTTTGGATATAGAGTGAAATCAAAGAGACACATTCAATCTTCTTCTCTCTCATTTCTCTGTTTTGTTCTTCAACCTCCAACACAGAGATCTCTATTGAAAAACACATAAAACACAAACTCTAATACGATTTACACGGTTCATTTTTATGTTTTCATTGAAAAACCATCCATACGCAAATTTATTTAAGCCAAAAGCATTTAATTATGTTAATGTGGACTAAACAAATAAACAAATACAGTATTTTTGATAAACAATGATATGTGCATGGTAATACTCAAACTGAAATGATTTTTTTTTTTTTTTTTTTGTAGAAATGATGCTTGAATTAGAAACTAAATTAATGAATTACTAGAATCACACGATTAAATTGAAGAATAGGTCAAAACAATTGATTTTAGTCATGTGTTGTAAGGAAAATTTTGGTTTTCCTTTTTTGGTAACTTAAATATACTTGGTATGATTATGTTTTTTTGTGAGCCTGTAAACAAGCTATATAAGGGCTTACTCCTGTGGTCAAATTGAGAGTTTTTCACCGTGTGTGTTGGGGCATCCTTCTTCAGAGATTAGAGAATTTGAGGTTTGATTCTTTGTGAGTTTGTAAGCTTGTAAGGATTGGCTGTATGAGAGGAAAGTGATTATTGAGAGATTTTTTTTTTGTCTAACAAACAAGAAGATAACTACATTAAATTCATATAAATTACGAAAACTGAGATCCAATATTTTATATTTGTTTAGTGGAATGTCCATCAAATGCCTGGGGATGTAACTGTTACACCAAAGCACCGATGATGTGTTGTTGCTCAGTGAGCAACATACTTAAGATCATGCAAACCATGATGAGTCAGCAACTGCGAGTGGCAACTGCGATCACCGACAACCAGCAACAAACGTGGCCAGCAGCAGTGAGCACCGACTGCACCGATTGCAACAACATGCAAACATTCATGCGGGGTACGTGGAATTGACACCTGATAAAAATGGCACCCTCGTGGCAGCGATGACAGACTGCAGCGGTAAACAGAAATAAATCCTGGGCACGTGGAGTTAGCCATTTTGAATGACCACCAACTAGATTCACCAGCCATATCAGTCGGTGTGTTTCCACCATTTTTGAGGAAATCAAATTGGAGAATGATATAGACTTGGTCTTCTAAGACAAATCCTTTAAAGAAGCTATTTTAAGTGTTAACTCTAAAACCCATGCAATCTGAGCTAACTTCGACGAAGGACATAAAGTATAGGAATTAGTAGAACAAAAGGAAGGAAAGAAACCAATAAGGTGTAAGTGGGTATTCAAGACGAAGGATTCGAAATGATATTCTTTATGTATTCAGCGGGAGCAATTTTATTATACTTGTTCTTTATGTGGACGATATTCTCCTTGCCACAAATGATACATGTTTGTTAGATGAAACTAAGTCATTTCTGCAGAAGAATTTCGAAATGAAGGACCTTGGGGAAGCAACATATGTCCTTGGAATTGAATTAAAAGAGATAGAAGTAGAGGATTCCAGGGGCTGTCACAAAAAGGATATATTGAAAAGTTCTTAAAAGGTTCAACATGTCTTCTTGTGGAGCCACATAAATGCTGATCTCAAAGAGTGATAAACTAAGCAAGTGTCAGTGCCCTAAAACTGATTTAAGAAGTAAAATATGGAGGAAAGACCATATGCTTTTCTTGTTGGAAGCTTGACGTATGCACAAGTGTGCACACGACCTGATCTTGCCTTCATAATAAGTTTACTTGGCAGATTTCAATATTGCGCATGTGAAGCTCCTGGAATGTAGCAAAAAAAGTTTAAGATATCTTCAGAAGACAAAAGAACACATATTGGTTTATAGAAGCACATATAATCTTATATTGGGGGGTTACAGTGACTCAGACTTCTCTGGGTATCAGGGTTTGTTTTCACAATTGCAAGTGGTGCTATTTCATAGAGAATTATAAAGCAAGCAACAATGGTAGCTTCAACCATGGTGGCTGAGTATCTTTCTTGTTGTGAAGCTATTGATCAAGTTATTTGAATGAAAATTTTCATCTCAGGTCTAAAAGTGGTTGATTCAATTTCAAGACCAATTCAGCTTTTCTATGACAATAATGCAACCATATTCTTCACCAAGAATAACAAAAGAGACTAGGGCTATGTTACTGAACCCTTGAACAAGACTATACCGGTTTCGATTTTCAAGAAGCATGTCACAAATATGAGAGTTTTGGCAAGATTCGATGCAACTGACTAGTGGGAGCTAAGTATTATTCAAAGAATTTTCTTGTTTTCTTGTTTTCTAGTTGCCAAGTTTGTTTATTTATCTTATTCAAAGACTACTAAGGATTCTTGACTAATAAAATTGAAACTATGAGGTTGTCAAAGTTTTCCCTTAAATATGCAGTTTAGCTGAGAATGTTTGTATATATTTTATATGCATAATGGTATGACAATCTGTGCAATTGTTATCAGGATTAATAACCATTAAGATGAATTGTTTTTTCAATTCGAAAGAGGACCATGTATTGAGATGATGATGAATACATATGCAGACTTTTTCAATACAATAATTTTAATATCTTGTTGGGGTTTAATGTGTTGGTTAGCTATGTAAATGTGATTATAGGGATATTATTCAAGTTAAAGAATATGTTACCCTTTAGTCGTTTACAAATGTTGGCTAATGACCTAAGTATGGAATCATGATTTGTGTCAATATTGATCTCATGGCCATTTAAGAGAATCTCGCATTAAGGTTAGCAATGGTTAACCAAGTGTAGTTCTAGTGGGAGAATGTAAGTTCTGAAGAGAGCTATACTGTAATACCCTGAAAATTTAAATATATGGAATAGAATATTCATAATTATGAATATGTGGAGAAAATTGAAAATAAATCAATTTATGGTTATGAATATTTAATTGAGGAATTTTAAAATTTTGTTACTGAAAATTATTATAATTTACGTATTTGTATTATTGAGATTTTATATTATTTTTTGAGAATTTATATTAATTTATTTGAATTGAGTTTTAAATTAAACTAGTTACGAAGTTTGGAAATTAATTATCTAAAATCTGTAGACCCTTCGAAGTCACATTTTATATGTTTGAATAGAGCTTGATCTCACAAACGTGTAGGTGCAAACCGTTTGTGAAACGGAGTTATAACGAAGAAGTTATTAATGTTGAAAGTCAGGGATATTTTTATAATTTTAACCTTCATACAGAATGCTCTAGATTTTCTGGAGCAATGGATGTGCCATGTGTGTGGCTGTGATGGGGAGGAAATGAGAGAAAATGAGGGGGTGGATGAATTAGAAGGGGGGAGGAAAAAGGAGGACGAATCAGAAAGAGGGAAAGGAGAGGAAATGAGAGAAAAAGAAAAAGGGAGAAACAGGGCCGACCCATATCGCCTCTTTCCCAGCACCTTTCTGTTGGTTTTTCGGCAATCCAAACCACCTAACCACCTGGGAAACACTCTAAGACCTTCCCTCTACCCATTCAACCCCAAATTTGATGGAATTTGGTTTTAAAATAGTGAAACCCGCACAGTGGTTGAGACGGGTTCGTGCGAAGATTCATCAAATTTAGAAATGTTTTCCTCCAATTACGACCATCATTAGACTCCCTTTGAGGCCTGAAACAAAGCCCATGCATTGGTTGGGGTGTCGGAGTTATTTTGGAATCGAATCAAGAGCACCCAATTCGAGGGTTTCCGGTAGTTCGAAGGTGATTTAAGGTGTTTCCCGGTCGAATTGGACTTTGGCCCAGGTATGAAAAGTGTTCCTCTCCTTGAGTTGTACATTCTTACAAAATTTGGTAATGTTTGGAAATAGTTAAATTTGCTGGCGAGTCGGGGTGGCCGACCACCACCCACGTCGGCGCGTGGCCAGTGGGCGAACGCTACCATTTTGTGCAAATTTTAATATTCTAAATATGAATTTGGTATCCATTTGATGTGTTTCGTTATTAAAGCAAATGTTGGTTATTTCGGTGATTTGAATATGTTGATGCACAAAATCAGTGAGGACTTTGGTACAACAGAAAGTGTTAAGTTTGTGACCTTCGCTAGATTGCTCCGGTCACTAGTGTGGATAAGTATGTAAATGGATAGGGACAGGGAAGCAAACACAAGATGTACGTGGTTCACTAGATTGGCTACGTCCAGGGAGTAGAGGAGTTCTCATTAATTGTGAAGGGTTTACACAAGTACATAGGTTCAAGCTCTCCTTTAGTGAGTACTAGTGAATGATTTAGTACAAATGACATTAGGAAATATTGTGAGAGAATGATCTCTATTTATAGAAGAGAGTTTCTAGTTTCATTCTGACATTGACACGTGTCGTGTTATGATTGGCTTTTGATGTTGACATGTGTCGCGCTATGATTGGCTTCTGATGTCAACACGTGTCACACTGTGATTGGCCTCTTGGTTGGAGGGAAACTCTTTTGGGTCCTTCACGGTATAACGTTGACTGGTGCTCAGTAGTTTTGGGATTGGTCGAGTATGGTACAAACAGTGCTCCCCTAAGTTCCTGAGTAAGGAAAACTCCTCGGTTAGGGACTTGCAAGATCCAAGCCATTGAGTAATCACGAAACTTCTAAGTACCGAAGTGTGGTATCATTTTCACTTGCCTTATATGTCTCATACGTAGATGTGACATCTTCTCTGGAAGTACTCTTCCTCCATCCAGGGGTGGTATCTTTAACCGATCAAGATGCACAAGGTAATGTATCAATTTCACTTGAAGCTTACTTATAATTTCGGGCTTGGTCAAGTGCGATACAAAACCCTATAGTAGTAGTCCCCCAAGTCGTTGAGCTAGGAGATTTGCCGAAAAAAGTAACAGACAAGGTAAGCAATCAGACTACCAAGCAAGCAACCTAGATCGAAGGTTCAACTTCGGCTTCCGGTTAATTGTTCTCCTTCTCCTTGTGTCGTAAACATCAACAAGGATAAAGAGAAGCAAATGGAGAAGAGATGATATAAGATACTTTTGTTTTTGAAGAAGTAACTTTCCACAGGCTTATTCTTGAATTGGGCTGCAGGGTTTTCGGGTTTCCTCCAGAGTATAAGGCCGATTCAAGAATTTGAGGGTCAAAACAAGTCCATCAAATCAAGAGTGTGTTCGACCTTGATAAAGTAATAGATGAATCGGCATGTGTTCTGTTGCGCTTATCTCCACATGCTTCCTTGTATTCTTCTCACTTGCCCTATATGTTCCTCAGGCAGATGTGGTATCTTTTCTGGAAGCATAAGATGTTGAAGATGAGTACTCGAGAGCAATGTCAGGTAAGTAATCAGGCAAGGGGTTCCAGGCAGTCAGTTTCTGACTAGAAGCTTGATTCTAAGTGTTGACCGATTGCTCTCTTTCTCCTTCTCTTGCAGGTAAGAACAAGGGCAAGGGAAAAGACAGAGAAAAAGCCTGATATGGGATACTCTTGCTTTTGACCCTTATGATATGAGATACTCTTGCTCTGGTGTGGCTGGTTTGTATAAGTATTATTAGGGGGAAGAAAGCTGAGTATTTTGAGAGGCTTCATTGGGAGTGCCCTTTCAGATATGAGGAAGGGTTGAGCATTTTTGCAGGTCTGCCTTTCCGTGAAGAATGGAGGTCGACATATATAGGAGTTTCCCTAACAACAAGTAATAATGTTATTCCTTTACCCTTCTTGGTCGTAGCAATGTAGTGGGAGCTGCAAGTTTCACGTGTTTTAACTTTGTCAGAGCACTTTGAAAAAGTGGTATGTGGTATCTGGAAAGCTGATGTTGCGTGTGAAGATTGCAGACAAGCTTTATCCAAGGAAATCTGGCTCTCGAAGTTCGGAGAGCGATGCCTCTTCAATTTTCGAACAAACAATCCTGTCGGGGATCTGACTCTCAAGATTCGAAGAACGGTGCCTCTTCGGTTTTTGAGAAAGCAATCTTGTTGGGAGACTGGTTCTTGAGATTCGGAGAGCGGTGCCTCTTCGATTTTTGAGAAAGTAATCCTGTTGGGAGTCTGGTTCTTAAGATTCGGAGGGCGGTGCCTCTTCGATTTTTGAGCAAGTAATAATGTTATTCCTTTACCCTTCTTGGTTATAGCAATGTAGTGGGAGCTGCAAGCTTTACATGTTTTAACTTTGTCAAAGCGCTTTGAAAAAATGGTCTGTGGTATCTGGAAAGCTGATGTTACGTGTGAAGATTGCAGACAAGCTTTATCCAAGGAAATCTGGCTCTCAAAGTTCGGAGAGCGGTGCCTCTTCGATTTTCGAACAAGAAATCCTGTCAGGGATCTGACTCTCGAGATTCAGAGAAAGGTGCCTCTTCGATTTTTAAGAAAGCAATCTTGTTGGGAGTCTGAATCTTGAGATTCGAAGAGTAGTGTCTCTTCGATTTTTGAGAAAGTAATCCTGTTGGGAGTCTGGCTCTCGAGATTCGGAGAGTGGTTCCTCTTCGATTTTTGAGCAAGCAATCTTGTTGGGAGTGTTTTCTCGAATGTGAGTAAAGGTTGGGCATTTTTGTCAGTCTGCCTTGCCACGGAGCACGGAGGTTGACACACGTTGGGACTTTCTAGTTATCAAGCAGTGGTGCTGTTTTTTTACCCTTGTGGGTAATAGTAGGGTAGCTGGACCTTCAAAATTTATGTGTCTAAACTTTGTCAGAGATCTTTGGCAAAGTTATCTGTGGTACCCGAGAAGCTGATGTTGCGTGTGGAAAGTGGTGCCTCTTCGAAATCCAGAGAGTGGTGCCTCTTCGATTTTTGAATCAACGGCCCTATTGCCCTTTCTTTTATAAGGGCACCAATTGTGTGCAAGGAGTACATTCAGAGTTATTGCTTGTAGGAATTTTCCCCTTACTTCAGAGATTCATTGCACCTTATTTCTCCTTCATCATTTCTGAGAATGTCTGGCCCATCTTACCGTCGTTTTGACTTGAACTTTGGTGAAGAGGCAGCCATGCCTTTTTAAGACAACATATGGCGCTCATCCTTCTTATCCCATACTGGTCATCTTACCGTTGGGAACTCTGTGATGAAGAATGATATGACCGCTACGGTGGTGGCCAGGAACCTTCTCACTCCCAAGATAACAAACTACTTTCCAAACGGTCTGATAAGTTGGCTGTTAAGGATTCTCTAGCTCTCAGTGTTCATTGTGCAGGTTCTGTGTCTAATATGGCCCAATGCCTATTTGCTTGAACCCGCCAAGTTGAATCATTGCCGGCCGAAGTGATAAGTCTCAAACAGAAGATCAGAGGGCTCAAGCATGAGAATAAACAGTTGCACAGGCTCGCACATGACTATGCTACAAACATGAAGAGGAAGCTTGACCAGCTGCAGGAATCTGATGGTCAGATTTTGCTTGATCATTAGAGGTTTGTGGGTTTGTTCCAAAGGCATTTATTGCCTTCGTCTTCTGGGGTTGTACCGCGTAATGAAGCTCCGAATGATCAACCTTCGGTGCTTCCTCCTTCTGGGGTTCTGCCAAGTACTAAGGCTCCAAATGATCACCTTCCGGTGCCTACTCTTTCTGGGGCTCTGCCTACTGTTGAGACTTTTCATGAGCAACCTTTGTGAAGGCTCCATCTTGTTTGTTTATTTTGATTCATGTATATGTACATATTTGTAACTTATCGGAGATATCAATAAACAAGTTTTGCTTCATTTCAACGTATTGTGTTAAATACACCAATGCCTTCTTCACTAAGTTCTTTGAATTTTTCCTTTTGTTGAAGCTTGTATGTTGAAGCTTTGTGAGTGAAGCATATAGATTGAGGTAGTGCTCCCTTAATTTCCCGAGTGAGAAAAACTTCTCGTTTGGAGACTTGAAAAATCCAAGTCACTGAGTGGTCGTGAGACTTCCAAGTATCAAGGTACAGTAGCATATGGTAGGAGTCCCCCAAGTCTCCGGTCGAGGGAGTTGACGAATGAGGCATTTCCTTTCTAAGTGGTAGCCCAAAACTCCTTCTTCATATAAATTTGTTATGAAAGTTGTTAGGCCCAAAGAAGAGGAGGCCTAGGCAATTTTTTTTTTTGGACATTTTTTTTTCGATTTTTTTTTTCGAATTTTCAAATTTTCGAATTTTCGAATTTTTGAATTTTTGAATTTTTGAATTTTTGAATTTTTGAATTTTTGAATTTTTGAATTTTCGAAAAAATAAATAAATAAATATATATATATATATATATTTTTTAAAGCTTTGGTGTTGAAGCTTTATAGGTGAAGCTTTGAGGTTGAAGCTTTGTTGGGCACCATGAATTGATTTTGCTTCACACTATCTTGATCAAGATAGTGTGAAGCTTTTGTGTTGAAGCTTCGTAGGTGAAGCTTTTATGGGTGAAGCTTTTGAAGTTTTTGTGAGTGAAGCTTTTGTGGGTGAAGCTTTTGTAGGTGAAGCTTTTGTGGGTCAAGCTTTTGTAGGTGATGGGTGAAGCTTTTGAAGCTTTTGTGGGTGAAGCTTTTGTGGGTGAAGCTTTTGTGGGTCAAGCTTTTGTGGGTCAAGCTTTTGTGGGTCAAGCTTTTGTGTTGAAGCTTTTTTAGGTGAAGCTTTGGAGTTAAAGCTTTGTCGATGAAGCTTTGGAGTTGAAGCCTTTGTTGGGTACCATGAATTGATTTTGCTTCACACTATCTTGATCAAGATAGTGTGAAGCTTTTGAGAATTTGTAGTTGTCCTCCATTGATGAAGCTTTTGTTGGTGAAGCTTTGTAGGTGAAGCTTTAGAGTTGAAGCTTTTGTTGGTGAAGCTTTTGTTGGGTACCATGAATTGATTTTGCTTCACACTATCTTGATCAAGATAGTGTGAAGCTTTTTAGAATTTGTTGTTGTCCTCCACTGATGAAGCTTTTGTTGGATTTCCCCTTTTTTTTTCCTTTTTTTTTTGGGAAACTAGAAATTTGAAAATGTGGGAGAGACAACATATACAAATTTTGCTTCCACACTATTGAGCAATAGCTTGTGATGCAAGCCACACCTTGTAGTAGTCGAAGGTTTGAATGAACCATATAAATTGAATTTGCTTCAAAGGTCTCAGAATTTTAGTTGCCCTCTATTGATGAAGCTTTTGTTGGCACTATAAATTGGTTTTGCTTCACACTGTCTTGATCAAGAGTGTGTGAAGCTTTTGAGAATTGTGGTTGAACTCCTTTAAGGAAGCTTTTGTTGGCACCATAAATTGGTTTTGCTTCACACTGTCTTGATCAAGAGTGTGTGAAGCTTTTGAGAATTATGGTTGCCCTCCACTGATGAAGCTCTTGTTGGCACCATAAATTGGTTTTGCTTCACACTGTCTTGATCAAGAGTGTGTGAAGCTTTTGAGAATTGTGGTTACCCTCCATTGATGAAGCTCTTATTGGCACTATAAATTGGTTTTGCTTCACACTGTCTTGATCAAGAGTATGTGAAGCTTTTGAGAATTGTGGTTGAACTCCTTTGATGAAGCTCTTGTTGGCACTATAAATTGGTTTTGCTTCACACTGTCTTGATCAAGAGTGTGTGAAGCTTTTGAGAATTGTGGTTGAACTCCTTTAAGGAAGCTTTTGTTGGCACCATAAATTGGTTTTGCTTCACACTGTCTTGATCAAGAGTGTGTGAAGCTTTTGAGAATTATGGTTGCCCTCCACTGATGAAGCTCTTGTTGGCACCATAAATTGGTTTTGCTTCACACTGTCTTGATCAAGAGTGTGTGAAGCTTTTGAGAATTGTGGTTACCCTCCATTGATGAAGCTCTTATTGGCACTATAAATTGGTTTTGCTTCACACTGTCTTGATCAAGAGTATGTGAAGCTTTTGAGAATTGTGGTTGAACTCCTTTGATGAAGCTCTTGTTGGCACCATAAATTGGTTTTGCTTCACACTGTCTTGATCAAGAGTGTGTGAAGCTTTTGAGAATTGTGGTTGCCCTCCATTGATGAAGCTCTTGTTCCCACAGACGGCGCCAAATGTTGATGCACAAAATCAGTGAGGACTTTGGTACAACAGAAAGTGTTAAGTTTGTGACCTTCGCTAGATTGCTCAGGTCACTAGTGTGGATAAATATGTAAATGGATAGGGACAGGGAAGCAAACACAAAATGTACGTGGTTCACCCAGATTGGCTACGTCCACGGAGTAGAGGAGTTCTCATTAATTGTGAAGGGTTTACACAAGTACAGAGGTTCAAGCTCTCTTTTAGTGAGTACTAGTGAATGATTTAGTACAAATGACATTAGGAAATATTGTGAGAGAATGATCTCTATTTATAGAAGAGAGTTTCTAGTTTCATTCTGACATTGACACGTGTCGTGTTGTGATTGGCTTCTGATGTTGACACGTGTCGCGCTATGATTGGCTTCTAATGTCGACACGTGTCACACTGTGATTGGCCTCTTGGTTGGAGGGAAACTCTTTTGGGTCCTTCACGGTATAACGTTGACCGGTGCTCAGTAGTTTCGAGATTAGTCAAGTATGGTACAAACAGAATATATTTGAAAATGGATTGAAAATGAAATGTGAACTACGATTAGCTTGATCCCTTCGTAGGGTACATAGGCAGTCTAACAAGAAGGTTAAATGCAACCATAAAATAATCGAGATTAATCTTTTGTTGGGAATTTGAATTAAGAAAAGAAACTTGGTGATTAATTGTAAAATTAAATCTTATATTTTGGTAATTAAATTTTGGTTATAGATTTTGTGAGTGATTAATAAATTTAGATAAAGAATTATGAATTATGGTAGTTAAATAAACAAGAGTTTAGTTTGGCTTATCACCACAATTATTTTCCGAAATAAAATTTTTTGGGCCAAGGTGTTACATATACACTTGGTTAGCACTTGTTATTCATGTGGGAATATTAGAGATCAACATTGACAATGTTTGTGAGCTGATAAGGAATATGTATAATATGAATCATTAGCCTAAACACTCATGATATTTCTGGAAGTCTTTCTAGCTGATATGAATAAAGGAATTCGCAGTGATAAGGTTAAGATCAATCAAGATTACTCAATGGGAAGAATCCTAGTTGATTACCATTGTGTATGGTATATATATTAGGGTCTCTGCACTCTCTCTAAACACGCAAGCTTACAGAAACTCAAACCCATTCTTGAGGCTTCGCATACAGAAGATGAGAGCTACAGAAGAACTCTAATCTTAGTAACATGTCATCATCTTTAGGTTAGTGGTTACATTTGGTATCGTAAATTACATGTTTCCGCATATATTGATGTTACATTGAGTTAATTATTTCCTTTTTATTTATCAATGTGCTTCCTAGCTACACCATTGATTATTGTATGTCGAAGATATTGTGACTACTTTAAGTCTCTACAACTTCTCACTCAGTTCACCGCTCTTCTTGGATAGTAGTTTGACATCAAAGATTTAGGTCCTCTCACTTATATTTTAGGCCTTCATGTCACTAGTGATTCCACTGGCCTTCACATCTATAAACTAAACTATGCTCATGATCTTTCTCATATATTTGACATGGTTTCCTGGAAACCCGCTTCCAAGCCTCTTACTGCTAAGGTATCTCTCATGGCATCTAATGGGTCCATCCCACTAATCTAAAAATCCCCACCTAGTAGGCGCTAGGCAACTGGTCACCTTCCCAATTAGTCCTTAGGCATTTGAAAATTAAGAAGGTGCACTTAGACCTGCTTAGGCATCTGCCTAGCCCGCCTAACCTGCCTAAACTTGTCTAGGCACCTACCTAGGTAGCTACTCTCACTTAGATAGAAAATCTGTAATCTTCATTTTGTATTTTATTTTTTCAATAAAATTTCAGGCACTTGTTGAACACTTGGATGAACATTCATTATATACTTGTTCCCTATGGGTGCGTTTGGTACGTGGGACGGGACGGGACGGAACGGGACGAGGCGTTCCGTCCCGCGTTTGGTGCGCCAAAAATGGGTGGAACGGGCTGTTCCACGGGACAGATTTTGGGTGTTTTTGCTTTCCACCTCCCCCCTGGAACGGGTTTGTTCCACGTCTGTGGAACACAATGTTTTACCATTTTAAGACAAATATACCCCATGTCTTTTTCAAAAATTACACCTTCATTCCGTCCCGTCCCGTCCCGTCCCGTCCCGTCCCGTCCCGTCCCGTCCCGGTCCGTCCCGTCCCGTCTGCGTACCAAACGCACCCTATAGTTTCAATATTTCTGATACTTTATAATCTATATGTCATTTTATTTTGCAATTTATATATACAATTATGTGTTTATTAAGTATAAATAGGCACTTGTTTATACAATATATAATAAATTCACTTAAATCTGCCTAGTGTGCCTAGGCGTTAGACCCCAGCCTGTCGCCCGACTAGCACCTAGCGTCGTTTAGAACCTTGGTCTCTCCTTGCTTCTCCTACGTCCTATTGTGAGTTATTTGGCTCCTTACAATACCTTACTTTAGCCCTGACATATCTTGTTGTTAATAATGTTGCTCAATTTATGAGTTCCCTTTGCACTATTCACATGATTGATGCCAAACGGATTCTCCATTACATCAAAGGTACTATGGATTTTGGCATCACTTGGACTCCTCAGCTTGCTTTTGCAAAATTATGTACTTATTTTGACGCTGATTGGGCGGGTTGTCCAGATACTATTCGCTCCACCACTAGCTACCTCATTTATCTTAGCACAAATATCATCTCTTGGTGCTCTATAGCAATCGACAGTTGCCCCATCTAGTGGTGAATCTAAATACCGGTCTCTTGGTCATTCTTGTGTTAAGACTACAAGACTTTGTTTTCTTCTTTGTGAACTTGGGGTTCATCTAAGTTTTCTAGTTTTACTTCAGTGTGACAACCTTAGTTCCACCTATCTTGCTGCTACTCCAGTTCATCATGCTCATATTCGCCACATTGAACTTGATTATCATTTTGTTGGTGAAAATGTGGCTCTCGGTAGTCTTTGTGTTTGCTACATGTCTTCTATCGATCAGCCTGCTAACCTTCTTACAAAAGCTCTTCATCAGCCACGTCATGGTGTATTTTGTTCGAAACTTGTCCGCTAAGGATTATTCAATTTGCGGCGGGGAGTTAGAATAGAAGTAAATAATCCGGAATCATCTCTGTGATTAATGGAATGCAATATCAATTGTAATTAATTTAGGATTCCTAACACATATGAGTTTTCTCAAATCCTATAGTATTGTAAACATCGTACATGATTAATTTAAGGAATCATAGTTCTACACCAATGTTGCCTGAAGATTCAAGCACAATGAGCTGAAATCCCTATGAAAGTGTGTACTTGCAGGAAAGGAGGCCGCTGATCCCAGCTCCTACAATGGCCACCGGCTTTCCCATTTTTGATAATTAATTGTTTGATATAGAGTACTTTATGTTTGATATAAATGGGAGGAGGTAATTACTTTTGGGTATACACTTTTAACAATTTTGCAGGCTTCAGAATCTCAGATGCATTTTATATAGGAGAGAACCAAAATCATAGGAATCATTGAAAATAACCTATGGCTGTAAGTACTCATCAATTTTTTTTTTTTAAAACAATACGATATTCATTGATAAGTAATGTCGATATTAATCACTACTGTTGGAATTATGGTTCTTATTTATAGTGACAATTATATGTCTCATGATCAGGGATATTTGAGATTTTTTGCTTATATGAGTTTTTCCAATACTTCAATGTTGGGATTAGTTACTAGTTCTAATTTGATACAAATTTATATTTTTTGGGAATTGAATACGTACAATTATTGAGAATATGGTGCATACAATGGGCATCAATAAAAATCTTGATGGAGGTGCATACAAAGTGTTACTATCTTCAATAAGAAGATCAAAAATTACATCAGGGGATTCTTCAATCAAGTAAGTGGAGTATCAAGAGATGTCATCCAAAAGAAACTGTCCATTGGGTAAACGCTTAAAACACTTAGATTGATGATACGCCACTTATATTTATATGAATCATTTGTGGGTATAACAATTTGCAGGCTTCATATACATATTTAATTGTACGAGAGAACCAAGTTGCTAGGAATAATCCAAGCTAACATATTTAAATTTTGGTTGCAAGTACTCATTCAACTATTTTTTTTAACAAAATATATTATCTACATTAAGAGGATGAGAGAGTGCATTAAGCCACACACTCGGCTAACCACAATAATGTGATTTAAGTTTGCTTTTGGCGAGAAACCTCTCACTTACAAGTAAAAAATACTACTAATAGACCGTACAATGAACAAAAATACACTAATTATTTATTCATTTATTTTTAACAAAAACATTTCGCAACATTATTTAAACTTAATTAAATACATGTAAGATGAAAAAAAGTTCCCTCCCGAGTTTCCAAAAATAAATAAATAAAAAATATAAATAAAAAAGTTTCCTCCCGAGGGAATAAAAACCCTTAAAGTAGAAAATCCTAGCTGCCGACTCTTGGTCTCAGATTGGGGTCGGCGCCAAACCTTCTTGTGTTGGAATTAAATCACAAACCGCTTGTTAAGTTAATTGTATTTTGTTTGGCTTAAGCGTGTTTAAGTTACTTTGTTAAAAGAAGAGGATCACTACTTAGCTTTATAGTCTAGTAATATTTCTTTTTATTTGTAAATAAAAGGTCTTAGCTAAGTTCAATTCTCGTCAAAAGTGAATGTGAACCAAATTATTATGGTTATTCCATTTTGAGGCTTAATTCACTCTCACACATGTAAATGTAATATCGTGTATATTAAGAAAGAACAAGGATAATACCTTAGATACTCACTAGTAAGTGCTCCATGTACACACTTTCTGATTTCGCCTAATAAGAAAATGCAACGTGTTTTTTAGTTTTTAAAGTCCAAAAAAATTAGATAGCATGTTCATTATTTTTTTAAATAATAAAATAGGTGCTAAAATATTATTTGATAAAATCAAAAGGTGAGTATTCACTAGTGAGGATTCAAGTATTATCCAAAGACAATGTTTGGTCCTGATTAAAAGCCAATGGATGGTTAGAATTTGAGCTGCTGACAGAGAATTTTGTCCGAAGCCAACAGCTCAAATCCAGTTTCAATAGTGGATTTAAGCTACGAATGGTTTGATAGCCACAATGACAAACAATCATGTCAAGAAGAAAACCTCTTGAATGTTGGATAAATGAAAATGGGTGCTGGTTATTGTTTGGAGAAGAGGAAGCAGACATTTATGATGACAGAAATCTCACAAACTTGGTAACCAGAGTGAAGATGAAGAGCAAGAGTTTTTCCATTAACTCCTGAGTGTATGAATGCCATTAATTTGAAAGCTACCACATAAGAATTGAGCTGGTTTAGGCACATAAGACTTGGACACATCAACTTTCAGAGTTTGAATCAAGAAGGCATGATTCATGGATTGGCCTCAATTCAGTTAACCGATCAGTGTGAAGGTCAATGGCGGAGCCATAGATTTTGTCATGGGAGGTGTTGGGGTGGGGGGAGGGGCGGGGTCAATGTTACAAAAGTATAATATCCATTTTTATATAACAATATTATATTTTACATGAGGTGAGAGGTTTAACTAAGTCACACAATGAGAGTCAAACTTAATATCTCTCATTTTCAACTAAAAATGTTTTGTGCTAAAAAAATTGAAAATTATTATTGTTCATCAAAATAGAAAGAAAAAAAAAGTACACATCCATAAATACTATATCTTAAATACTAATATATAATCTCTGAAAGTTGATAATATACTAAATTCAATATATCTATGTAGTAGACTGATAAGTATCATTCCAAAAGTTATTATAAATAGACTTTGTGGGACCATGATTTTTCAAGGCCGGAGTAAAGCGGATCAGAATACTCATACCTCAGAGATCCGATCATGGACTCAACAGCCTCCGTTGCATAAACGAAGCAGCGATGCCAGCATCATCCTGCTCCAGAATTAGTAGGCAAAGTCAAACGATTTCATTGAGATTAACCACACTTTTTTAGCAAGATATGGAAACCTAATCCAGCAAGGAACCATCAGATTTCCTATAATTTTGGAGTCCTTAAAATCTAAGGATTGACGTGTGCCACAAGTAATCAATGGTAGGGCTGACAACCCTACATAATCAATTTGGAAGATCCACATATAAGATATGAAACCCCGTCCCTGATTTATCATATTCTGTTTTATCGCCACGAACGCGTAGGCACAAACGGATTCAAGTTTGGAGTTATAACGAAGATTTTACATTACGAAACGTCAAACGTTTTTCGAGTATTTCGTGTTTCATTTTTAGTGTTCTTAGATTGCGAACTGTGGGACCCACATGGGGATTATTGTTCCCTTATCCCTGTCCCTATCCGAATTCCCCCTTCCCTTTTTAGATTTTCTTATCCTTCTCTCTCTCTCTCTCCCCATCACTTTCTCTCCATTTTCCCTTAAAACTCCCCCGAGCTCTCTCTTCTCTGCAAACTCTTCCTCTCCTCTCTAAGCTTCACTCAATCAACAACAACCACAAAACTCACTGCTTGGACGTAGGACCTCGAAACCCCAGGCCAAAACTTGATACTTTAACCGTGATAGTCACGGTGCATCCCTCATCCGACGAACTCCAATGACTTTCATGACTTTTCTGACGTGGGTAAGTTCCTAGAAACCTTTGGGATGTGTTAAGGTTAGAACGAGGCTTGTTCTTGTTAAACGCAGAAATAGCTCGAAGTGAGCTTTCGCCAGTTTCCAGTGAGAACCCGTGACTTTCAAGCCATTTTTTGGCAAAACCACAACAAGTTAGCCATCGTGTTCTGTTCATCTCGTTGAGAACTATGATTTTTATTTTTGAATCACTCGATTTGGTTGAGTATTATGGAAGTTATAAGCCCTTGAAGTTTTACCCGACCCGATACCCTTAAACCTGGATCCAGAACCCAACTAATACCCGGCCCAAACCTTGGGCCATGCAACCAAGCCCAACCCAGAAACAAGTCCAAACCCAGAACCCAGATCCGACCCAACCTAGTCGGATCCCAGATTCCAATCAGCGAGTGGGTCTACGCGTAGACCTGTACGTGGGTGCGTGTGGGGCTGGCGCGTGGAGCACACGCACCTCCGTCGGAGGTAATGTGCTCCGTCGTCGTCCACGGCTGTGCCGACAACTTTTTCGGCAACCCAACTTGGCTCGTGGGGGTACTCGAGATTGCCCCTTAGGTTTTCCACGTCCTAGATCCATTTATGATATCTGTTTTCTGAAATTCAACTATTTCAGTAGAGTTTTATTAATTGGTCCCTTTATGTGCTTAGGTGCGTTTGTTAGTGGCGTTTCCGTTCTCCCTAGTTCGCACGACTCTTCGATGACGGAGTATCTATGAGTGGACCCCTTATAAAATACATGATTTTATTATTAGAAATGCATACATGAAAAGCATGATTTTATGACTACGTTTTATGAAACATTTATGAAGTAATCGAATTTAGGCTTTATGAAATATTATGCTTTATCGAATAACTATTACTGAGATTTATGATATGATGTTCGAGCTATTGAGCTCCGATTAAGATATATTTTGGAAATATTATTTTCATGATTTTATGTGCTTACTTAGTGGTTTTTCATACTATGTGCCTACGGACGAATGATATTTATATATGGTTTCGGCTGGGGGTTGTAGTGCCTACGGGCGGAAGATACTTATAAATCGCTTCGGTCGAGAGATGTAGTGCCTTCGGGCGATTGTGATACCACTATATTTTACGAAGGTTTTATGGCATGCTACGGTTTTCGAAAAACCTATTACTTATTATGCTATATGAGTTTTCTAAACTGGGGGTTAGTACGTTGATATATAACTGTTTTAGTATTACTTATATATAAACTTGATCCACTCATTTTGTTTTGCACCCCCCTCAAGACATAGGAACGGGGCATACAATCTGAATTACGAGGCATTCCTACATCAGCGAACCTATGTCCTCCTTTCCGCGTATGACATATCTTGCAATAGCACCTTCTATTTTACCTTCCGTTGTATTCTGAATTAGTAGTATGCTCTGAACATGTCATGCATTATCACTATTATTTTGTTGGCAGTTGAATATTATTATATTATTTTATAAGGTTTGCATTTGAATTTTACATTGCGTAGTTACGCGCGAAATTTTTTATGCATGTTTCACATGTTCTTGACATATGCATTCATTAAATGGCTTGCGTCACCTCGGGTGTCGACTAGCACGTGGCCATCCCATTGTCCTTCGGACACCAGGATCGGGGCGTGTCATAAGATTTGTGATTCGTAAATTCCTAAGAGCCTCACATTAAACACACAACAACATATTATAATTTCATGACGATCTAACCTTCGGATGTTCGCCTATCATAAAGGTCAAGTGGCAGTCATTTACCAAATTACGCTCGTACAATGGAATCACATCAAACGAATATCAAAAACTGATTAAGAGCATTGCGATTAGCTTAGAAAGACAAGGTTGGGTCGCGGCGGCCAATCCTCGCCTGACCAACACTAAATTGGCTCAAATCTCACCAAAAGATAGAGTACAAGTGAAGCAACTTTGATACCTTCACCAGAGTCTAAAACTGGTCGGAGGCTGTTGAAAAACATCATGGAAGTCACGAATCGCCGGAGTTTCGTGGCGTCGCCATGGTTTCTCCAACGAGTGATCAGGATCCAGGGATCTTCTTCTGGGTTGAGTTGTCGACTGATGGTAATACGTGATGTCGGGGTGGACAGAATCACATGATCGCTGTCGGGATAGCTCGGAGCCAATGAGCTTCGAGTCATTGGAAATGGAGGCCAAACAGGGCAACGTTTGGCTAAGTTTTGTTCGTGGGAAGGAGATGAGTCGATCTAAGGTGGTGGGTAGGTTTGTCAACATCGAAATTGACCGAAAAAGCGTAAAAAAAAAAATTTAAAAAAAAAATTAATAAATAAATAAATGGTTCAGTTTTCATGGGTCGTGAGGAAGAAACCTAGGTCAGCTCGAGTTAACCTTCCAAATTGGGCAAGGCTGCTCTAGCAGAGCTAGAGCCTTCTATATATTAGATGGTCCAAACTACCATTTTACTCCTGCTTGCCTATTTCTCCTTCGCTACAACTCTGATTTGCAATTTTGCCTACACGTTTGTAGGATCAAGCTCTATCCAAAAGTACTAAGAGAGACTTTGAATGGTCTATGAATTTTTTATGAGTAACTATGGAAAATCAAAATTTGTAACTAGTTAACTAAAAATCCCAAATTAATGAAATTAAAATAAAAGCATGCTGTTACGAAATACGAAAACTAAAAACCGGGAACGGAATTTCACATTTACAGTTACACACCGCAGACAATTGACGCTTTACCACAATGACAAAAAGCAACCATACCTATATACTATGGTGTGACTTCGATCCTTACTAGTTCCCCTCCCTTTTCATATAAGGCCTATGCTGGTTGCTCTAGGGTTAGAGAGAAAGGAATAGTGCTCAGTTTTTCTTTCTTAATATAAAAAAAGCTTTATAAACTTTTGGTTTGTGATCTTATTATTAAGATGTGACATGACTTGAAATCTAAAGTTTGCTAGGAAAATCCAGAAGAACATAGAAGATGCATGAGATGAACATTATAGTCTTGTCCAGTCCTAAAATTCGGAAAGGTAGCTCAAAACTGAAACATAGGATCCAGATTCCACAAAGTGAAAGTAAAGTTAGGAAGATGATTATTCAATTTTCAAAATTCAACATTAGACTTTATCTATCATTATAGGAATGCCATTAAGTAGCTGAAATTAGAACTTTATGAAGAAAAAATAATTAGACTGGGGGTGGTACATGCTTAACCACAAAATATTGCTAATCAACAACAACAACAAAAACAACAAAATAAAAAAAATAAAAAAAATAAAAAATAAAAAATAAAAAAAAACCATACCAGTTAAGAAGTACATATCAAGAAATGATGATGTGGGCTGACCCGCGCATCTGTTTTGCCGTGTATTTTATATATAGACTGAGAGCCAAGATTGATAACGACATATAATAATACAAACATAGTTATGGATTCAGTCAAATCCGGACAGCCCGATGATTAGTTATGTCTTCAACAACATTTGGATTGAGTTGGATTTATACAATTCAAAGTGTGTATGAAGGTGGAAGTAAATGGTCTTTCATTCTGACCCGTAAGAAAATATTAGACATGAAAGAATTCTAATCCTACCATTTTGTGAAAATTAATTTATTAAAAAGATAAAGGTCGAATTGAAATTATTAAGAAGATAAAGGGCCTCTGGTAATTTTATAAAAAAACAAAAATAAGAAATTGATATATATTTTTTTCTTTCATTTTTATCATATGAGAATGACCGTTTGTGATAGTTTGCTTCGAGACTGATCGTTTGTGGAAGAAAATATTGAAAACGTGTCTATTAACGAGATCTAAAATGAAAAAGAAAATCATAGTAGCTTTCGGGTTGGTAGTAGTGTTTTTCTTTGGTAATATAACTTTAAGATGGTGACGCTGATGGTGGGGTAAGGGTGGTGGCATTTGGGAAGCAATGATTGTGAATGTAAATTTTCATTTTTTTTTTAAACGAAAATGCACTTACAAAATAATAACATCTAAGATTAAGATTAAAATCTCATGCGCCCACATTGAAAAGGGGGGCTTTGGTCGAAAAATCTCTGATGCCAAAGTTAGAATTTTGAAAAAATATGTGTTTAGGAGTTTTGTGGGTAGCAAATGACTTAGTATTTTAGTAAGATAAGAGAAGTATTTATAGGAGAATGACTGACCCTTCGGATGGAGAATAGTCAGCCATATATGGTGGTATTTGGAGAATAATTGCAAGATATTATATAAAATAATATCTTGCAATTAACATGGCAATTATTCCTAAATTAAATAGGAAGTTTTGGGAGTTACCTTTTGAATAAAATCAATAAGAGATTGATTAGGAGTGATGAGAGGGATTTGAATAAATACCATATTGATCACCTTTGACTCTTCCTTGATTGAGCCGTTATTGTCTGTTGCATGCACGTGAGAATCCTAGTGTGCATCGAGGGTAATCTTTTCTTTTTTACCCAAAAGTCCACAGCTCGGCAAGGGCTGAGGATTATTTTTTGCCAAGAAGGAAGAAACTGCTTGGGTTTGATTTCTCAGCTATCGTAAATGGAGCAATTAATGATGGTGCTGCCAAGATTGGAGCTACTGAAAATGAATTGTCGGGTGAGCAAACTGCTAAGTGCGAAGTGGCTGATGAAGGCAGAATGCTTAGAAATTTAATAAACTACTTTAGCTTTACTCCATCTTTGTTTTTTCTTCAAACTTTGCTTGCTTGAAGTGCTTTGCAAAAATTTTAGCCATAGAACCGTCGATTGGGCATACTGCTTCGAAAAAGGTTGACGATCCCACAAAGTCACTTTGGGCCTGAGTTTTGGCTTCTTGGGGCGTCGAGCCGTTGAATTCGTCATCGGCTGCTGCCCCTTGACCATTTGTTGCTTAGCTGGTATTCGATTATTCTATCTTTTGAGTTGTGTGACCTGCATCACAACATGATAAAGATCTGTGGAATATGAAAATCGTTAACTAATCACATCAAAATGAATAGTTATGTGACATTCGTGGGAAGTTTGTCCCTTCCATTAAGGAGTAAACCCACATAGGTGTTAGAGATTTGGTTTATTCTCTCGCACTAGAGAGCTTACCCAAATGGGTGTCAAAGAATTAGTTTACCTTCTCGCACTGGAGAGCAATTAGTTTACCCTCTCGTATTAGAGAGCTTACCCATATAGGTGTCGGGGGATTGGTTTACCCTTTCGCACTTAAAACTAATTAGTTTACCCTTTTACACTGGAGAGCTTTCCCATATGAGTGTTAGGTGATTGGTTTACCCTTTCGTACTGGAGAGCTTATCTAGATATGGGTTTGAGAAGTTATTGTAGACAGCAGTTGAGCCAGGCTTATGAATAACTTCTTAAATCTTCATTGAGAATAAAGAAATGTATCAACTGTGCTGGAAGGTAGAAACTTTATAACAACTGGATAATCCTCGGCTTGCAAGGTCTTACTCGTCGAGCTGCTTGAGATTTTGAACTTATTTGGATAAGCCTGAACGGTGATGGGACATTTCCCCATCATTCCATCATGTTACTACTTGATGAAAGTTAGATGCTTCCTTCATTCAAAACTACTCATATTCTGAAAGTGCTCAGACGTAGCAAAGATGCCATTAATCCGCATTGTCTTTGATGAGGGTTCAGTGTTGGCTTCCACTGCACTGATCCTTATTTGTCAACTTCTCGAGGTACTGCTTCCACTTCAGGTAGCCATTGGTAGTGTAGATTGGTCCTTGATGGAATGTGTTTGTATCGTATTTAGGGCCTTCGTATTTAGACCTCGTATAAATACTCGGGGGACTCAAATGTAATTATGTAATCATTGAAGGGGCAAATATGTAATAAGTGAGGAGCCCTTATTCTATAAAAGGACTCATCACTCTCCTTATTATGGGAGGTCAAGGTTTAGGCCATGGGAAGAGAGAAAACATCTCAGAGATGGCAAACATAGAAAATAGGCTAGAGAACACACTGCTTCTAGCCTTTTTGTATATTCACCATTTAGAGTGAAACAATATCAACATTAGTGTAGACGTAGCCTAAACATTGGGGTGAACCACGATACATCTTGTGTTCTTTACTCTCTTGCAGATTCACGGTCGGATTTATGTTGTTCCAAGACCTTCCGGTTTTGTGCATCAACATTTGGCGCCGTCTGTGGGAAACGACACGAAAAACTATGTCGGTTCTTTTTCATTTTTTCATCTCACCACCGTGAAACCTCACCACAACCTCCACCGTGAATCTGCAGAAACCCAAGAACCAAACACCTGCACAGTCATTGCAAACCTAAAACCTCACCACCTCTATCTCTCTCCCCTCTAGTCTTCTGTGTTCTCTCTAGTTTCTTGTACACACACAAAGGTGAAAATGCACCCAAAAAAAAAGAAACTTTTGTCACCGAAAAACACTCAGCTTTCTCAGCCAAGTTCTCTCAGTACCCGTAGGTACCTCCATCGACTATACTGTCCCCTACCCGGACCAAGTCCTTGAAAACGTTCTGGAAAATGTCCTTTGCTTCCTTACCTCCTGCCGCGACCGGAGTAATGCCTCATTGGTCTGCAAGTCTTGGTACTGCGCATAGGCCCTCACCCGATCCAATCTCTTCTCCCGGAGCCCCAAGCACAAACCCAGATCGAGCCTCTTAATCATCACCTCAGTCGTCATTGCACTCACTCTCACAGTATGCTACTTTTTTGTTTTCGTGCAAAATTCAAGAAATTTTGGTACTAAACTGTATGGGATTGCCATCGATAGCGGGAGAAAGGGAAGCTGAATCCATGTATTTGGGTACGGAGTCGACGGTGGTAATGGCGCCGTGTTTGATTTTGAAAAGGATGGGTTGGCGTCGATGCAGGTCAATCCGAGGCTCTCGGCGTATGCAGAGGATCCGGAATCGGCAGGTGGGTCGCTGCGGGAGCTTATGAAGTTTGGGAAGGGGAGGGTTCCGAAGAAGCACTGGGCGGAGATGGAGATTAGGCTTATGGCTACGGCGGGGCTTCGATTGCTTGACTTAGGTGTTCAGAATCGGATTCTGAATTCTTGTAGGAAGACCATGCTCTTGCTACTCTTGGTGGTGATCCAAAGTAAATAACTGGGATTATTGAACTTGGTGGAGATTATGCTCAGTTGCAAGGACATCATCAACAGGAGGAGCTCGAAAAGAATGACCTCTAAGAAGGCTAGAACGTGCAGGAAGCTTTATCAAAAGCTATAGACCACCAAATTCAAAAGAAATATAAGATGCCTTTGTTTTTGCTTTTGGTTGAACAGTCAAGGCTAGAACATGCAGGAAGCTTTATCAAAAGCTACAGACCACCAAATTCAAAAGAAAGATAAGTTTTATTTCGTCTGCCAGCAGCTTTTTTGAATGATGTGATTTACTTTTCTTATCTTTCGGAGATATCTGTATAACCCCACCAGAAGGTAATCATAAATAAAGAAAGAAGGCAGCATGCCAAAAAAAAAGGGCAAAATGTCGGCAAGCCCAAAATAGTGGGCTGAAATGTTATGTGGAGGGCGAAGGCCCATATGCCCAAAAGAGTCAGGCACTATGACTTCAAACTCCAACCTTCATCCCTCCACTTAAGGTTCACCCTCTATTATCACCAACCAGGTGATCAAAAGTACGTTTAGAACGCCAAAATTATTCGGTAACTTGCCGCTATTATCACCAACTATGTGATTAAAAGTACGTCTAATACTCCAAAATTATTCAGCAGCTTGCCGTTATTATCACCAACTAGGTGATCAAAAGTACAACCCGTCCTCCAAAAAATCATATATGAGCATCACTCATGACAATCACCATTATACATGAGCATCACTCATGTCAATCATACATAAACATTCATGAGCATCACTCATGTCAACATTCATGAGCATCAATCATGTCAACATTCATGAACATCACTCATGTCAATCAATATAAACATTCATGAGCATCACTTATGTCAATCAGCTTCGAAAGCTTCTGTAGACATCGAAATTTCGGTGAAATAAATGTTGATCAATAATTAAAATTTCAACAATCACGTGTCACAAAATTTTTACACATAGCATGTGACTAAACGAAAAATCAAAATAAATCGAAAAAGTCATCAAATAGGACACGTGTCAACACCTGGCAGAAATGATTTATTTCATCTGATTATTTAAATCCAAAAAATCAAGTTTTGGAATTCTATAAATAGGAGGCCAAGGCATTCATTTTGGACACCAATTCATAACCAATTCACCTCACACCAAAACCTTGAAGCTTTGAAACTCCAAAGCTCCCAAGCAAATCCCGAAGGATCAAGAAAGCTCTCTTCGTTCTTCGTCAAATCCTCATTCAAAATCAAGCCCCAACGACCCTTGAAGAACTTCCACTAATTCAAGATCAAGCCATGACGGCCCTTGAAGAAAGTGTTCATCATTCATCATTCGTTTATCCCTAGATCAAACCCCGACGGCCCTTTGGATCAACGACGTCAACAAATCCGCACAACTGTTTATCATAAGATCAAGCCCCGACAGCCCTTTGGACCAACAACATCAAATCCACCCATTACAAAGATAGAATCAGAGGCTAAATTTGTAGAAGAGATTGTAACCCCTAAATCATCCATACAAATATAATTTTGTACACGTGTTCTTGTCTCGTTCATCGCAGGAATTTCCATGTTTACAAATTTGGCATGCCCGATGGGATAATCTCTACCTCTCATCTCTATCTTTGAATCCGTAAAAAGCACAAATGGCATCAAAGAAGGCTTAAGTTGTTCTCGTAGCCAATGCAAGGAACAAGAGCGTCATCACCGCAGGCGGTGTCACTTCGGGCGTCATAACTCGAAGCAAGGCAATAGCTCTTTTTGCCGCCTCTTCCACCCCTGCATTAACTCCGCCGAAGGAATAAGAACACCTGAGGCACGAACCTGTGATCACCCTGGCCTCGCTAAGGGCGCTAAAGAAGGAAAGCCCAATGAAGTACTCTGGTTACATGTTTTCTGATGCCGACTCAAGCGGCAACTCAGCCATGCAAGTCATGACTACTGGAGCGACTTCAATCGATGAGCAGCTGGCTCATATGAATGAAGCGATCGCAAAGCTAACACGGATTGTGGAGGAAAAAGACCAGCAAATCGCCGCACTCGTCAATCAACTAGACGTAAAGCCCGACGTGAAAATCGAGCAAAGGGATGATTCAGTAAAGAAGGAAAACGACGAGGATGAAGAGTCTCCGGTGGAGAAAATCGATGTGAAGCCGGAGCCAAGCCAAGCAGCGGCACTCATGGGATCTCTTTCTATCCAACAGCTGCAAAAGATGATCGCCAGCACCATCAAGGCACAGTACGAAGGAAGTTCACATGACTCCGTACTATACTCAAAACCTTACTCCAAGAAAATTGACGTTTTGAAGATGCCAAGGGGTTATCAACCACCAAAGTTCATGCAATTCGATGGAAAGGGAAACCCGAAGCAACATGTCGCCCATTTCATTGAGACTTGCACAACGCGGGGACAGAAGGAGATTACCTCGCTAAGCAGTTTGTACGTTCACTGAAAGGAAATGCCTTTGAGTGGTACACGGACCTAGAGCATGAGTCAATCAACAGTTGGGAGCAATTGGAAAAGGAATTCCTCAACTGCTTTTACAGCACCTGCCGCACCGTGAGCATGCTAGAGCTGACGAACACGAAGCAATGGAGGGATGACCCAGTCGTGGACTAGATCAACCGATGGCACAATCTAAGCCTCGACTGTAAGGACAGGCTCTTGGAGATCTCTTTAATCGAGCTGTGCGTCCAAGGCATGCAATGGGGGTTACACTATATCCTTTAAGGCATCAAACCACAGATCTTTGAAGAGTTAGTCACCCGTGCCCACGACATGGAGCTAAGTATTGCTCATCATGGGAAGAAAGTGCCGATCATCGACTTCAAGAAGGATAAGGTGTTCTCCCCAAATGTAGACAAGACTGGGAAGAAACCCCCAAGGAAGCGTTCACCGTCAGCACTGCACCCGTTAAGACCGCCTCCGCGCCTATTAAGATCTCCTCCAAAACCAAAGCAAAGGAGATAAAGAGAGGTGAGCCTCCTTGCATCCAAGAAAGGTACAAAAGCACCTTGAGGGAATTGGAGCAGAAGGCGTACCCTTTTCCTGACTCAGACATGGAGGCAATGTTAGACGACTTTCTGGAAAAGAAGGTAATCGAGCTACCCGAATGCAAGCGGCCTGAAGAAATGAATCGCATTAACAATTCTAAATACTGCAAGTACCATCGAATCATGAGCCATCCTGTGGGTAAGTACTTCGTCCTCAAAGAGCTCATCATGAAGCTAGCACAACAAGGACGAATCGAGCTCGACCTCGAAGACACGACCGTAACACATACTACTACAATTGCATTTGGATCTTTCGATCCCGTGCCTCTCCAAACAACACCTGACCATTCCTATCAATGCTCAAGTTGCACGATGCATTCTGCATAACCATCGCTGGGGAAAACGAACAGGATGCACATACCGATGATGAAGAAGGATGGACATTGGTGACCTACAAAAAAACAAGGAAACCAAAACCACAAGCCACAAAACCAAAGGTGAAACAAGTGAGAAAGCACCGTCGTCGCAACAGTAGGAAGCCCAAAAGAAACGTAAAAGTTGATAAGCCAACGTATGCTGGGGAACCTATGGAGCAAGAGCCACGCATTCCTGTCTCCTTGCACGAGTACTTCTCGAATGACTTCTTCCAACAATGCACTATCGCTGCATGCCACATGGTCGAAGTAGAAATGGAAGATATCACCACTGAGGGAGAAAAAACTCTCACGCTCGAAGAAGGTTTGCCAACACACTTTATCATTGAGGAAGCGTTACGATTGCCAAAGAAGATGCGAAGAGCATTAGCAACGGTCTTGGAAAGTCCCAATGACCACGAAGCGCAAGAAAGCAAAGATGAAGGCTTGAAGCTTCGACCACATGAATGCGCTACAAGTTGTGCCACCTATGATGCAATCAACTTCACTGACAAAGATTTACTGTTGGGATCAAAGCCTCACAATCGTCCTCTCTTTGTCTCGGGGTACGTAAGGGAGCACAAAGTCAACCGCATGCTTGTGGATGGTGGATCAGCCATAAACATCATGCTAAAGTCAACAATGAATACAATCAGCATCAAGGCGGATGAACTGTCCCTAAGTCGTCTACTAATCCAAGGTTTTAATCAAGGAGGACGAAGAGCGATGGGCATGATCCGAGTGGAGATGACTATTGGTGAACTCAAGTCAAGCACGATATTCCACGTGATTGATGAAAGAACTTCCTACGGCTTGCTCTTAGGAAGGCCTTGGATCCATGCGAATGGAGTAGTACCGTCCACCCTTCACCAATGCTTAAAATTCTACCGAGAAGGAGTGAAGGTGATTTATGGTGACACCAAACCATTCATCGAAGCCGAATCACATTTCGCAGACGCCAATTTCTATATGGATGAAGACATGGTGCCTGAAGCTCTTCTAAAAGAGATCAAAACCATGGGTAAAACAACATCTAAAAAGAAGGAGTGGCAAGCCATGCCCAAGAAGCAAGAAGGAGAAGCCATGCCGTCTTCAAACAAGAACGATGATGAGCTTGCTAAACCTGCAACAACCAAAGGGAGTAGGACGCCCTCAAATGGATCAAACACACCCGTTTTCTGATACATCCCGATGTCAAGAAGAAAGAATGATCAATCCCCGTTCGAAACTGAAGCAAGCAAAGCCGATGCACAGCGGCACAGGGATAATGTAAAGTTGCTCAAGATGAATGCAGTTTTACCTCTGACACAACTAATCAACGCTAAGGTTGCAAGATTACCATAAGGCTTCGTAAAAGCTCTACCAAAGGGGGCGGAACCAAGTTTTCTCCCAACCAAGAGGATCGAATAAGGTTTTGATCCAAACGCCTACAAACTCATGTCAAAAGCTGGGTACAACTTCGCTTCTTCTTCGAATCCTGGGAAAAAGGTTTCAAACACCGTCAACAATAAAGAACGTGACCTCATCGAGACTCAAAAGAAGTTGAAGAAGCATGGTTACAGAGTTAACAACAACAAAGCTGGACTTGGCTTCACACCAAATGCACCCGTGAAGATTTCAAGTAAAGCGAAAAATGCTAGCACTCAACACATCAGCGTGAGCATTGAACAAGATCGAGAGGAGCCTAAATCTGCCCCTCGAACGCCAGTCTTCGATAGGATGAATCATTTAAGACCCATAACGTCAGCCCTTGATCACATTGATGGTCAAAACCGAACCTCCGTTTTCAAGAGGCTTAACAGGCCAACATCCTGAAGCTCTGTTTTTGAAAAGTTGTCAAAACCTAAGAAGCAAAGCAACATGGCTAGCTCTCCTCCTCGTCAGTCAGCTTTGGAAAGACTTGAAGACAACAGGAAGTTTTCTGGAAATAGGGAGATAACGTCAAAGGAAGAAAAGCTCGACAGACTAGCAGAAAAAAGCGATATTCGAAGCTCAATTCTTTCAAGGATAAAGCGCCAAGCAACTTTTGAGGTTGACATAAATAGACCACTGAAAGTAAGAAGGCGCACCATCATCTACACCGGCCAATCTTCACACCAAAAAATACAAAAAGACAAAGAATATGAAATCCCTCAGGAAGACGTCACTTTTGGCTCTTTCGACTCAAAGTCTTCACCTTGATCGTTGAGGGCATACTCCAAGCCAAGTGATGAAGAAGGATGGACTCATGTCATTCCGAAGAAACTGCACAAGAAGCATATGTCTTCTCCACAAGTACACCAATCGGAAAAGGGGACAAACAGCTTTCGCTAATCTCCAAAGCAATGTGAAAGTGTTGAAGATGAGGAAATTTCGACACAAAGATCGACCATGCGCGATCTTTTCTTCCTTAGAAAATTATTCAGCTACTCGGTCAAGGCTTTTTGCTATAAAAATTGTGAGGAACTCCTCTCCAGGCAGCAACTGTCTCTTCCATAAGTTCACCAATGGGAAAGGGGGCAAAGCAGCTCTTGTCAACCTCCAGAACAATGTGAAAGTGTTGGAGATAATGAAACTTTGACACGACGATCATCCATCCCCATCGCGATGTGTGACCTCTTCCCAGAAGACTTCTTCAACTACTCGGTCAAGGCTTCTTGCTATGAAGATTACGAGGGACTCTCCCGGATCGCTTGACAAACCGACACCAAATGGTCCTTGTTCGCACGAGCCTAAACTGCACAAACCAAAGCTCCTGGCCCACAAGAGCATAAATTGTGTACGACAAAATCATCATCAAAATCACCATTAAAAAAAAAAAAGCATTTGAACTACGTTTTTACTTGATCTCTTTCTTAGGAAGGGTACGTAGGCAGCTCGAGTATTCAATTTTGAGTCCAGTCACATCAAAAAAAAAAGAAAAAAAAAAGGGGTTTGATTAAAGTTCATTGACGAAGGTCAATTTTATTACAAATTTATTTTGTTAAAAAAAAAATTAAATATATATAAGAATGGACTCCAGAGTCTAACAATTGGAGGATATACAATTCCTGAAGGCCCAGTGTGAAAGCCACTACGACCCATTGCGAAGACTCGTCGAACTTATCTGCGGCGCTGCCTTCTTTCAACACCAGGCCGAGGCCCAGTCTCTCCGCCATCTCCGCATCGCACAGATCTAGACCCAGGTCTCTCATCCACGTGTACCTCAATTCCCCAGGTGGTCATGTCATTGCAGGTCTTGCAAATTATGTCACCAAACAATACCATCTATTTGGGCTAAGCTACATCAATTGCTTCTCTTCTTTTAGCTACGAGCACCAAGGGTGAGAGACGGTCTCTCCCAAATGCTACAGTTATGATTCATCAACCTTCAGGTAGGTACAACGAATCAAAACTCGCCCCCGTCGATTACGAATTGCGATCCTTGATGGTTGATCTTCAGGACACCAAGTTCCTTGCACCCAACTCGCCCATGGGTCGGCCCGGCTTCCCGTTGGGTTCTTCAAACAGGCCCCGAAGGCCCTAAAGACAAGCCTACCATGATGCTGTTAATCACCGACACCATCTGCCCCGTCCGTCCTCATCCTCATCGGCAATCAAAATTCAAGCTGCTGCTTACTCCACCGTAGTCGGAATTGAGCCAATCGAGCCAGTTATGGTGCAAAATGAGGGCGTCAGCAGCAAGAAACACGGCAGGCCCATCAACAATGAGCGACACTCCTCTCCGCAGCAAGCGGTGTCCCTTGTAGCAAACAGTAACGGTAGTCTAATAACTCTCTCCGCGACGACCGACAACTGCCGATGGTGACCAAACCCGACCCCTGCAACTCCAGCGAGTTTGGACCAGATCCATTAAGCTTCTTCTATTCTCCTTCCTGCTGCCCTGTGATGGTTAGTGAAGAGGTTGACATGGCGGCGGAGATGAAGCCTGAGCCACAACCATTGTCGACGACTTTGCTTGCTACGAACCGTTTCATGTGCGAGATCTACAGCTCGACCAGCGGGGCACAACCTGCCATGGAAGCTAAAGCAGTAAACGAGCAAATAAGTATGGAAGCCAAGCCTTAGCTACTCTCTACAACTATGGTAATTCAAGCTCCGACTGACGGAAATTCTTCCAACCATGATAATGTGGACGAGACACTGGAGAAACGGTCACAGATCATTGATGATGAAAAGGCAATGAAGCAAAAGGAAATAAATGATTGGCTTCCAATTACTTCATCAAGGAATGCAAATTGGTGGTACGTAGCTTTCCATAATGTCAATTCCATGGTTGGAGCTAGTGTCCTAGGTCTTCCCTTTGCAACGTCCAATCTCGGATAGGGTCCAGGATATGTTGTAATGGTGCTCTCATGGGTGATCACTTTGTTCACGTTGTGGCAAATGGTTGAGATGCATGAAATGGTTCCCGGCAAGCAATTCGATAGGTACCATAAGCTGAGGTAACACGTCTTCGGCGAAAAGCTTGGCCTCTAGATTGTGGTGCCTCAGCAGCTCGTATGCAAAGTTGGTGTCAACATTTTGTACATGGTCACATGTGGACAATCCCTGCAGAAGATCCATAAGATAGTGAAGAAAGACAAGGATCCCATCAAGCTCACCTACTCCATCATGATCTTTGCCTCCGTGGAATTTGTCCTCTCCTATCTCCACCAACTTCAGTGACCGCCGTCAAACAACTAGCCGGTCATAAAACTCGACGCCTTGCACCACCTCGAGCTCGTCATTCTGGCCACCATTATCAAAATCAACGAATAACTTCAATAACCGCCGTCAAACGACTAGCCAGTTGTGAAGCTCAACGCCTTACATTCTGCCTCAAGCTCCAACTGCTTCTGCACCTCCGCCATGGCTGTTGCTGCTTATGAATGTGATTAACAAAAAAACAAAGTTTGTCAACTCACATCTGTTTGCCTTTGTTGCTGCCTGTGAATGTGATTAACAAAACCAAAGTTTGTCAGCTCACACCCAAAGACATCTTCTGTCTTCTTGCCTCTGCTGCTGCATTTGAATTGGAGAAAAACTTCAACGACCGCTGTCAAACGACTAGCCGATCGTGAAGCTCGACGTTTTGCACCACCTTAGTACCTATAGCTTCTCATTTCCCACTGCAGGTGGCCATCTTTCATCTGATGCAGCGCACACACACACACACATATATATATATACAAATCATAAAAAATAAAAATTGGTGCAGTGACTGTGCAAATAATGGTCTCCGGAGAAGCAAATGAAATGCGGTGACTGTTCAAATGCAGGTCCATGACTATGCGAATAACAATGACTGTGCAAACGACCACCCGTGCCTGGGAAAGAAAACCAAAATGAAAGGTGATGGGATGGTGCACTGTGAAAATACGATTATGTACACACACAAAAAGAAAGTGCAAGCTACTGTTATATATCTAAAAAAAAAAAAAAAGGGAAAAGGGTGGTGGAGACAGAATGATTGAAAAAAAAAAGGGTGGCGGAGATAGAATGATTAAAAGGAAGAAAGTAGGGGAAGGACGACGAATTTCCGTCTAAAAAAAAAGGGGATGAAATAATAATGCATTAGTCATCATCTAATAGGAAATGAGTGAATCAGGCACCATCTAAAAAAAAAAAAAAAAAAAAAAAGGAAGTAACACATCTTAGTCAGATATACATTTTAGCACAACATACTGAATAAAATAAAGCATGTCCATTGATATCTCTAAGAAATTACAGGTGTGTAGAAAAATAAAAAAAAAGCAAGAGAAGGGAAAAGAAAAACAAAAGAAAAAAAAAGAGGGATGCTTCACAAATGTCACTTATGTGAAGCCTCAGTACTTGAAGTCTTAGTACTCGGCGGAACCCTAGAAGAGGGAGACACTGGAGATGGATTATTCGGAGCCTCAATACTTGGTCGAACTCCAGATGACGAAGGCAAAAAGTGCCTCTGGAATACATCCACAAACTTCTGATGGTCACTTTGAATCCGACCTTTGGAGTCCAGCAGCTGATCAAGCTTCCTCTTCATGCCCAACGAATAACTATTTGCAAGCACATGCAACTCTCTATTCTCACGCTTGAGTTGTCTGATCTCTTGATTAAGAGCTGCCACCTCGGCAGTCAATGATTCAACTTGGCGAGTTCGAATAAGTAAGCGTTGGCCCATGTTGAAAACAGAGTTCGCATACTGGACACTGAGAGCCTAGGACTCTCGAACAGCTAACTCATCGGACTGTCGTGAAAGTATCCTATTATCTTTAGGAGTGATGAGGTTCCTAACTACAACCGTAGCCGTTGCTGCATCCCTCATTACAGAGTTTTCAACTGTAAGAGGGCCATTAGAAGATGAGAAGGACGGGCGCCATATATTACCCTAACGCGGTGCACCTGTGTCATTGCTGAGACTCAAATCTAAGCAAATGTTAGACGGGTTAGCCATTTCCAAAAAGATGGTAAAAGAAAAGGGTTGAAGTGATTAAAATCTCAGAAATACAGCAAAGACAATTTTCAAAGGTGGGCAATCTTCAAAGTGTGCATGTTGAATGCAATTGACACCTCTTTAAAAAGAAGAGGCAACACAACCACTTGTTAAAAAAAATAAATAAAAAAAATCGAAGAGACACCACTCTTCGAATTTCAAAACCCGGATTTTCCTGCGTAAAATCCGTCAACACTTTTTAGACACAGTTTCAGCTTTCGGCTATCACATGCAACTTTACCAGATCACTGACAAAGTTGAAAACGTGTGGAGTCCAATATTCCCACCTACCCGACTTTTGGCTGACAAGCATGGGTGACAAGACCACATCCACCTTGCCACTTGCTATTGGGAGCTCACCATATAATTCGACCTTCACCCTCTATAGCAAGGCACACATCCAGCCTGACTATTCTTCCTTGCCGAATGCATCTGCAACCAAAACTTAGTTTTCTTCCTCCCTGAAAATACAAACGCCTCACTCTTCTTCCTGTTGGAAATGTGCCCTAAAGCCAATCATATGATGATACTTTACGGACATTTCACATGTTAAACTAATCTAGTTTAAATATAAAGGGCAAATATTATTGTTTGAGCCGTCTCATATAAATGTTATATGCTTAAACGATAAAGTCCAAGGAATATGTGATTGGGAGAATGCAATCTAATGAAGTTAGATTCATGAGACCATTCTTTCGTAGACACATCCTAAATGTTCCTGATCATAAGATTGTCAATTGGGCATTGACAGTCCGTCAAGATCGGTACGTGCTATGTCTTCTCTCAGGGAGAGTGACTAGTCTCGAGTCATTGGTGTGTGACATCAAGACAAGTACGTAGGTGCTCAGTAGAGAATGAGTTCACTGAACGCGATCAACGAAGAGTTCTCATACTCATGTCACATGAGAACTCATGGTTGGGATAATGCAAAGTAGTCATCTGACCTGAGGCATCACAGTTGTCTTGTGGTTAAGTCCTTGATCTTTGATTATGTGAAACGTCATTCCATTGGAGTGTCCACGGCATCGTTGGGGTTAAGCCACTTAGCCATGGAGGCAAGTGAATGCGCAACAAGGGATCTCTAACCTTCAAACCATTGGGGAGAATACTCTATGATATGATTTAGAATCTCTGGCCAGAGTATGAATGAGATTTAGGAATGCGTTCCAAATCACATTCAAGGTAATCATATAAGCACACGAATCACATTGGATAGTAGACATGAATAAATAAACTATCAAACCAAACAATATGGTCAAGAGTATTGTATTAGAGAAAGACCGTATTGCATTTGTAATCCCAAACTGAATAGGTTTTCTCTACCTCTTCTGATTAGCTTGGGTAACCATGATATGCTGCAAGGTGTCACTCATGGTTTGTGGAAGCCCTAAACGTGTGTTAATCACTAAAGGGAGAATTGAAAGTAAGTTTCAATTCACAATCAATGTAAAATGGTTTTAATCGCCCACTGCCTCGCTAAAAGGAACCTAATGGATCGCACACCGTGTAAGGTAGAGATTGAAGAAACAATGGAGATGAGTAAGAATGATTAAATGGTTTAATCATTTATTTATGGCAAGGATTAATTAATATGTTAATTAATCAAACGAAATAAGTTCGTTAAAGACCTCGGGATAGTTTTGGACCTTAAGGCCCAATGGGCTTCGAACGTCAAGCCCATTAACTTAAGTTGTATGACAACTTAAAGAATAATGATTCACAAAGGCCCAATTAGTCCAAAATATCCTAATGGCCGGCCATATTGTTTAGGGTAGTGAACTTGGACTTATTTACAAGTTTGCCACTCAAATGAATAAAGGTATAAATATGACTTTATAGCCAAAATTCATTAAGGGTTTGTTTTTGGAGAAAATTGGTGAGAACTTGTCTCTCCATTTCTCTCTAAAGAGGCCGGCCACCTTGGGGGGTGCATCTTGCAATCCCACTACTCCAAGGTCACTCATTTCTTCTCCAATCTCTCCTTGGTGAAGAGACTTAGAGGTTCTCAATTTTGGGAACTTGGAGAAACCTATTCATCCATCCAAATCCATAGATTTAAGATGCAAGGAATGAAGGGCCTCTCTTTGGGTGATTAGCCTTTGCTTATGCAAAGAGGAATCTACAAAGGTATAAATTTCAACTCACTTTGATTTGAGTTGAGTCTTGGTTCACCAATCTACTAGGCTTTGAATTTCTTGGTTAGTGTTTTGTTTTTAAGTGCATGCAAGCATGATTCCGCCTTTAATTGTTAATTGCATGCTTATTGATGTTGCTTAAATGAACATGTTTTTACAAAATAATCCTTCAAGTGGTATCAGAGCCTGGGTCTAGTAGTTGGTGAATCCTTTTGGGTTTTGTAGTTCATAGTTTGTGATTTAAAAGTTGTAATATGTTACAAGCTTTATTCTTGTTTCTTTGAATGTAAATTTTGTTAGAAAATTTGCCATCTCAAATGTTGTAGATGTAGTTCATATGAGCATGAATATTGGAGCTAAAATTTGGTGCCATGACTTTGGGGATTTTTCGGCCAAATCCAAAGGGTGGATTTTTTGGGTTCTTGTTTGACTTGTTAAAAGTGTTTTCAAGTTGACTTTTGGAACCCCTATGTACCCTAGTTTGGTTAGATGTTATTTCCCTAAAGTTTGAATGGTTTTGGAATGTTTTTGGGTGAAAAATGTTCATGGAAATTTTGAGTTTTTTCATGAGTGTTCTTCATTGTTCTTGACATTTTTGCCAAGAACAAAAAGGTTTTTGATTCAAGTTTTGATTTATTTCATAAAGTTTATGTTTTATGTTTTTCAAATGATTTATTGCATAAGATATTTATTTGAATGGTGATGGAAATGGTGATGGGTGTGTAAGGATTAATTCCCTTTCACACACACCACTTGCACCACTTGTTGCTTTATGTCTAAAACTCACAAATCAAGAACAAACATGCACTATTCTAACTGCTAGAATCCTCGACCGACAACACCGGCCAACACGTCATCTCTAGTACCTCCCTAAAACGAGGGGGCGGATACTTCTTGGCCACACTGAATTTGATAGCGCAAATACTTACATGACAGTACTTTGTATATCTATATGACTAACTTTTGTGGTAAGTCATTCGAGTTATAGGCTGTTCACACCTAATAAACGTCTATAAGACACGTATCTTTTTTACGTGTATATATTAATGTTGAGCGAGCGGATTCCAAAAAACGCTCAAAACGCGTATCACATATATTTGATTCTATTAAGTTGAACACCCTTACTTTATGAGTTTTCTGCCCAAATTGATAAATTTGGAGTTGCCTAAGTGTAATTACCAATCAAGTGTGGGACCCTTTTTTGTGTTCTGAAATATCGAGTAAGCTTGTAACTGCAGCGCCAAAGTTTCTATTGTGCAGATAGATAAGCAAGCTCAAAAACACTATTAAATGTGTAAGAAGGGCCGAGACACTACAGGTTGGTTGAGGTATTCGGCAGTACTTGTGACTCAGTAACTTTGGAACATCTGGCAACATAAAATCTGTTCGCTCTATCACTTAAAATCAGAAGGAGAATTTGGGAGTTTGCATTTATGTTTAAGCTATTCATCCATATTTATGGATAAAGCCAGAAGAGACACCATAGAAAATGAAAAAGTAGAGTTAGGACTGTCTCTCAATTTATAATAAGAGTTAACAAAAGTTGGCTCAATTAAAAATGTATACCTAGAAGGGGTCGCGTAGCTAGGATTAAGCCCCTCAATCAGCCATAACGATGTCACCCCTCAATGTGAAAGGCCCGCCTACCCAAAAATCATTCTAAGTTTGCGCAACCCGCAATTGGAGGAAACTAGTGTATAAGGCACGATTATTAGGTCGCTAATTCTGATTGATTACCAAATGTTATAAAACAGGGCACTATACAGGTGTTCAGAACTTTAAGGTAATTTGTCTTGTATGCCAGATGTTGTTAGTCAGTGCATAAGCTCACTTTTACGTGTGGAAGTACCCTTTCTTGCCTGTGTTAATATGAATATGCTATGAAAATGAAGTAGTTGGGGTCCCAGACGCCCCTAAGACACATGTTACGGAGCTCTTAAAGGTAGATCCTGAACGGCGTAAACTAAAATAACAAATCGCACTCCTACAATTCCTAGAGTCACTCGACAAGGTGTTTAAAAGAACCAAAAGCGCACGTTTGTTACGAAATTTAACAAAGGTCTCATTAGTAAGTTCGATGGCCTAGCCAGGCGACCAAAATAATTACTAGGCAACTAATTAATCTCTAAGTAGCCATGGTCAAGGAATGCCATAGGTTAAAATGGTCTACATAAAGTATCCATACTAAGCTGGCACATTGTTCGAAGTTTAAAAAACGAAGTTGAATAACTGAGTCGCCTATTCAGTGGGGAGTACTTATATAACCAACAAAAACAATCATATGGACCATAGTTGTATAGGACCAAAATTGTTTATTATACCAGTAGATTAAAATGCATATGATGTGAGTTTAATCACATCATTTGATGATGCAAACCTAACACACACCCTCGCACCCAACCAATGGTGTGAAACACCACCCAACTACATTATAAACTTTGACAAAGAAAACAGTTCTCCAAACCAACTCGTGGGATCGAGTCTTTGCGAGAAATACAGTTCAGCAATTTTAAGACACTATGGATACTGTACGTTTGAGAGTTTCTTTAGACACCAATCTGTTATCTCGTAGGACCTGCCTACCGGGCGGCTGGCTCCATCGTTTGTGACCTCCGTAACATCACCGGTCTTTCACACGATAACATATGGAGGAGTACAAGTGCGTGCTACACCAGAAGAGTTTCCTACTAAACAACAACACTGAATTATGTGTGAGCTTAAGGCAACCGAGTTTTAAGCCATCCCACTATAATAAAATGATTTCTGGAGAGTCTATTGCGGAGACCCACTACACGATAGGCACATGAAGGGATGGAGGATATTACTGAGAGGATCGCACATGACAAGAATAGCACACGAAGGCATATAACTTAGGCTTACTGAAGATAGCCATTACCGAATCACCCTCATAAGAACGTCCCACAATAAAGACACATGGGTTAACTAAAGTCTTCAATTAGTTTATGCAAATGCACACTTAATCGCCCCTCGTACTTCCATTCATGCATTATTAATTGCACACCCTGTAAGCCTAGCTGTAAAGCCAATTAAATGGAATATATTCCTTAAGGTGGGAGCTGGTAAAACAGTAGTGAGCCCTCCCAATACCCTATCTAAGAGTTTCCATCCAAAACCCTCGATTCCATGAAGGATATGGAATTATGCCAAAAATAGTGGGTGGTGCTATTTGATTTAAAGACCCCGATCAAATGGCGCTTATATCAATCAATTATTTCGTTATGTATTTATTTACCAAATATATTTTGGAAAAACGCTTTCCCCACACAGCATCTATTGACAAATAAAAAAAGCCGAAAGTTTACCTTTCGGACTTAGACTGCAATCAACAGCACATAGAAATTGTCTTTAATGGGCTATAAATGTACCTAAGTAGTACTCAATCACTCAAAACAAGATCACCACCTTCGGAAGAACAACTGTTAAGGAGAAGTAAAGTGATGTATGTCATGACAGATAGGACAACACACAAAACACCAGAACAATTCGGGCTTTAGACTTTGATAGAATGAACAGAGAAATGAGACCTAGAGAAAGAAGTTTGAGCATTGACCTTCAAGAGAGACTTGGGAAAGAGAGAGACTGCTGTTTTAAGGGATTATTGAGATGATGCATTCACGAGTTTTACGCCAAATAGCCGTTCAAGTAAGCACACGTCAATAAGAGTAAAGTGTTCTGTTATCTGAAACAACTTAAAAGTCAATAACAAACATTAGTGCCTTGCGTGTACTTCTCTCTAAGTGTACCAGTCGCACATATCAGAACAAATAGAGAAAAAAGAGGCTACACACACGCCATGGACAGCTCCTACGTTCTTTTCACAGTAGGCATATCTTGTCCTTTGCATTGCGTAGGCCTATCACCAACTCATCAATGTGCCACATAGATACCCTATACAGCCCATTATGACTTCACACATCGCGATTATATAGTGAGAGGGAGAGAGTATGTGACCCTCTTTTTGTACACTCATATGACAGTTAGAAGTTATTCAGACATACCGAATGGTGGACATACTTAATCAGCTTTGGGCGGTATGGAAGACAGAGATATGAACCGAGATCGGACCATGGGACTTATGATATTTTGAATCACCTTGAGCCGATGCTTAAGAAGGAGCGATGAGATAAATTCCTTAAGACTTACTAGCGAGCCATACAGAACAGACAGAGGAGCACATTTCCATCCTACCTTCTGCTTTGCGCTCACGCAAGTAGCGATATAACTTCCGAGCGTATAGAGAGCATTACAAATGAATTAAACATACTCAAAATGAAACAGTATAGCTCTCATGGTTTGGATGGTTACAATTGAATTGCAAACTATTGTTCAGCACGACGATAGTACTTGTGATGGCGCAGGCTATGTAATACGACTCCGAGGATAGACCTTTGAGTATAGACTTACAGGACAGAATGCACGATTCTAATATATCGAAGAAAATAACACCATCTCAGGACCTTCTTTATGACGGATTGCATGGGAGGAATGGAGATATATTGGCAAGGTGTTCTAAAATGTATGCAATGAACCACGTTAGTCTTCTTTCTAAGTGGTTATAAATGTTGTTCTATAGATATTTTCCTGAGTAGATTTAGTCTTATTCGAGTACTTGATTTCTTGATAGTCATGCACCTAGTCATTAGATAAATATATTGAGTATATTAAAGCCACACATCTTAGTTGATTTGTAATAAATTTTTGTTCTATAGACATTTTACTAAAGTGTAAGATACAGATATTTTATGACACCAAAAGATAAGAGGAGAATGACAATATAACATAACACAGAGCAACGATCAAGTCAAGAGAGCACATTACAGCAATCTACATGAGCCGAGGATAAGTCTAATGGGTACTGGTGTACCTGTCACTCAATATCATCATTGTTGGAACTCAAGAAGAAGAGGGCGCCGAAGGGTTGATTGTTTGGAGCCTCAACACTTTTGGTAAAACTCCAGAGAACAAAGAGCAATAGGTGCCTTCGAAGTAAATGCCACAAACATCTGATGGTCACCTTCACTAAAACTTCACGCAACGTATATTCAGAAATACTGCAATCGGTACAGATGTGGTTTTCTCTTATATCAATTCTTTCTAATTCATGCACTGCGGATCTATCGTGAAGTAATAATGGTGATGGGCATAATACAAAGCTTTGGTTGCTTAACTTTTCGTTTCGGAAACAGACACTTTGAAGGCTCTCTCTAACCATCTCTTTTATTGCATAAGTAGCGATTGGATTTAGTTAACTTGCCTCAATTACCTTGGCGTCTCTATAGTAGAAGGATAAATTCAATGGGTGCTAGTTCATGACTCAACTTGACACCTGAGGTTCGATGTCAAAGAAAGAAGAATGGACAGTTCGAGAGGCAACCATATTTTCGACATATAAGGTCTAAGAGGTCTTCAACAACATTGAGAACTACCCTAATAAAGTGATGGCACAAGCACATCTCTAGAAATACGAGACTAAGACTCATAACAGAGAGTTGGGGTCCAGCTGGAAGAAAGAGTGCATGCTTTTTGGTTGTAGGTATCAATGTATCCGGATCAGAGGAAGGTCGCGAAGTATTCTCTAAGCTATAAACTCTTGTATGGAGGCTGACGGTTTGTATCTATCTGATTCATCACACGGGTCCCACTACCACTTTCATTATTATATGATATATTCGGTGAAGGGTAGAAAAAAATACCATCGTATATGTTGACAAAGGGATCAATACGCAACTCTAGTAGGAATTGTGGGTCAAAAAGTGGCCACTTGTTCCAACAATAATACTGCTCAATGGTTGCGCATTTGGTTAAACAATTGTATGAAGAAAGACCACGCAGGCGAGAGAATCCGTAACCTACGGTCGATTGGACATATAGTCTTTCAATAAATTACGAGAAATAAAGAGAGGACAAATCTCAATACAGAATAGCGTTGCGGACACTGTTCTCATATACATAAGTATATTTCATGTTATAGAGAGAATCAAGGTAGTGATTAATAAGTTAAAGTACCTCTTATAAAAATAGCCAGAGGCAACATTCCTGCAGAACTTATTGTTAAGAATCTACGAAGGAATGAGCACCGTACTACCACTCGAATTTCAATAGCCAAAGTCAACTTGTTCAGAAAATCGTATTTGGAAGAGAATGTAATAGGAATAAGCATGCATCAACCATGACATTCACGAATTTATAATTTATACATAGCCCTGAGACCAGCGTGGTAGAAGTGATACATGAAATTGATTCCAGTTCCGTTGGATATTATCATTACCAATATAAAGGGGATATATACCTTCTAAGACCAATAATGAATATGAGTCGAGAGAGACGAAACAATTTTGCGACTGTCGAACTCATTAGAGTATTCAGAGTTGAGGAAAATCGAAAAAGGAGCAGACAATCCACATAGAGATCAGCCATGTTAAGTTGTTCAGAGAATTTGGGGTTGTTGAGCTTTATAAAGCCAATAAATGGATTCATTGAAGAGAGCTAATCTTGCTCGGATAGCTCTCCTTCAGAGAAATATTTAACTTTGGGATAGTGTTCTAATGATCAGACCATATTTCCTAACCAAATGGGTATCTTTGTTTGTGCCAGAGTCCATCTGCGTATACCTACCAATAACGCATCGCGTTGATTGCCAGCTTTAACAAGAGAGAATCAACTAAACGAAGCATAACATGAGTAGTACACCAAATGATATGGTGTGATCTTCATGAGAGTACATTAAGGACAAGCACAGTTAGATAATCTTAAAACAAAGAGTTAATCAATTACCACCACAGTTCCCGTGTATTGATCAACAGTACAATAGATAGCCTCAGATAGTTCACATGAGAGCATGATGTGGGAGAATCACTCTACCTCACGTATGTCAAGTTGCACCCGGTCGACTTCCAAATATGTACCATACAAGAGGGAGTCTAGGACCTGTAAAATAAATGTCCGAGCACACTCTAATCCTCACCTCCGAGAGTAACATCTCTCCATATTAAATAGCCATCTCTGAGATGATAACATTAGATGCACTTCTACTATCTTCAAGCGAGAAAGTAGCTGTACACAAGTCGGCAACCCAATGATAACCACCCAATAAGACAACGCTCTTCATCAAGCATTGTGTCCATAATCGGACGAAACGGTTATGCATCAGCATAGAGTGTAAGTCGTCGACCATTGAGACGACTCACTTTTTTGCACCCGTATGTCTCTTAGTTTCTATATATTCAGCCACTTAGAATTGGAAGGCTAATTACCTCATGGGATTCTCATGTTTTGATAGCGATACATATAGACAATATGAGACAGACCACGCCGAGAGAACATCCACTTAAAGTAAACACTAGCTATAAGATAATAAAATGTTCCCGATCTAAAATCTTGATGATGACATCCGCGCCAAGAACCTTGTAGTTTGAGCCATGTGTAGCCTTACCTCCATTGCCCATGCTATCTTAGCAAAGCCATGCAGGTATGAGCATTATAAGCCAGTCATAATACAGAATTATGAGTCGAAAGTAAAAATTCTCTGATATGACCATTTAAATGTGACATTATAGTCAATAAGTGATGCTATAATTCGAAACTTCACCTGCTTTGCATGGACTATTCATAGCTTTACATAAAGATATAGAGATTGAAGCAGATAGATCCATTAAATTGACGCTTATGGAGATTACAGATGGTCACATTATATAAGCACGACGCCTATACTTTATTATATAATATATATATACTCATTGTAAGACCATAAAATAATCCAGATAGAAGATCGTTGAATATAAGTACATAAATAGTATAATCCAAGCTCGACATTGATTTCTACTCTAATGCAGAAAATAATAGGGACTCAATAAGATTTACAACAGCCTTATTCGTTGTATGAGGCATAAATCTAATTTGCAAGACCAAGAAAGATACATATCTTAGCTAAGTGATGCACTATTATAGACAACATTATTGAAGATAAAATGTTATATCTGGTCTTTGAAGATGTAAATAGAGTAGGTTCCATATTATCCATGGCGCTATTGATCATTCTTGTATACACTTATATTTACTTTGCACATGTATTATAAGAGTTTTAGAGGGAATTAATATTCATCCTAACTTAATAGAGCAGTACAGGAGAAAGAGAAGTGAACTATCAGAAGTTTCCTTCAGAGAAGTGATAATTAGGAGAGTAGCCCTACAGAGCAGAGGTAATCGATATATGACCGTGTGAGACCTCTCTTCTTACATAGAGGTACGTGATCTGATCATCCAGAAAATTAAGCGACGTCAAGAGCTATAGGAAAATGCTTTAGTGCAATGAGAGCGAATAATATGGACATTATGGTTAATGTCTACGAAATATAGAGTTAAACCAATAATCCTGATTCCGCGAATAGTGAAATATGAGGTCAGATCTATGAAACCAGCAGTAGCTGAATGATACATTGAAGACATTGAGGTTATGCAGGAGGACACACGCGAGGATCCAGACAGCACTGTCACGTGAAATCCCTATCACTATTTAAACAAGTAATAGTCCGGAGTATCCATCTCAGAAGGAGGACCACGAAATCTTAGAGCGTAACTCTTACAGGAAAGCACGGGAAGTAAAATCTGCATATAGATCATTATGAGATCGATTGACACACGATCACATTGGATTTTCCTTCATTAAAGCTAAATTAATGGAGCGAGGAATCTTAAATGATTTATCCAGGAACCTTACTCTCATTTTAACTTAAGAGGTATCCGATATCGAGCTAAATATATGGATGACTATCCTAATGTGAAATAGTAATGCAAGCGACTTTGAGCTGCTTCGAATTAACACTCACACACATCTATAATTTGACTATACAAGAGTCCACATAAATCAAGTCCTAGTCCATGGAATGCTCACACTTTGAATAAGAGAGTTTCCACATAACTGCACATCTAAACTGATTCATGACCCACGCCTACCATAATTCGAATTCACCGAAGCTGTCACGATATAGATGTGTATTGCCACGAGACCTCACGATAACAAAACTACGATACGACCTCTACATTTCGCGGTGCGAAGATAAGCCACCTCGCGATTAAAGCTGCTCTATTGAGGTCCAGTGCACACAGGGTGCCGCCATTCAACACCGATCAAGTGCGTCACCACCTTCTATAGAATCAAGTCCTTCAGTATGATCAAGCCACCATCCGGCCTCTCGACACGAGATCACAAAGTCACATTTCCAAGATCAAGATAGTATCCATCCAAACCACCTTATGAAAAATCACGAATCCAGTTAAAGATAACGTCTGTGGAGAAGGTAACACTATCACATGATGGAGACCCTATGGAAAATCTATTAGGTTGCAGAAGAATACCGGTTATTAGCCCAGTCTTAAGAATCTGAGCGGCTGTTTATAGCAAATTCACTACATAATATTCGAAGCAATATCTAGCATTAACATATCTTGGCTCAACCTGATTATCCAGTCAAGAATCAATGTCCATGGAGCGAGTAGAGACCGCGTTGAAGAAGACTTTACTCTCAGATGACACGATAAAGCTCCTGGATTCGCGTCTACGTGGCTATCAGGATGGGGATCTTGATTGGATGTGCTCATCTACATATATTAACCGAGATGATACTATTCAATAAATAGCATCTTCTATCACAGGTCTGTTCACACGGATTGTATATAAATCGCATCATGCCTAGTGAATAATAGTGGGGGGGCATCATATGTTATGACTATAACTGGATATATTTGGGTGCAGGCCTACAGAGGTTATAACATCTTATACCACAAATTGCATGTATAAGACAACAGTTGATCACAGGGGCAATTATGGTGTTGGGAAGAAATGGCAATAGTGCTACGACCGATCTAGTAAACATCATATCTTCGTACCCACATAACGATGCAATGTGGAAGACTCACACAAATTGGTATCGGAGTGGACAACTTACCACGTCTGGAAATGTAAACTAACGTTTTTCTTATGCTCGAATTTTTGTGGAGCAGATGACCACATTTAGGCGACAAAGCTACAACACTTCCAATCCATTGATCGTGGGACTGATTATGCTAAACATAGTTCTTTCCTATTCCTCATGGGTAGATGGGAGCAGTACATGCAGCGAGATGCGTAATGGGTGCACTGATTCATCAAATATCCATATTAATGCGATTACGAATAGATCAAGTTTGTTATCAGAATCGATTCATCGGTGACGCCGTCGAGCAGAGTGTACCATACTGCACAGCATACTTCAAGTTGTCTACAATTGAGATCTATCAACGTCGGGATTGGGTATAAGAGGATTATAGGTATTACAGTTTAGAACGTTCAGCTTCTATGAGAGATTTGGAATGGCGAGATATTAAGTCGGACAATAGGCCATATTTAGAATCACTTCAATTTCAATATTGCATTAAGTGAGGAATGGTTATCCTTTGGGTGGTATATATATGTGCCTTTGACTGCTTTGGGATTTATAAGTTGGGTGTGAAAGTTTATGTGGCATGGTGGAGTGTCAACTCTCGAACAGCCTATAAATATGGCTTCTCCATCAAGGTATCAAGGATCCTATAAAAAAAAACACTAATTCACATCACAGGCTCGGGTTTGGGGGTTGACATTAGCATGGAGCCAGACGTAGATAGCGCCTAAAGGCTGGATTTGATAACTCCTCACACAATTCTAAATGCAAAGTGCCTGGAGGAGTAGATTGCTCTTCTTACGTTATCACTTGATTAGACGAGTCTCTAGACATATCCACACTGAACCTGATGCAAAGCATTAAGGCGCCCCACCACGACCCATAGAGTATACACACTTTCAAGGCTCAATTCAATTGATAAGCGCACACAGCACTTGAACCGCACAAGTCGTACTATCTATGGTATCTAGTAGCATGATAAATAACTAATCCAACCATATGGTCAAGAAGTAATTGCATTACATGTTCAATAGAACCGTATTGCATCCTAAGTTGTAAAAATTCCCAACTGATTAGGTTTTCTCCTAACCTCTCTCAATATAGCCTCAAGGCGTGCTTGGATCAACACAATGAACATGAACTGGCCGTTCCAAACTACATGTGTCTATGTTGTGTAATGCGCAAAAGCAGCTGTGTAGTCTACCCAGAGAGAGAGCTCGAAGAAATCTTGATCATTTTTCCATTCACCAATCCAAATGTAATGGTCTCTGTAATTCCTGCCCACCAGAGCGCCAAGCCCACCTTTGAAGATTGTCATTTCGCTAGGACCACAGAAGACCTCTGCACACGAGAGACTATAGCGCTCACAGAAGATGCGTATGGACAGACAATAACCTAACCTTTCACAGGAATACTAAGGACTCCGTATATGAGACTTGCTGGGTTGAAGATCAAAACTTCACATTACAGTGCATCATGTTATATAATGTTAATTAATCACCGGAGAATAAAGTTCCCCGGTCGTCTATATAAGAAGAATCACCGCGGTGATATACCAGCCATTGTTATGGACACTTAGCGAACAATGGAGCCTATCGAACCATATCTAATGCACACATTATTAAGACGTGAGAATTCTAAGAGAGAGGAATATCAAGAATGACAAATAGTGAGCAAGACGATCATAAACTTCCAAGCCATGGAAGTAATCCTCCACATCGCCGCTGGAATATAATTGTTTGGGTAACCACTAGTATTAGGGCACCATCTCATCTATTTAACCCAAGATTAATGGCATCATACTGCCTCTATGAAAATTGAAAATAAGGTGTAACTAACACTTATTTAAATAGGCGCAAACCTAGCATATATTAAAGGTTTGTTGACTATTTGGTGAGCAATTAGAGGTCTCTGACAAACTGCCTCTACTTGTATACTCTAAACCGCCCCCGCGGCGCCAACATCAGGCATTAAATGAGGATGGAGATGTCTATTTGTGTTAAGATTTCATCTATAAAACATAGCAAGACATCCGGTCCCTCCTCTCGCCTTTTCCTCTTCTCTCATCTCATTGGTGAAACCTCTCTCGTCTAGTACCTCTCTAGCATAGGACGTATTCATATAATATAACAGTGAGAAGAATTGTATGAAGCCAGAACCTCTATTTCATGGCACAAGGCCCCGTCGACCCTACCAACTCATCTCCATCCTTCGCAAATGCATCGGGAATAGGCGTCCACTCTTTGTTCGCTGGCGGTGGAATCTCTCCCTACACGTGCTGGAGCTTTTATGCAGAACACGACGAGAGACAGGCTAACCACAACCGGTAGGGAGCACCTTTCTCCTACTCCTCTCTGCGTTTGTCTGACTTCGATGGCAGATTGATCTGGGTATCACAGCCACTATTGGCTGGTACTAAGCTTTGCGATATTTCCTTGCGAGGTTATGTTTAAGTAGATTGGTTATAGCCTCTTTACAGAATCTCCATGCCTAAGACAATCCGATACAGAGCTCTTCTATAGTTGTTACTAAATTGAGCGCGATTGTTTGGCCCTTCTGTTTATCATTGAAGGATATGTGTTGCTCATCTAAATACAATACCGACTGTTTTTTTTAATAAAAATACCATTCACTTTTGGCCAAGAATAACATGTTTGCCTCAACTAAACATGCCTTCAAACATGTACAGGCCTTTCTTACATCTGCGCTACGAAACCTTCAAAAGTCCTATACTTAAGAATTTTCAAAGAGTTCATTTATATTGCCCTCATTGGATCACTCAGGAGGTTTAACTCTCTTATTAATTTACATCACGTGATGGTTAAGAAATGCCCAGCACCAAATCAACCATTTAATGTCCACAAGGTGTTCTCGCGTGGTAGGTGAGGGGTTCTGGAGTGTCTCTGCCCTTGGATAATCCTGGCAAAAGGACAAGATAAAAGAGTCGCATTATGAGGGATTACAGGAAACCGTCACTCAGAGGCTACACATAAATTTGTCGCCGATACATCAATAGAATAGATATAGGGAGAATATCCGTTCTTACAAGAGAGATCTAGGCTGGAACTCGATTTCACTTGATGTGCGAGCTAAATCGAAAGAGCACTACTTGGTGAGAAATACCTGCTTTCAACACTCCGAGTTACCAACCCATTTCACTCTCCCACTCCATCTTTTATGCTTCAGAGGCCACAAAACACCTGCCCTGGAACCAGGAAGGAGCAACCGTGTTATGAAATATGATGGAATTGACATATAGCCGACTAGCAATATAGTAGATGCCAGATGGTGTTCGCACATATAATCTTTGTTGCTGCATGCAATTTTGGTGTTGTCACCACGCAAAACAGCGAAAAGATAAATGCCTCTTAGGGGTTTTGCAAATTGGCATCACATTCAGGTTGGATACAATACCCAACCGAGCTTACTGGACCTCTTCCAAAGACAGTCAAGTTACTATCTACATAACTCATTTTTAGGTAAACGTATAGACACAAAGGTGATGCTATCACATATACGCTTATGAGTTTCCAATGTCCTCTCCACTCGAGTTCTGTAGTTTTTATCACCTTCGACTCCGTCGGCTCCACTTAGACAAGTACGACTAGTTGCGTGGAGAGAGCATAGAAAAGACTGCATCATATGTTATCCGAGAAGTCTTCCAAGCGATAAGCTGTACTAATGCAGAGGAAATAGGTAACTGTGCAACACCGGGAATGCCCGGGCGCCTTAACTAACACCACCTTTTGACCCATGGTTGCTACTAGTTAATTTTCGTTTTAACTGCCGTTGTCTCAATAAAAAATTCCCAAGGCTGGTCGTCTTGAAGATTCCTTACACTACTCTCAATCTATAGAGGTACCTTAATATCCACACGAACACTAATTACCACAGTTGGATCATTTTTTCATTTTGAGTTCACTAACAGTAGTTTAGAATTGTGGGTTGAAGACTCTGGCCATCTTCCTTCATCCGGATCTAGCGAGATGGCACGGCATCCAGTTCGGGATAGGTGTGAGTCTCGACAACAGTGTGCTCACACTCTTTATGATGATGGACCATCATTTGTTATAGAGGCTATAGAAATTTTCGCCACCATACCTATGACGTGTATTCGGAGTAGGCCGAATACTGCGAACTAAGCTATGACGTATGACATTGATATTCCGAAGAACAGTGTAAGACACCACCTATAGTTAGAAAATACGCACGTGTTGGCACGACGCACGAACTCCTGTGCGCGACACCGGAGATTCGTCCGAGCCAAGGGGCCAATTTAGAATTTGCGCAGAAACGACATAACGAACTACACAAGGTTCTATGACTGCAGGCCACCTCCTTTGTCGCCGCGAGCGACCAGCGGCCTAATCAGAGTCGAAATTCCGCTGCCACCGCATAGCACCTCCGTGTCTCGTCTGAGAGTCTACAATATCTGTCTGCGCAACGTCACAGGAGAGCGAGACAGCGGACAAGCTCGGATAAGACTTGTTCCTTGGCCACGTAACGTCTGTCATTAGGTCTAAATCGTACTGGGCTTAGGGTTCACGATGAAGAAACATGAGCTGAGGTGCCGAATGGCGGCTTACACACCATTGATTACTATTTTCAATAGCACTACCATTTGTCGCAGGCCGGGTGCGTAGCATGCAGGTTTGGTTAAGACAGTTCGGAGATCCAAAGCTCTCGCCATGCCAATTGATGCAGCCGACACTAGCACTATGAAATCACAGTTGCCAGTACCGACACATATGCTCCACAACTCGCGCAACCTTGAGGAGATCCCAATTCCAGTTATATTTTGAATTAAATTTTTTGAAATATTCTCTTTGAATTTTTAGCCTTAAATATTGATTCATCACCAGATATCAAGTATCAATGTCTAAAATTACACGGGAACCTCGGAAACTTTATTGTTCAAATGAGACACTACTATCCATTTGAGAAAGTATTAAATGCAGAAACACGGCAATTGATACGAATGGATGTAAAGATTCATTGTATTCAAGACAGGACCTGCGCACCACTTCTGTAAGTGGGCAAGAGGCATTTCGTCGGATAGAACGATCCTTCGTAAATATCTTCTAATCGTTGTGGTAAGAGGAGTAGTTACTGGCTATATGCACATTATATTTTACATTAATATAAACAATATTTCACTGTGTTATTCACAATAAGAATTTTTTTATTACCCATTGACGACACGACATAAGCTTCATTGATTATGTTCTGTACGAGACGTCTAAATGGTAGAGTATAAATCCTGGGTAAAAATCCAAGAATCGCCATCAGACATATCTACAGAGATCTATACCATTAAATCATATTGATTTTAGTTTATTCCTTGAGGAGGTATCTAGACTTCGACCAGAGTTATTGCTTTGTTTCCTGTACATAGTCTGATCTCTAGAGCAAGATGGTTGTGATAGTTTAATACGATTTTGGCAACATACTGCAGATCTCTCAGTAAGCATATACCACAAACCAGTTCTACCATATAGCGCTATTATACGTTTGACCTATTTAACTACACCCTACACAATATACTCGATCGCACCATGGAAACTCTATCATTTATAGCATTTTCTATCTCATACTCTTTCTGTGCAGTATAATTTACACCTTCATTCCAAATTATCAGTCACTACTAATACGGGACTACCTAGAAGACATTTTCTCACCTTTAGTGATTTGTAGCACACGATCTATGATATCCTTGAGGAACTGCACCGTCCTTCGAACTGAAGGTATATATGAGGTTGGGCTATACCATTTCACATACTAGATATTCCATTGCGGAGTGTCCCACTAGATACAAAATCGACCACTAATCGCGACAACAACTCAGAGTTTACATACCGGTTAACACATCGTAGACCCTCTTGTCGTATTATAATCGGGGCATGTATATTACGTGTGTTACTAATACTAACCACTGATTCTAAATAGATCTCTCGCCACCCCATTGTTTTATTAATGTATATGTAATAAAAAGATGGTTATATATATCGTAGAAGGTAGTTGTACTGCTCGTATACTACTATCGAGCATATAATTAACATCAATTGTGGGTGAACACGGTGTTGGTATCTCTGGGTGACCGGGATCTCTAGTTTCACCTACAGACAATTGCTCGGTAGATTCTACAACTTCAACTTACTCACTACAACATTAGATTCACAATAACAACCCCAGCTGAGCTTCATGGTGTAATCTCATAGGTAGCCTCATCAAAGGTTTATGGAGGCCTTATACAGAGCTACATAAATTTTATGGTACCAACCTTGAGTCGCTAACCGATAGGTTAGAGACATTGAACAGACTGCATATTTAAGTTAGTATGGTTCTGTAATTCCAATATAGAGAGGTCTTTCCGATATTCTTCATGTCAAGGGCAGTCTCGTCACCGAAGCAATAATGAACATCTTCCGGACAGACTACAAATATCACGAGGAGCTTTTAACACACTCAGACGAGAGAGCTTTCATATTACAGAGCTCCGTGATCTCTACGACTTCTTGACTCTGTATTCACGAGCACAAGAGGCTTCTCGGTTCTCCTGGGACATAGAGTCATCCATTTGTAAAAATGTAGGTTGCTTTCTTGCCGGATAAGCTTCATTTAGCCGCGCAAAGGGCATGTGACTCTCCGCAGCTCATTCAACTTTTCACAGCCCTCCACATAAGATTTGCACATGTTCATAGAGACTTACCTATAATCAGATGTCGGCAAGATTGACGAGGTGTATTTTACCACCAAAACACATTCATAATCCAGTCTACCAGAGCAGCAATTATGAGCTCCCCAACACTTGAGAATTTAATTAATACTTTCACAAGTATAACATAAGAATTTATGGTATCCACCTTATGTATCCAGGTATTTTCACCAATCGACCCGATCAATATTGAGTTTGAGTCTCTCGTCATCGCTATTCAATCAATCCCATTATACAGGACCGTGTGGGCACACCAGGTATGCATAACTCATAGATAAAAAATACCATCAAAAATCAGGAGTTGGGGAGTAATCTCAACTAGCCGGCACCTATAAAATGTTGAGTGATATATTTTGCTTTTTATTAGACCGAGTTCGAAAGCTCTTTAGTTTCCACGTTGGTATCTACTTGATCTGGTAGACATGTTTGCGGTCTTCTCTCTGAGGCTCACTATTAATGTGAGAGGCCTTACTGTCAGTGATTCAGGCGGAGCGCCACTCACTAATAATCACAAGCTATATTGACTAGTTTTGGATCTTTGAAACTGCGAGCTCATTATCTCTGTACAATTCACCGTATATATGAACTTACCACGTAAGAACTTCACAACACACACACGGTACTCTGGCTAAGTTCTAATACTTTATTGTTGATGGAAGTCGACTTCAATTATAAATATAATGAAGATTTTTGGAGTCAGCCACTCTCACATACAATAGTAATTGATGTCAAGAAGGAGCGCAGGTGGGGCTTTGACTGAGATGAAGAGTTATTGTATTCAATATAGGATCAAGGAGTGTAACGTAAAAAAATCATGCAAAATCAGAGTTAAAATAACCGTTAAATCGTCCGCCCGCCTTTCGCGGTCGTTTATCGATACCGATTACTCGGGAACATGTCTTTTATTATTATTCGACGGGTAAGCCTGGAATTCCTGCAGTTATTTTCTATATTTATTTAAGGGAATTTTCCTCGAAGCTTCCATAGTGATCGCCCCGGGACGATTCACATATAACAACACCAAGTGGGTTAGAGGACACACGGCTAGGATGTTTATGATAAACGGTACTCTACTATCACACAAGGTGAGTAATACGCATCAAAACATTAGATCTCATCTGGACATCATTCCGGTTACTCTGTTGGAGCTTGAAGTTCTATTTAATATTGGACGATCTTCTCCGATCAAGTATAGAGGTATCACTATAAGAGTAATCTATTACTCGCGATCATCCTCTATATTACTATTCTCATGTCCGCTACACCATGAGCTTAGATATTCATTATTAACATTATTCCGAGGACGAGACTCGAGTGAGATTGTGAGGCTTTGATTCTATTGTACATAGGTCATACGTATAGTGGGGTACCCGCACATTAGTACCCACCACATCCATGCGTATATACAGACTAATTAAAAACAACCGTTAAATCGTGATTTTTCGTTCAGCTAGCGGTGAGCTCGAAGAGGTTGTGTACACTTAGTGTTATACTATATGGAGTAAGATACTTGATAGTTTTATTATATGAATTTTGCGATTTTTGAGGCCACTACTGTGTAATCTCCTTGAGTATATTAACAAACAAGTTTGAAGCGGAGTCTTCTTCGGACTACCGTTGCATTATAATAGAGGTCATGACATTTAGGCATGGAATATTACGGAGTATCCACCTATAGATGTGCAACACACAGATAAGTATTCCCCAACAACTGGTGAGATTAGAGAGACATACTCTTCTCAGTCCCAAGTATCTTGCATTTTGTATATCTACCTAGATTTTACATCAGCAGTGAGGATATCTATCACATTAGTGTGATGTAGCCATTGGTGACACCACTTCCTTGTTTCTATCTTAATGTTGTTCTATAGATATCTAGAATTCAATAAAATTGACGATCAAGAGGGTCGGGATTAGTTCGTTGTATCATAATAGGGCAAGGAGTGTAGTTTATAAAATCATGCAAAATCGGCAGTTAAATATAACCGTTAAAGCTGGAGATTTTTCGTTTATAATCGTCTAACGGTTTTGTCCTGTTACTTGATCTCTGAATGTTTGTTTTTTACAATTTTTGGCGTAATGCGAGTCTTGAAGTATATTTATTTACATGGTATACAGAGTTTCTCGATGAGAGACGTTGTTGCAAGTTTCTGCATTTGCAATATATAATGCCATGACGTTTACACTTTTCTATCAGCTAGAAGCATGTATGCGCCATCATATATTTCAATGGTACTATAGTATGATATACTCAGATAAGAGGTTTTTATTAAGATAATTTACTCTGAGTTTCGGTTTTTTGGAGTTATGTGAGTATATTACCTGCGGCTGGGATCTGAATACTAAATGAGTGGATTTCATGGAGTGAGCAGTGTGTTTACTAGTGCGCCTGCGAGTACGCTCCCTCTCTTATGATCTGTATTAACCTTTGGGCAACTTTCATTGCTTTGTTTCTTTTCTAGAGCCGGTCCTCTGCATTGCCTTTTTGTCTTAGTGCTTTGTGGTATCTTGCTTACTCTTTATTCACATTGCATATGCTTAAGCTCACAAAATATTACTATGAGTGGTTTGATGTCTGTGTAAGAGAGGAAGATAATATTATTTCCTCTTGCCCCTTAGAAAGGACTAATTCAAAATGCTTAAAAAAACATTTATATATATAAGACCAGTAGCATTAGTAGGGGAAAGACCCATTTGTGAATGCAACCATTGCTAAGCCTTTGTTACTTTGAACCTCTTCATATAGTAGCAGAATGACTCTTTTGGGTTTTTCTTGACGTTGAACAAGTGGTCGGACTTCTTCTTGATTGAGCGATATGATGAATACTTTTTGGTGAAAACCAAAGAAAGTTCATCGAAACTCCAGATGGATTGTAGTGGCAGAGTGTGGAACCAATCTTGCGCCTCACCTTATAAAGTGGTGGTGAATATCTTGCACATGAGAGTGTCATTGTTTCGATGGACATTGCACTTTGGTAGTGCTTTAGGTGCATCTCCGGGTCTCTATATCATTTGAAGATGTGAAATGTGGCATGCTAAATTTACATGGAGGTTCTGCTTGCTCGATCTCGTCTGTGAAGGATGACCTGCTTATGTTGGTCATGTCTCGTTGTAGTACCTCGTCAATGACCTCGTAACGTTAGAAATCACGTAATTGCTTGGTCAAGAGCCTTTCTACTTTTTCCTAAATTTTTCTTTTGTTAGGGTAGCGGAGCTCTCAGCTGCCCTTGATCGTGATCTGCTTGTCTAGACTGTTCTTCCATGTGCTCGGCTCGTCTATATCGAGGCTGCAGTGTATGTGGTACGTTCATAGCAAGCAAGCGAATTACTTATAGGCTGTCGATTAAACTTGAACTAGGTTGAGTAACTGCTTCTCTTTGTCCATCGTGTTCTTTGTTCATATTGCCGCGAATAAACACTTTGCTTGGAAGGTTGCTCATGTTGATTATCGGAGTATGACCCAACCGTGAGTGTATGCTTGTCCATGGGCCTAACCAAGAGTGCACACTCCTCCGCGTGCTAAGACGAGAGTATACGTTATCTCGGATGCCCAATTAGGAGTGTACACTGCCTGAACGCTCGGTTCGTGGCTGGTCAAGGGGTTGCTTGTTGGGACACTGCTGAAGAGGTTCGTCATCTACCCTTGTCCTACTTTGGAACACCTCATTTGGGGCACGCTGCATCTCGGTGCGCTACAAAAGTTGATTCACCAAGGTGGTTTGTTGAGTGATGGCGCTTGTCAATTCTATGACTTGTCGAGACAAGTATTGTTCACCATTTAGGTTGGAAGAGCCTGGATGGTATGCATCTCCTTGAGTAGTGGAAGTGTAATGGACTCTGAGAGTGAGATTTTAGTTGGAAAATGTCAAATTTGCGGAGAAATGAGGTGAAAATACCCCCAGTTTAATCGTCGATCCAAAAATCAGAAGCCATGATGGTTAAACTGATCTTGGACTGGTTAGGCTGCTAGGTGGGCCACGTGCATAGGCTGCTTCACGTGTCGTGTACGTGGGTGCTAAGCCTAGGCTCTGCTGTGGAATGCGCTAGGCTCGCACTAGCCTTGGGCCCGAGAATGCTGGGCTGTTCCATCTGCCGCAGCTGCTTGGGCAGACCACTAAGTAGAGGCGTGCAGGCTTGGGCCGGCTCATGGGCTGCTGGTGTAATTGCTCCTTGCTATCCGTGAGCTTGCTGCCAAGGAGCTGGCCCACTCCCCTGTACCACGGTGGTCCCCGTGACTGCCATGGTGATGGTACTCCGTGGTGGTAAAATTGTTCCTCTTGCCGTCGCGTTGAGCCTCGTGGATCGTCGTGGTGGGGCTATGTCTCATCCTCCATCATTTGATCTGGATCTTTGAACGTAGAAAGTTTCAATCGTCATGGTTTCTGAATTTCCCGTCATTGTATTTTTCCCTTGCCTTTATTCAAAGAATTAAAAATTCTAGGAATAAGAAAGTACGAAAAATTTACGAACAAATGAGAAATAAGAAACTTTGAATGCGAGAGCCTTCTTCGAGTGTGTGAATCAAACTCTCAATGAAAGCACCAATTTGTGGATGCAAATTTCCGTTATCTTCTTCTTTGACAAAAAAGGCACATGCAAAATAATAACACCTAAGATTAAGGCTAAAAGCCTCATGTGCCCACGATGAATAGGGGGAGTTTTGGCCGAAGAATCTCCGATGCCAAAGTTAGAATTCTGAAAAGAAAAGAAAAATGTGTTTAGGAGTTTGTGGATAGCAAATGGCTTAACATTTTAGTGAGATAAGAAAGGTTTATAAGAGAGGTGCAATTAACATGGCAATTATTTCTAAATTAAATAGGAAGTTTCGGGAGTTACCTTTTGAATAAAATCAATAAGGGATTGATGAGGAGTGATGAGAGGGATTTGAATAAATATCATATTGATCACCCTTGACTCTTCCTTGATTGAGCCGTTATTGTCTGTTGCATGCACGTGGGAATCCCGATGGCCTCGAGGGTAATCTTGTCTTTTTCACTGAAAAGTCGACGTGTCGCCTTCATGACTTTTTGGAATATTTTTTGCTTTACAATGATGATGGGAGTGACGGCGGCGGAGATTGTCGATGCAAATTTTCGCCTTCCCTTGGTTGACGAAATTGCATTTGCAAAACAATCAACACATTTGGTCAAAGACCAAAAACCTCATGCATCCACGATGAATGGAGGGGGGAGAGGTTGGTCAAAGGACATCCGATGCTTTTTTTTTTTAACAAACGATATTATTTACACTAAGAGTAGGGAGTGAGATTAGCCTCACAATGGGCTAGCAATAATGTGGTTCAAATTTGGGAAATTTTGAAAAATAGCCAATTTTAGAGGCACGAATTGAATTTTAATCACACTTACTAACTTCTTATAATTTTAACTAAGAACACAAGTAAAAGGTCTTAATTACCCATAATAATAGAAATTCCCCAAATTTAGAGAAAACTCTGTTCTATCACTTCACATTACAGAACCCAACACAAAACCCAGAAAATGAAACCTTGTATCCAAACAAGAAGTCACCCAACACAAAACCCAGAAAAGGAAAACCTTGTATCCAAACAAGAAGTCACTGAAACACACACAAAGTCCAATTTTAAAGAAAGCACTCTTCCCTGTCACTTCACAATGCAGAACACATCACAAAACCCAAAAAAAGAAAACACTAAATCCAAACTGCAAGTAACACACTCACACATATAAAGACATGATCATATAGAATTCCAAATAAAGGAGACTTATGAAATATCCTTCAAAATTTCTTAATTTTCTTGCAAACCAAACATGAAAGGTAGTGCTGGGTACCACTCATTCATGTTCTTTCTGTTCAATGGCATACATGTGCCTGCTTAGTTAAGTAGTCTGCAATTATCAACTTAGACGATGACAAAGAACTAAGAGGCCAAAGTCGGAGCCAAGACTGTTTTCCGGGTGGCCTACACATAAATCAGGCTAAGTAATACTGTCGCCTACACCTCAGAACGGAAAGGATATGGATTGCTAAGGGTAATTAAGACTTTTCATTTGGGTTTTTGGTTAGAATCATAAGAAGTTAGAAACTTTGGCTAAAATTCAATTCGTGCCTCTAAAATTGGCTACTTTTCAAAATTTCCCTTCAAATTTGCCTTTGGCGAGAATCGAACTTTAACTTCTCACTTACAAGTCATAAATTTTGGGAGAATGAGTGTTTGCCTTTTCTGTATAGCGAAAGGCTTTCTGAATTTTGGATATAAAGTGGATATTTACAAGAGAGAAGAGGAGAGGGGGCCGGCCTTCTAAGGTTTAGGGGTGGCCGGCCCCTTAGGTTTGTATTTAAGTGGAAATATTCCAAGATATTTGTGTAAATAATATCTTGGAGTAATTAGGTAAATATCCTAAATAAATGAAATTATGATTACTTACTTGAAAGAGGTCTTCTCTGATTAGTAATGTATTTATGATAGGAAAAAGTAATTACTCTATCATAAATGTTAAATATCTTTGACTTTTCCTACGGGCACAGGTGCCTTGAGCAGTCGTGGTTCTCTGTTTGCTCTACCTCAGTTGCGCATGGTGAATGAGAATGCTTCCTGCTCATTTAATAGGGGTAATCTTGTCTTTCTTGAAAAAATAATCCACGTGTTAGTTCCATAATTTTTGGGATTAATTTTTGCTCCACATATATGATAACGATGGTAGTGGCGAGTGGTGGCGGCCGTGGCATGATGGTCCCAATAGTGGTGATGGGTGGTGGTGGCAATGGTCATTGAGATGTAATGTGGGTGATGGTAAGTGGAAAGCCTGACTGTGATTGGAAGGGTTGAAATTTTGTTTATAAAAATACAAAGGCAACTGTTGGGTCATGATACGGAGACGGGTCGGATTTCTGTTCCCGGCAATTGGTTGGCCGTATCATTGGGTTGGAATTTTGTACTAGAATTGAATCAACATGAAGTGATTATTGGACTCCAATGCATTTGAATTTCGTGCATATATGTAGGCAATATTCATAAATAAGATTAAGTTCATTAAAATGATGTCCTTTTTTTTCGCCCCCTAATTTTGCCATGGACCTGGCTTGCGTGCCGATAATTTACTTGAACAGCATACTGGTGATTGCGATCGTGACACTACTTGTTGCCACTAGGAGACGGGGTTTGAATGATTGAGATTGAGCCTGAATTCGATTTTTAACCAAGAGATTGCGCCATTGAGTGGGAGTGGCTCAAATCAAAGTTCTTTCTTTGCCTCAATGATAAGGACTTTACTTATGTAGAGAAATATAACAATATGTAAATGACAAGTTTGCTGAAAGTGTAGCTGGTAGAGGAAAGTAAAGAAAGTAAGTGCGAGTGCATTGGAGACGTAAATATTGTAAGTGAAATGAGTAAATACATTAGGAACATAAATGTAAATCAGAATACAAGGAAATCGATACTACTCGGAAGAAGAGCAGAGCTTTAAAAGGAAATACAAGGCTTTTGCAGAATTGAAGTATTAAAAAGGGTACATAGCTTGAATTGAGTTGAATTGTTTGATTGATTGGTTAAGTGTCCATAATCCTTTTGCCTCTGCTTCTTTATATAGAGAACTGAGAGAGCCAATTTGCTAATGACATTGAACCTGTGCAGAGAAGCTCCATTGCCAACTCGCATATGAAATAATATTAAAAGAAGCAAGTTGGTTTTCCACCATCTGTCCATTAATCTCACTTGCAATGGATTAATATTTAAAAGAAGCAAGTTGGCTTCTTTTCTCCACATGTCCATCTCCCAAGTCTGCCAACATTTTACTTGCAATAAAGCCACCGCTTCAAACCATAAGGAGAAACATTCCCAAATGCAACTTTTAGTCTATTTGCACACTAATCTCCCAAAATGTCATATTTTGGCTTTAAACAAATCAAGTAAAATTGTTCATATTTTAGGTGCAAACACTTCTTAGAGAGGCAGGAGTCAAATGAAAATGTATCTTTTAATTATTCAAGAAGTTTGAACAAATTTATGCCTATTTGAATGCTCCTTGAACAGATGCATGCAGGCCTATTTGAATGGTTGTTTAACCAATTTAGATGGTCACCTTAACTTCTAGAAGATTTTTGTAAAAATGAAGAACCAATAGCATAATTTTCCTTCCTCCATCTTTGACCAAAAGTACTAATGTTAGAAACTTATTTCTGGAGTTCAGTTTCTAGACAATCTTGAGCATTATCGTTATCTCTTGTGAGCTTAAGGTTTGTCTCAGAAGTGTGCAAATTTTTTATAAACATGAAGCGTTAGGTTGTGTTTCGTTGTATTCACAGCTGCTTCATATATCTTCTTTGCACGAGATCGACCTCTGTGCAAATAACGTTTAAAAGATAATATAGTTATTTACGTACTTGAAGCAATCTTTAATTGCTCATCATAATCAAACTCACATGATACCATAAACAAAAACTCTGACAAGAAAGGCACTTTTCGTATCAGTTAGTTAGAAATACACTGAGACTGGCTCATTGATTCAATGTCTCTCAATGTCTCTCAATTGCTAACTATTAATGAATTAGAATAAGGTGACCACACTCAATTTTATCAATGGACCCCTTTTTCTTTGTACGCCCTCACTTGAATTTCTGACTTTCTTCCATCAGCCAACTAAAATTTAAAATGTTTTTAAATAAAGGAAATTGTTATTAGTATTCTAAAAATTTCATTTGACATTTCAAACTTTCTATTATTAGAAAGAAAAATACACTTGTAAAGAATGTAAAATGAGATTTTTAGAATGCTAATAACAATTCTCTAAATAAAACATAAACTACAAATTATTTATATAGAATAAAAAGTTAAAATAAAAGGTCAAATAAAAAGGGGCAGCACAGTTCCAGTGTATTTCACAGAATGGGCAGATTATTTCAATGCATTTTGTTTTATGTCGAAATTGAAATAGGGATGACTTGGTGGAGGGAGAAATAATCATAGCAGATGTAAAAAGATTCTGCCACAAAAATCTAAAAACGTGAATAGTGAATATCAGCAAAATAAAAACAGAGTGGGCTAATCAAATATATCAAAAATTCTTATTATTACATAGTAACTTACAACTGGTGTAACCTTTTACGTTACACTTATTTGAAAGAAAAGAAAAGGTAGAATTATTTTTTAAGTCAACGCACTAGGGATATTTTAAGATGGAGCATAATCCAATGGTCCATAAGGCTCAAATAATTCAGCGAATAGTCCCTTCTTTCTTTTAGGGTTCCATCCCATGTCCTTGCACAACTGGTCATTGTACCATATATGAAGGGTACCGTTGCATGATCTCCGATAGTATTTGCCGGCGTATCGCTTTGCAAATCCGTCCCATTTGTTCACATCTTTCTCCATCTCTTTTATGCTTGGTAACGTAAATGTGCCTGCAAGAAGCTCAGCTACCCACCTGCATCTCATCTCGGATGTGTACAAGTTTGAAACACTCTCAGAAAATCCGATTACGGCTAGTTGTGGAATTCGTCCATGTATGCATTCCCTGATTGAAAATGAGCCATCATATTTAAATGTTGCAGCAGTTAATAAAACGACCAAATAAATCTACATGTGCACACCGCATTACTGATCACATGTCTCACAAAATTAAGACCTAGCTAGATAGATGGGACTCGGACTAGAGTTATGTGAGAGAAGTGATCAACAAATGTGGTATATTTAGCATAAACTTGCCCCATTGTGCTTTCAAAGGAGCTAACCTGTAGAGGGGTAATATGGCCTCCGGCGAACCAGCTATATAATCCTGAAAGGTAGGAGACACAAAGATGTCTTTGAGCTTTTTATCACCTCTAAACCCAGTAGCGAGTATCACCAAATCTGTCTGCAAAGGGGATGCTTCCCCTTCAACCAAAATGCCTTCCTGGTCGAAGCTCAAGCTGCTGGGGGATTTTTTCAGTATGATGCTTCCCTCTTGGACTCGATCGTAGAACTTTTCTGGTATTGTTGAGAGCAGACAAGAACTGATTTCTTGAAGAAAACTATGCTTAGGTACCATTCCGTACTTGGCCAACCCAAGCTTCTTAGTTATGTAGCTTTCAACAAATTTTGAAAATCCCCATCTCTGTTAAAATTCACCAAATATATTCTTAATAAACTCCTCTTTTTACAAATTGATTAATACAAAATTCATAAAAAATAAGCTAATGATGCTTTACCGGAGTGGTGGAAAGTAAGCATGTTATGCACCACGTCGAGGGTTTGATCCTCACTGATTTCTCTCCCCTAACAACTAACTATTTAACCTACTAACATGATTGCTTATAAAAGATTCATAGAAAATAAATATAAAAAAGTTTACCAGAGGTGAAAGAATTGTTGCAAGGAGACCAAGTAGAATGCCTTCACCAGGCTTATGAATCAAAAGCTCCGAGAAGCGATTAAGGTATAGGTATGCCAGGGGCACACCCCATGGAAGATAGTCAGGAACAGTCCAATGCTCTGTCTTGTAAATTACTGTGCATGGATGTTCAATCCCTGCAAACCAACTGATTAATTAAGAGGAATAGGTACAAACTATGAACAAAATGATCACAATATTCTGGGTACATGCCATGTGACAATCAATTAATTTTCACGAAACTAGTTACCATTTGTGTTCGAACACTCCATTGCAATGTCCAGTGCAGATTTCTGAAATCCAACAACTGTTACACTCTTTCCTTTCACGAAGTTACGCGCTCTTTCGTAATCCATTGCGGCATAGTCCTTTGAGTGTATAACCTCCCCATGAAATGCTTCTGGCCCCTTGTTGAAAAGGAATTCAGGAATGTTTGGAACATCACTAAACCGTCCGATGCAGAGGATCACAAAGTCCACAAGGTAAACCTGCTTATGCATAATCAGATCAGTATGACTTAAAAATTGACAGTATGAAAGCATAACATAATTAAACTCGAAAGGAAGTATACATATATCTATGCATGTAAAAATAAGAAGGCACCTCCGTTGAACGGCTATGTTTGTCTTCTACTGCAACTTTCCATTTCCCCTTGGAGCTGAAAGGCTCACCAGTTCCACCCCAGTGACTCCAAGCTTGCATCTCATCCTCAGATGCACCTTCATACTCAATCCCACACACTTTGGTGTCGAATTTGATGTGCTTAAGCAAGTCAAAATGTTGAGCATATGATTGGATGTAATCCAAAACTTGATGCTGGCTAGGAAAGTCCTCTTCCACTGAAGATGGCCATGGAAAATCTGAGAATTGGTAGACCGGTTTAGGAGTTTGGAGCTTGGTAGACTCAACAGTTTTGGTCCACACACCTCCAATGCTGCTCGTAGATTCAAACAGAATAGGTTGAAATCCCTTTGAAATTGTGTACTTGCAGGCAAGGAGGCCACTAATCCCAGCCCCTACAATGGCCACCTGCTTTCCCATTTCTGAACGTGTTGGATATCAGTCACTATGCTTTTGATTTTATACCGTATGCATTAATAAATGGGAGGATGTAATTAAAAATAATTTCTTGCCGACGTGAATTTTAGATGTGTACAGTTTCAAAATGACACGTGTCGTTTTTTATAAGATAGTCAGTGTGTACCCAAGTACTATCCCTATTTAAATTGTTTGTTGATGTGATTGGGCCATAAATAAAACATCTGCATCTTCTCAATTTCCACGCACTACTATTTAAATTGTTTGGTGACGTGTTTGGACCATAAATAAAAGAGTAATTAGAATGGATTTTTTTATTAACATTCCACAAAATATTGAATACACTCTATATTAAAATTTAATGTTAAATGACTTATGTATTTTATTATGTAATGACAATTTCGATCTTATTAGGTTTTAAAAAAAATAATTCTAAAAACACCCTAAATCACTTTTAACATATTATTTATCTTATTCATATCAAAACCTCTCACTCTCCGTTGTTAAACAAAACCCTAACCCAACTATCTGCATTGTTTTATTATCTGATTTTGATTTCAAAGGAGATTAGTCCCACATATCTGCTTGTGATTTCCTAAGAAACTATACTACCCAAGCCTATTATTGATTGATTTAATACTAACATTTGTTTACAATTCCCAAAAAACCCGATTATCTGAAGGCTTCTCTCTTAGGAAGTTCTCACCGTTTTCAATGGTGAATTACAACAACATAACTCATTCCATTTAATGGTGAATTACTGCAATATAACTCATTCAGTTCAATTGGCACCTCTCAAGTGACTATTTTCTTCTCTCCACATCAATCACATAGGATGTTTGGGTTTACTCCAAAGTCAATTTATATTATAAAAATTAAAAATGAGTATTATAAGATTTGAAGAATGTGGGGTGTGTAAAAAATATGGAATGTATGTAGAAAATGAGCGTTTTTTGGGAAAGTATGTGGGGTATAATAAGATAATTTTTAATTGAAAAAATAAATATGGGGTGTATTAAGTATGTGGGTTTATTCAACAATATGTGGGGTGTTAATATAATAAGCCATTAGAATTCCTTATAATTATTTTGAGATAGGATCTTCGCCCGGATTATCTTTGTGAGAATTCCAGGAATTCTTTAATTATAGATGTTTATTTTACATTTTACGGTCAATTTTTGTCAAGTATTGTTTGTGTTCAATTTTAAATAATGTAATTTAAAATTATTTCTGACCGCACGATGTATGATGAAAGGATAGGATTAAAGGATCCGACAATAGGGGTGGGTTCAGTTTCATTTAGTTAGATTTTTTCCAAACCCGAACTGAAACTTTGATTCGGTTTTTTTCGCTTCAGTTTTTTTTGTTTTTTTTTCAATTTGGTTTTGTTCAATTTCGGTTTTGGTTTTTTATTGAATTTTTTTATTTTATAAAACTTTATTTTTTTAGTATGAAATTTAGAAAAGAGGCTTGCATTGCTAGACTAATAATAAGAAAATGAAGAAAGTGAGAAGGTGGAAGATAGTTGTACATATACAAGATTATATAAACCAATCATACTCTATCAACAACCTCAATTGCAAAGAAAAATGATCACCGTATCCATTAAAAAAACAAATAAATAGAGAAACTCATCCAAATTCTAAAGCCTTCCAAAACTTTCCTCTATAACCTATGAAATATCTTTCATATTTGAACAAAGTATGCTCCTTTGAAAAAGTCATAGGCTTAGTTTCAAACTTGGCAACAAAGTTTCACAAAAAAAAAAAAAAAAACCATCATGGGCATACATTCATAAAATATAAAGGGATTCGATTTAGTTCGGTTCGGTTCGGTTCGATTTCTAAACCTCCAAAATCGAAATCGAACCAATAAGGTTCGATTCAGTTTGGTTTTTTCTTTTTCGGTTCAATTTCGTTTTAGTTTTTGGTTTTTCGATTTTGATTCATTGTTCGGTCTCCTTTTTTTTCGGTTTTCAATTTTTTGAACCCACCCCTTTCGGCGAGGATCCTATCTCATTTTTTTTTAGCTTGTTTAGATTAAACATCCTTTTTTTTTTTACAAAATTCGATTAAGATGCTTTAATCAATTGCCAATTTAGCAATTTTCTATTTATTTAATTTATATTTGCTTAAGCTAGCTAACAACTAATTTCTTACAATTTAAGGATTTTAAATTCGTAACTTTATTAAATATGTTAATTTAACTAATTCTTCATTATCACTAATAAAAATATAACTTTTATTATTATTATTATTATTATTATTATATTTAATTAGTCTCTTCCTTCATAAAAATATGTCATTAAAACTTTCATAAGTAAACTTCATTAATTTGTTAAAATTTTACGTATAGTTATATAAAAAAACGTATTTAATATCTATGGTATATTTGAAAATAAACTAACCAACTTTTGGTACGTTTAGATTCTAAGTGTAACAGGAAACAAAATGTACAAGAAATCCAAATGTACCATAAAATCAAATGTATCCATATTATAGGTAATCAAACGAACCAAAATAATCAAATGATCATACAATCAAAGGTACCCTCTAATAAAGCCGTAGAAAAAATGTTTAATCAAATTCTTAAAAGGATTTAGTCAACGAAATTGAAAAATAAGGCACCTATATCAAAATACCTCCAAATAAAAACAAGGCATGCTATGGCCCTATCCATTTTTATTTACACAAAAGTCGCACGACTTTGGCCCACCAACTTCGAAGGCCAAATTAGGGCTTAGACGGCCATCTCATTTCTTTCCAACATGTCTAAGATCTCGAACACGGTTTTCTCCGAGGTGCGTTTGACACGCAAACAATTAGGGCCCAAAAATATCTTGCCCCCTTAAATGCATACATATGCGTCATTCGATGCACTGAGGTCACTACTGTGATTGTGCGAACTGTCTCAAAACACAACTAGAGGCCCTATATCAGTAATTACAATCAATGTCAACGCCAAATGACCAATCTACCCATGTCCCACTCAACAATATGATCGAGGTTGTTCCTTCTCCCCTACCTATAAATAGAACCAGAGACTTTCAAGCTCAGGACCTTCGTTAACCTCTACAATTAAACAAAAATTTTGCATGATTCTTCAATTAACCCAACAGTTTTTTAGAAACAAATCCAATTATTTTTCCACAAAAAAACCTCTTAACTCTTCAACTACAATCTCAAAAGCCTTCAGTCGAAACAAACACTGACTTCGATCTCTGAGATCTAAAACTTTACAACTCTGCCACCATGATTTCCTCTATAAGAAACATATTTTGTACCAAGTCTAATTCGTCAGTAGTTATCTTGGTGGACTCCTCTAGCATTATCTTGCCCTTCATGACTTGAATCATGCTAAATTTTTACTAATTTCTTTACACTTTAGTCAACTTACATTTCAAGTTATATAGCTCAGTCCATCGGCCTAACTTTTACTTCTATGAGTGTTTGTAATCTTGATTCCATCATGAAATGGTTACATTCTATTTCTTGCTTTAGTTTCTATTCACTTTTATTTATTTTTCAAGCAAGCATACACGAAGTTACATTGAATTTGAAGTCCTCGTTCTCTCGAGGCTCAAAAAAGAACTTAACTGAATCACCGTCCCACTTGGTGCACAATCATTTAGTTAAGAAGTCATATTTATGCTTAACTTTCACACGCATTGAAACAAAAATATTGTCGATTAGCAACCTCCAACAATGGCATGCCTATTATCTCTCCCTCGAGCCATCTTGTGGCACTGAAACCAAAAGCACACTAGAGACAAGTACATGTTGAACCTTATGTCCAAACTATGTTTGAGTTTTGACACAACGCATATATAGTGACATAATACACACATCAAGTGCAACAAAACAAGGTCGGCCCAGGCCCATTACGAGTTGGGCGATTGTCCAGGGCCCAAAAAAATTGGGGGTACGAAAATTATTAGGGTGGTATGTTCATATATGTTTTCATAAGAGTATAAATTTTTTAAATTTGGTTAAATGACAAAGAAATTTAACTAGAATTGGTGGTTTTTGTCATTTGACATTAATGAGGAGGTCTTGCTTTCAAAACACCTGTGTGTTCATTGACTTTCTAATGTTTACAAGTTTCTTTTTGTAGGAGTATAAATTTATAAAATTTGGCCACAGGAACAAAAAATTTGACCATAAATGGTGATTTATGTTGTTTTAAAGTTACTAAGGAGGTCTTGGGTTCTGAATGCTAGATGTTTGTTTTTACTTTCCAACTTTAACGAAATTTCTTTTTTATGAGAGTTTAGATTAATAACATTTGGCTAAATGATCAAGAAGTTTAATCAGAAGCAAGGATTTTTGTTGTTTAAAATTAACGAGAGGTCATTGAGTTCAAAATACTATGTGCATGTTTATTCTCTTCAAATTTTACGAATTTCTATTCGGTTATTAATTTCTTTTTTAATTACTAGCTAGTAGCTATGAGGGTTGCACTTTTTAAACATTCGTTCCAATTCAAGTCTAACATTCAACAAAGAGTAATGCGTGGACTAAATTTGCAAATCATATCACATGTCACCGTTAGGTTTAATTTAGTGTTCATTCACTACTTATACATATCAATTAAAGACTCGAAAACATCATTGTAGTTTCATATTGACCAGGTTAGTGAATAAGAAAAAACACGTCACGATTTATATAAAAACACTTTAAAGTTTCGATAGAATGAAAACAAAACTCATCATCTATCTACTTGTAAACCCATAGTATTTAGTTCCCTTTTCTCGAACAAAATAAATTACATTTTATGTATTTCTTAATTATTGAGTTTGAAGTGTTTTTTCAGTATAATTTTATTGAAGTCTACGTGTGAAGTTAGGGCATATTTTTTAACGTTGTCCAGACCTAAAATATCTCTAGACCGGCCCTGCAACAAAATCATAGTCATATCACGCCATTTGACTTTTCATATGTATATACTATATACAATTCCTTTTAACAGGAATAGGATTCTTTTTGGATCCTTTTTATGGGGATTTCGATGATCAATCAATCATGTTCGTTCATCGTATATTATGCGGTATAAAATATTTAAAATTTAAAATTAAAATTGAATATAAATATTATTTAACGAAAATTAACAGTACAATATAAAATGAATAAATAAGATTGATTGATTCTCTGAATCCCCATCAAGAGGAAGATAAGGAGAAGATCCTTGACCCTTTTAATAATGGCATGACATTGTTGTCCCCAAATACGCGGCACATAACTTGATTGACAGGATGGATTTGCTATAAAGAAGATTCAAATGAGATATTTTTCAAAAATGTTGTCTTTTTCATAACAAGTAAAAAAAGTTTGTTTTCTTCGAAAGGGTAATTATATAGAAATTATAATTTTAAATTAATGCCCATGGATAAGCTCTGCATAAAGAACATAAATAATAATAATAATAATAAGAATAATAATAATATGATGAAGATAACATGGTTGAAATTTCGACTCTTATGAAGAAAAAAAATATCCAAATATCAAGAAAAAGTAATGTTAGGAAAATCAAATTTTTTAAATCAAATTTACAAACTAAATGCTGTGATTGGAAATGATTGAATTATTAATTAAATATTGATTAACATACTTGTTTTTTATTTGATGACACATCATTTGATTTGTAATTAAATTTACAAACTAAATGCTGTGATTGGAAATGATTGAATTATTAATTAAATGATGATTAACATGTTTATTTTTTATTTGATGACACATTATTTTATTTGTAATTTGATTAAAAAAAATTAATCTCCTAAGTATTTGTCATCAAGAAATGATGGAATGATGATCCCGAGCAAAACAGTTCACCGGATTTGACGTGATAGCCAAGGGCTGATGATGATAATAATACAAATATAAATATAGTAAACGGCTTTAGTCAAATTTGGATATTAGAATAATATTAAGCCTCTATCGTTTCATCTCAAATTTTATAGTGGCCACTTCATCTTCTTCATGCCCTTTGCAACCATTTGTGAAAAAAAAAAAAAAAAAAAAAAAAAAAAGCATCTTGTTTCCATTGAGCGTTGGTTTGATATTGTTGTACTTTGAAAAGAAACTACTTTTACTGTGTTGTAAGAATAAACTCATTTTTGCTGCTTCATGTTTTCAGCTTTTTTTCATCCAAAACTGTGAAAATAAGTTGTTTTAAAGTTTTACCAAACACCTATTTGAGTTCAGTTTTTTTTTATATCCATTTTTTTCCATAAAAACACTTCAATACCAACCCAATTATGATAGACATTATCCAAATCTTTGTTTATTCATGCCTAGAAAAAACCACACATCATAATCTACTTTTTTGAGTTTCCTGTGCGTCCCTCCCATTCAAGGTAAAATCAACCTTTGCTCCTTCCACACCATAAAGAGCAACATGAACTGGGCGGTGTTGGATGGTCTTAAATAGTATACACAGTTAATAAATAAGAGAATACTAAAGATTCGAGTCATAGAATTTCTCAATTCTGACATAATGTATTTATTAGATCTAATAAGTACATTAGATGTAATAGAATTATTTTGCTATATCCAGCCTAATACCAACCCAACCCATTTCATAAATAAAATGTGACCAATTAACCAACCAACAAAACTACCTCTTTATAGATAACATATTGTTGTTGCATCGAAATATATAAATGTTGACTAATCTAACTAACATTGAACTTAGTAAAATGAAATGGTTGAATAATTGAAAAATGAGATTATTCAGGAATAACCATTGCAATGCTAAAAATTACGCATTGAATTTCTGGTAGTAGATCCATAATAAAAAAAGTCTTTTGATTGTTCCAGAAGAAATGAAACAAAAGATACGGTAAAGCTAGGACATTTATTGTATGAGGTCTACCCAATGCTAGATGCAGAGGCACATAATAGATCGATATGAACATCAAGAGCTGTCCCATAATAAAACTGGTTGTTGTTGATATTTGATCATTCGAACCTTTCAATTCATAGATGTGGATCTCAGACCTATGAATGGGGATCATTCGATTTTAGTCACACTTTACCTTATGAAATTTAAAAGTCGCTACTTTAATCAATAGAACTCAATTTTGATCACATTTTGTCTTCTAAAACTCAAAAGTTGATACTTTACTCATTGAATTCGATTTTGGATATCATATTCCCCTAAAACTCAAAAGTTGTTACCTTACTTTCTGAAACTCAATATTCACTATACTTTGGCTTATTTCTATGTATTTCGTTAAATAACCATTAAGTTTACTTTTGTGAAATAATTAAGATCACTTATAGTTGACACATGACACATGTCTAAAGCTCACGTATCCAAATGGTGCCACATAGATTTAAAAATAAAATATAAAAAAAAATTCAAACATTGCATAACATATTATAAAAAAAAATTAAAAAAAAAGGTAAGAACAACAAAACAATTCCTCAACTTCATCCCCCCCCCCTTCTCCTCCTCCTCTCCTCCCTTCTCTATACTCGTTGCCTATACAGTAATCCTTTCTCCCTCCATCTCCAGCCACCCTAGCTATCATCAGTTTCATTGATTTCATTATATCTTATGTTCTTATGTTTTTTTATGGAGGTGGGTGGTAAAAAGAGAAGATGATTCTTTTTGTTCTTTTTTATAATTTATTTATTTCAAAATCAGTATTTTGAGCAATGTGTACTCGTTTGATTGTGGTCACCTATGTTCTTATGTTTTTTTATGGAGGTGGGTGGTAAAAAGAGAAGAGGATTCTTTTTGTTCTTTTTTATAATTTATTTATTTCAAAATCAGTATTTTGAGCAATGTGTACTCGTTTGATTGTTGTCACCTACGAAAAGATTCAAAAGATGATTAAGCTACATGAACAACCTTGATTGATATGATGGATTTACTATAAAGAAATTAAGAAGATTCAAATACATGCACGGAGATAAACATTTTCAAAAGGCTGTCTTTTTTATAGCAGTAAAAAAAAATTGTCCTTTTCAATAGGGTAACAATAGAGAAATTAAATTTTTATGTGGTTTATATTAAATTTGCAAACTAAATCATATGTCACAATAAGAAATAAGTATATTAACATTTAATTAATAATCTAATAATCAACAACAACATTATTTATTTTACAAAATTTAGCTCAGAAATTTTGTCTCCATATCATTATCTTTTCGCTTATATAGAAATTTGCAACATGGTGATCAGCCATACCGATAATGGCCTCAACTTCGATTGATGGAAAATACTTGGCTCGCTGTATGTAGAAAATCATAATTTGATGGGTGTGGAAAATCTTTTGGTTTTTGTAATGTGCTACTTTTGCATGTCCTATATGCAATTTTATTGCTCAAGAAGAATTGCACTAAAAATGCAATAGAAAATGCTAGGAATACCACATTTTATTATTATATTTGCGTACCACACTATGTAGTTGTACGCTTCCTGAAACTCGGTTTCGATCACACTTTACTTTTTGAAATTCAAAAGTCGCAACTTTATTTCATGGAACTCGATTTGTTCCTTTGCCCCCAGAAACTCAAAAGTCACTACTTTATTCTCTCGAACTTAATTTTGATATCATTTTGCCCCCCCTAAAACTCAAAAGTTGCTACTTTACTCCCTAAAACTCAATATTCACTACACTTTTGGCTTGTTTCTATGTATTTGTCATATAACCATTAAGTTTACATATGTGGCATAATTGAGGATCTCGGCGATTCTCCAATCGCATCCGTTCATCTTATATCGTCCAGCCAGTTTTTGTCAGGTACTGTTTATATTCAAATTTTAAATAAAAAAATTTACAACGATTTCTAACCGTATGATGTAAGATGAACATATGTGATTTGAGGATCCCCGAGATCCTCGCCGGATCCTCACAAAGAGGATCCGGCGAGGATCCTCACTAACATGACACAAGTATAGAGCTCACATGTCCAATCAAATAGTACCACATAGAGTAAAACAAAAACTAGTTTTCAAACATTGTATAACATACTAAAAAAAGTAAGAATAGCAAAACAATTCCTGGATTTCATCTCTCCGACCACCACCCCCCCTTCTCTATACGTGTTGCCAATGCAGCAATCCTTTATCCCTCCCTCTCCAGCCACCTTATCATTAGTACCATTGATTTCATTATTTCTTATTTTCTTATGTTCTTAATAGAGGTGGTGGTGAAGAGAGAAGATGGTTCTTTTATTATTTTTTACTATCCATTTATTTCAGTTGGAAATTTGGTATATTACCAATTATAAATTTTGTATGGATGAACTTATTTTAAAAAATGGAAACAAGGCAATGTAACACGAATTTTGAGTTTTAAGGAGTAAAGTAGCGAGTTTTGAGTTTAAATGAGCAAAGTGGAATCAAAATCGAGTTCTGGGGAGTAAGGGTGCGTTTGGTACGCAGACGGAACGGAACGGGACAGGACGGGACGGGACGGAACGGGACGGGACGGAACGAAACGGAGGTTCGTGTTATGTTTGGTACGCGTAGGACGGAACGGTTTGGATTTCGTGTTAAATGACTAACTTAGCCTTGTTTGTACAATTGCTGAGTGCGAGTATGAACTCAAACAATCAGACCCCAGTTTTCGTTTTCCTTCGTTTTCTCGGCAACCAATCCAGTTTCAGATCTCGTCACCAGCAAACCCTCCAATCAATTTCAGATCTCGTCACCAGCAAACAATTACAAGAAGAAAAAAAACAGAAAAATCCCAAAATCAAACACAGAAAAATCCCAAAATCAAACACAGAAAAATCCCAAAATTCATTTCAATCAATTTCTGCAGCTTCGTCATCGTCCTCCCTGCAGCGTCGTCATCGTCTTCCCTGCAGCGTCGTCATCATCCTCCGTGCAGCGTCGTCGTCGTCGTCGGCCTGCAGCGTCTTCCCTGCAGCGTCGTCATCGTCTTCCCTGCAGCGTCGTCATCATCCTCCGTGCAGCGTCGTCGTCGGCCTGGCTATGGTGACGGCGCCAGAGAAGAAGAGGGGTTGCTGGTGACGGCTCCATGGTGACGGCGCCGGAGAAGAAGAGGGTTTGCTGGTGACGGTGGTGACGACGTCGGAGAAGAAGAGGGGTTTGCTGGTGACGGTGGTGACGTCGTCGTCGTCGAATGGGTTTGCTGGGATTGGGTTACTGGGTTTGTGGTGGATGAAGAGGGAGGTTACGGGAAAGAAGGGATTGGGTTACTGGGTTTGTGGTAGAACAGAGGGAGGTTACGGGAGAGAAGGGAGGTAGACAATGTAATTAATGAAAAATAAAAGGGGTATTGTTGTCCAAAAAAAAAAAAATTGTGTCCCACGGGATGGAAAAACTTGTTCCAGGGGGGGAGGGGGAACCAAAATCTGACCCTTTTTCGTTCTGTGGGACGCGCGTTCCACACAATTTTAAGGCACCAAACGTGGGACGGAACGGTTCCGTCCCACTCTGTTCCGTCCCATCCCACGTACCAAACGCACCCTAAAGTGACGACTTTTGAGTTTTAGAGGGCACAGTGAGATTAAAATCAAGTTTCATGTAAAGTGGTGATTTTAAATTTCAGGGGACAAACTGAGATCAAAATCAAGTTTTAGGCACTGTAGCTAAAAATAAACCAATAACTAGTGTAAGATTGGGCCCTAACAAAAGTAAATGATCGAAATGAAAATAGAGAAATGGGTCGGGTACTCCTGTTTGATCTATGTGCATAACATTGTTCTCTGTATGGGTTTCAAATTTAATGAAACTATTAAATAGGAGCTGGTTGAGTGATTGTGGCTTGGCATTCTTCGCCGATTAAGTGTCAAAAGTAGAGAATGTGAATGCATTGTTATGAGTATATATCTGAATGCGACTGGTGAACTCGAACTGAGTTTGATGTGTCGATCGCTCAAAGCAAATCACTTTGTAGCTTTGATTTGATTTCCAAGAGATTAAATCATTGTCTTAGGCATCCTAATTACAAAGCAAATTATTGAGCTAAGTTCTTTTTAGTAGAAACTTATGGTTGCTGATGTTAGCAATGGATTTAGTCTTTCTATTTGATATGATTTTAGCTCTAAACAAGCATGATTTTAAATTAGGTGCAAATGACAAATTTTGTTTACAAGAGAAAATGGATAGGTGCATGGTTATTAATCTTTGTTTTTCTTCCATTACATTATTTGATTTTTTGGTTGTTACTGCTGTGAAGTCAAATATGCTCGATGCACTACTAGCAGAAGCGCGATGTTCATGAACTAATTTCTCTCAATTGCTCCTTAAACATAAGAGGGCATACTAGCAAAAGTTGTATGGGACAAGATTATTTAAAACTGATGTAATCGACTCATTTTTCATGTCAAGTCATGTTGGTTAGGTGAAGTTTATAATTATGTTATTCGAACTGCAGTATATAAACTTGGTTATTTACTTCTCACGCCATTGAGCACAAATGGAGTTCCTGCATTAAGTAATTTTCTTTATAACGAAATCGAATAAATTTAATTTTCCTTCAGATCCAAATGTATTAAAGTAATTGTGAGTTGTATGAAATGATGTTCAATTATGGCCTTGGCTGAGGCCCTTTGCAGTTTACTGAACATTTCACCAAGGCCTTAAGCTTTCATGTTTTTCGTTAGACCAAATTAGTTGTATTGGATTCAACAATATTTCTAATTTTTTTTTTTTTTTTTTTTGGTGTGGCTTTGGTTATTTAACTAAAATTCCATTAGAATTGGTCATCGATTATGAAAGTCTCTGACTTACTAATGGATTTTTTTGGAAATTTCAGAAATTTGGATTGTTGGAGGAAGAAGTTGGTTCCTTATCATTTTGAGGTATATAATTATACACCCTCATTTTTATTCAAAGCCTAATTAGTTATTTACATTTTTTAATTTATCTTTGTAAACCTTTCATGCTTGGATTTTAAATTATATAATTTAATTTTGTTCGTTTGAACTTAGAACTAGAATTGAGCTTCTTTCTATTTTGTGCGTGTGTATGTATTTGTCCATTTATGTAAAGCTTGAGATCATGTATTTGTGCTAAACCCCAATCGAATTGAATGGTTGGTGTATTTGTTCCAAACGGCATTCGAATTGGATGATTGGTGTATTTGTTCCAAACCCCATTAGAATTGTATTTGTATTTTTGCCCATTATGGATGATTGGTGTAGCTGCTTTGATTGTCAAATTGTGTATGTTGGTTATTACTTAACTGAGCAAATAAAGTGAGCAAAAAAGTAGATGCTCTGTCAGTATATATCAAGGGGGAGTGTAGCTGTGAAATATATGATTATATTGATCATGGATGATGAGAATAGCATAGTCCTAACTGAGCAGTGTATGGTAGTAACTCAGTGTAGATGCTATGCTTTGAATTTAGTGAGTTTTTTTGGGCAAGGGTTTTCGATTTTTTTGGTGAATTTTTCTTTCTTCATTTTATTGTTTAGATGTACAAGAATAGAAACCTTCGGTATATAAGCTTCACATCCTCCGTCTTTTTGTCGAAATTATTCATGCCTGTCTTGCATTAAGGATTCAAAACCCGAGCAACGTGCGGACAATTTTCTAGTACATTCTATAACTAGAGGGCGGCACCTTAGTATGCAAGCGCATAGCATCCACCTGCTTTGGGCCAGCCCTAAATTATTCCAACTACATTTTTCATATTTTCCATACAGAATCAGAATAACATCTCAGTTGTTTTTCTTCTCAGAGAACTTAATGTGAGCGCCATCCCCGAATGCCAACATAGGACTTCGAGAAATCCGTGCGCCTTTTACAGTTGTCCACCTATGAACACCAGAAATCGAAAAATGATTAAGCTCAGTCAAAAACCATGTAGGCACAGACTGGATTTGCTACTTCTGGTGAGATGCTGAGATCAAAATAAGAGGGGAGTGGTGAAATATACCTATATTTGGTGACCAAAACATGAAGAAAGGTGGACAAGAACGCTCTGGTGTACTCAGCCCCAGCACATTGCCTTAATCCGCCACCAAACGGCATGAAGTTCTTAGATATAACAAGGGAATCAAGGTCCTAATTACATACAAAACATAAATACGCAAACAAAATTAGAGCTGTGAGATAGTTTTGTGATTGAGATCAGATACTCAAGTTTCAAATACAGACGCGTACCTTCCAACGCCATGGATTGAACTCCAAGTGATCCTTGAACGTGTCGGAAGTTAAATGAAGAGCAGGGGTAACAAGCAAAATCGTCCACCCAGCCGGTATTTGTTGAGAATTAAGCTGCATTCTTGCTTTAGAAGTTACCCTGCAGAAGCTAAACCTGCAGATGAAATCAAAAAGGAGCTGAGAAATGTGAAGTAATGAAGGCTTTACTAAATCAGGAGGAGCCATTGAATTTCAACGGCTAGTTCCTTTTTTTCCAGTTTTAGAAAGTTACAGCTGGTGTTTTTTCTTTTGTTTTGTTAATTGATCTGAGTCTTCCCATCTTCTTCCAAGTGGATGGATGATATCCTCCAATAACCATTTATGGTTGGAGAGGAGTTCTAGGTCCCTAGATGTAGGATCTGTTTTAGACCGGCTGGTAAAAAGATATAGTCTTTTGTAATCTGTCATTTTTGATATATGAAATACATAGACTCTTGCTCTTCTATCTTCTCTTGAAAGAAACAAATTTCTTCAAACCCTTGCTCAAAGTTTCAATCTTTTATCAACCTAAACGATATGCCTGGTACCATTTCAAACATGGTATCAGAGCTATTGGTCTGATTCCGAAGAAAGGGCGTTAAACTGTGAGAGAAATCCAACTCCGAAAAAAAACCAGAAAACCTTAAAGGTGGTTCTTTTATTGTGACTCTTCGTATTCTAGCTCAAGAAATGGCTGGATCGAGCACATCTGGTGGTGATTTACGAACACCACAATTTAATGGATCAAACTACGATTTTTGGGCCATTAAAATGGAAACCATTCTCATAGCCTACGATCTATGGGATGTGGTTGAAGCTGGGTTACGTGAACAACAAACTCCCAGAGAAGAAGGCTCTGAGGAAGAAAGAGAAAGCGAGACGGAAAACATTCCGGTTGAAGCTTCTGTTGTTACAAAGGAGGAGAGGATTAAGAATGCCAAGGCGTTGAGTCTCATCCAAAGTGCAATCACTGATGAGCTTTTTCCCAGAATCCGAAATGAGAAGACTGCAAAGGGTGCCTGGGAAATCTTGAGAAGAGAGTTCAGAGGAGATAAAAAGGTACGAGCTGTGAAATTACAAGCCATTAGAGCAGATTTTGAATATTTAAGGATGAATGATGTTGAATCTCTGGATGACTATTTGGCTCGGTTCTTTGAGATAGTAAACAACCTGAAATCTCTAGGAGAAGATGTAACCGAAAAAAGGATTGTTCAAAAGCTGTTGATGAGTCTAAATAGGAGATATAAGTCCATAGTGTCAATCATTGAGGAAACCAGAGATCTGGACAGTATTAGAGTTGAAGAAGTCCTAGCCTCAGTAAAAGTCTATGATAAAAGAGAAGACTTGCATGATGAAAGAGATAAATACACTGGTACAGAGAGGGCATTCAGCAGTCTCAAGGTTGGAGGAAACGGAAGCAGTAATGGAAATTTCAAAGGCTCTCAGTATAAGACAAACTCAAAATGGACTCAATATAAAAAGGGGAAGAACTGGTCTCAGAATGGGAACTGGAGCAATACCAGTGGATCAAACTGGAACAACAACTCTGGAGGAAGTTGGAACAATAAGTTCAATCCACAGAACAAGCAAGGGAGTAATAGTCAAAGTGGTGTGAAACCACAGTGTCAAGTCTGCGAGAAATACCATTTTGGTGTGTGTAGATATAAAGGAAAAGCTAAGTGTGGAAAGTGCAATAGGTTTGGTCATATGGCAAAAGACTGTGATAACAACAGACAAGTGGCTAACTGTGCCAAGGAAGAAGATGTAACCACTGGTACAATGTTCTATGCTTGTCACTCAGCATCAATAGAACAAGATAAATCTGTGTGGTTTGTGGATAGTGCTTGTAGCAATCACATGACTTCTCAAGAGTCTCTTCTATTGAATCTTGACAGATCAGTGACTTGTAGAGTTAAAATGGGGACTGGAGATTTGGTTCAAGCAACAGGCAAGGGAACACTGGTAGTAAATACAAAGCATGGGAAGAGATACATCAACGAAGTCCTGTTAGTTCCAGGATTAGATGAAAACCTGCTGAGTGTTGGTCAAATGATGGAACACGGCTACTATGTTCTGTTTGGAGGCAACATGGCTGTGATCTTCGATGACAACAACCTTGAGAATGTGGTAGCCAAGGTAGTAATGACAGGGAACAGATGCTTTCCATTGTCTCTTGAATCTATAAATCCAGTGGCCAGAAAAGCATCAATTGAAGAAGAGTCTTGGATCTGGCATAAAACGCTAGGTCACTTGAACTTTGCAAGTCTGAAAAGGATGCAGAAAGAAGGGTTGGTGCTTGGTTTGCCTGAACTATCTGAAATGAAAGAAATCTGTGAGAGTTGTGTGTCTGGGAAGATGCATAGGGAACCATTTGATAAAGAGAAAGCTTGGAGAGCTAGTAATCCATTAGAACTGGTACACACAGATGTTTGTGGACCAATGCAGAATGAATCCATTGGTGGCAACAGATATTTCATAACATTCATAGATGATTTCTCAAGAATGTGTTGGGTGTACTTTCTTAGAAACAAATCTGATGTGTTCAATGTGTTTAAAAAATTCAAAGTCCTTGTGGAACTACAAAGTGGTTTTAAGCTCAAGAAGCTGAGAAGTGACAGAGGAGGTGAATATACATCCCATGAATTCTCAGACTTCTGTTCCAGCACTGGAATGGAGAGGCAATTGACAGTAGCATATTCTCCTCAGCAAAATGGAGTTGCTGAGAGAAGAAATAGAACCATTTGTGAAATGGCAAAATCTATGATGGCTGAGAAGAACATTCCTGTGATTTTCTGGGCTGAAGCAGTCGGAACTTCAGTATATCTGCAAAATAGATGTCCTACAATCTCTGTAAAGGGCAAGACTCCATTTGAAGCCTTCACAGGAAGAAAGCCAGGTGTAAAACACATGAGAATGTTCGGATGTATCTGTTATAGTCACATTCCATCCAAGCTTAGACAGAAGTTTGATGACAAAGCAAGCAAAGGAATTTTTATGGGGTATGGCAGTTGTGAGAAAGGTTACAGGATTTATAATCTTCAAACAGAGAAGATTATTCTCTCAAGAAGTGTAGTGTTTGATGAGAATAAGACCTGGAACTGGCAAAGCAAGCAAGATGAATCTGTCTACATACCTCTCACTATTGGAAATGAAAACACTGAGATGACAGAAACTGAAGAACATTTTCATGAACCTCATATTATTGACTCTTCAAATCCTACTCAATTAATCTCAGATGATGAACATGTTTCTGGAAGCAACATTGTCAGTACAAGTCAAGGCTCAACACCAAGCAATACACCAGTAAAGCTGAGAAGCTTGGAGGACATTTATGCAAGATGTAACATGACCATTATTGAACCTGAAACTTATCATGAAGCCATTGAAGACAATGCATGGAAGGAAGCAATGAATTCTGAGATTGAAACTATTGAGAAAAATGGAACTTGGGAGCTGGTGGAAAGACCTGCAGACAAGCCTGTCATAGGAGTCAAATAGGTGTTCAAAACCAAACTGAATCTCGATGGATCAGTTCAAAAACACAAGGCTAGACTTGTGGCAAAAGGGTATGCTCAGAAACCTGGTATTGACTACAATGAAACCTTTGCCCCAGTGGCAAGGTTGGATACAATTCGAACTTTGATTGCACTTGCAGCACAAAAGGGTTGGAAATTGTTCCAACTAGATGTTAAGTCAGCCTTCTTAAATGGAGTGCTTGAGGAGGAGGTTTACACTGAGCAACCCGAGGGTTTTGAAGTAAAAAATGCAAGTCACAAGGTCTATAAGTTGAAGAAGGCTCTCTATGGTTTGAAGCAGGCTCCTAGAGCCTGGTACAGTGAGATTGACACTTATCTCACAAACTGCAATTTCAAAAGAAGCATAAGTGAGGCTACCTTATACACTAGAACTGATGATGAAGGAAATATGATCATAGTCTCTATATATGTTGATGATATAGTATACACTGGAGGTAGCAATACACTGCTCAGTGAGTTTAAAAGAGACATGATGCAGAAATATGAGATGACTGACTTAGGACTCTTACATCATTTCTTGGGAATGGGAGTTCTACAAACTGAAAGAGGGGTTTTTATTCATCAAAGCAAATATGCAAAGTCCTTACTTGTAAAGTTTGGTCTGGAGGATTGTAAGTCAGTGACAATACCTCTACCCACAGGTGAGAAACTGAAGAAAGTTGATGGAAGTGAGTTGGCGGATGAAGGGTTGTTCAGGAAAATAGTTGGCAGTTTGCTATATTTAACTGCAACTAGGCCTGATATAATGTTCGCAGCCAGTTTGCTATCAAGGTTCATGCATGGTCCCACGAAGAAGCACATGGGAATAGCTAAAAGAGTTCTTAGATACATTCAAGGTACTCTCAGCTATGGCATTGAATTTACAAGGGACAAGGATGCTGTTTTGATTGGATTTTGTGACTCAGATTGGGCTGGCAGTGAAGATGACAGTAGGAGCACATCCGGGTATGCATTCAGTTTTGGTAGTGGTACATTTTCATGGGCCTCAGTCAAGCAAAACACAGTTGCATTGTCAACTGCAGAAGCTGAGTATGTCTCAGCAGCAGGAGCAACAGCTCAAGCCATCTGGCTAAGATTTGTTTTGGATGATTTTGGTGAATTGCAAGCTGATGCAACACCATTGTTTTGTGATAACATGTCTGCAATATCAATGGTCAAAAATCCTGTTTTTCATCAGAGAACCAGACACATAAACAGGAAATATCATTTCATTCGAGAAGCATTGCAGCAAGGATCCATTGATGTGAAGTACTGCAGAAGTGAAGAGCAGTTGGCAGATATATTTACAAAAGCTTTGCCTAAAGATCGATTCAATTACTTGAGGATGAAGTTAGGAGTAAAGCCAGTAAGCACCTTAGGAGAGGCTGTTGAGAATTAAGCTGCATTCTTGCTTTAGAAGTTACCCTGCAGAAGCTAAACCTGCAGATGAAATCAAAAAGGAGCTGAGAAATGTGAAGTAATGAAGGCTTTACTAAATCAGGAGGAGCCATTGAATTTCAACGGCTAGTTCCTTTTTTTCCAGTTTTAGAGTTACAGCTGGTGTTTTTTTCTTTTGTTTTGTTAATTGATCTGAGTCTTCCCATCTTCTTCCAAGTGGATGGATGATATCCTCCAATAACCATTTATGGTTGGAGAGGAGTTCTAGGTCCCTAGATGTAGGATCTGTTTTAGACCGGCTGGTAAAAAGATATAGTCTTTTGTAATCTGTCATTTTTGATATATGAAATACATAGACTCTTGCTCTTCTATCTTCTCTTGAAAGAAACAAATTTCTTCAAACCCTTGCTCAAAGTTTCAATCTTTTATCAACCTAAACGATATGCCTGGTACCATTTCAAACAGTATTGTGTATCCTTGAAAGCATTTACAAACATTTTATTGACTAACTAAACTAGTATTTTTAAGTAGGAATTAACAAAGTGCCTAACCAATTTTAATTGAGGACTTACCATTTACCGGGATATCCTTCAATGCTCTACGAAACAAGCCTGGGATAGCATTACTCAGCCTCAGAGTTTCATTGATAACCTATATTTTCCCGAAGTCCAGTAAGTCGTAACACTTTTTTCTATACTACTGTTCAAGGTAGAAAAAAAAAACATGCTGAGTTCAAAGAACTAACTTGAAGGGTAAAAGTCATCGATTTATATTCATCCCATGTAAGTGCAGAATTTGGGTTTTCTCTATTTTTGAGCAGTGCCTCATGCTCAGCCTGATGATAATTAAATATAGTGACACAGAGGAGTTGGGAAGATTAATTAAATTGATGCACAAGATTAGTCTACTTACTGTCAGCTCTTGTAAAACCACAGGATGGTCTGCAAGTAAACTGAAAAATAATGTCAATACTGTTGAAATAGCATCAAAGGTAGCAAATAAGCCCCCAAATATCATGTGTACACAGAAGTCCTCCGACAAGAACTTCTCTTGATCTATGTCGGTGATGACTTGGTCAAGGAAATCTCCTCGGCGCTTCTCAGGTGACTTGCGTCTCTCCCTTATCATATTCCTCAACATGGTTGTCAGCTTCTCATGGACCTGAATAATTACCTAAGTTTTACCATTTTGTGATATCTTATTGGACGAAAATGTAAAAAATAATATGCCTTCTCTAGTACCTTTATACAATTATGGTAAGCTGTGCCAGGAACATTCAAGGGGAAGGACATAAAACCTTGGGTGACTCTATGATATCCCTCACCCAGGTTTTCGGGAGCTGTTTTGGCATCATAACCGATCATATGTTGTGCACTAAAGTTTAAAACCATCTACAACACCCAAGGCAAAAGTAATCGTGTCAGTCAATTAACAAGAAGAGCAGCAGAGTAACAAGCATTAATAAACAAGAGACTAAGATGGTTTGAAATTTACAACTGAGATTGCATTTTTCACTTCAACAGATTCCTGGCTTGACCAGGCACATAAATGTTTGTTGATAGTTTCTTCTATTTGAGGGAGCAACTTTTCCTTAATGCATTCAGAGCCAAAGTGATTCAGGAAAATGCTCCTTAAGTACTTGTGAATCACACCAATTTTATTTAACCCAGACTCTCCTTCCAGCACAAAAATCTTAGAAAATGTGTCCAAGTACCATAGTTCAACCATCCTCCCTTCTTGCTGAATTACATATTTGTTAAATTCGGGATCAGCTGATACGAGAACTGGCTTGCCCACCAAACTAGTCCGAAAAATGGGTCCGTATCTGCAAGGCAAAGAAAGTGTTAAAGAAAACAGAAATAGAGTGAACATGATGTCAATTGAGTAGGCAAACTTTATCTACCTTTGGAGTCTCTTCTTAAGGAATGGATGAAGATCAAGGGAGTAGCAGGGAGTAAGCAAACTAAGAGTCTCTCCAATGAGAGGCAATCCCATAGAACCCGGAGGGAGAACCCCATTGCATTTTGGATTCCTCCATTGGTTAATCCAGTAAGTTAAGTATATTACTAGCAAAGCTACTAAACTTAATCCCACCACATCCCACATTGTTATTACTACTTCTCTGCGTTTTTAAATGTTTGTGTGAAATATAAAATGGTTAATTTCAGATCGCAGAAAGATACTGGTGACATTGGTTGTTCACCTCCTTTCTCTTTATATAGTATTTGTCTGACTGCAAAGCAAGTGGCTATGTATTAAGAGGCCAATAGTGGGTACACACCTGGGTGATGGCATAGGCTGTTGAAATTTTAGTTTTATTAGTTAAAGGGGAAATTGTAGGTATGGCCTATCAACCTTAATCTAATTGGAGCAATGGTCCCTCAACTAAAAATTCATGACTATTGATCCCTTAATTCCTCAAAATGTGCAACTATTGTCATTTTCATCCGCTCCATCAAAACGAGTTATGTTAGAAGAATTACTGTTACAATTGGGTTAAAGTTGAGAGACTATTACTCCAATTGGGTTAAAGTTGAATGACCATTTCTCAAATTGAGTTAAAGTTGAAGGACCATTTCTACAATTTTCCCATTTAGTTTACCATATTTGCCTCTTGATTCAACCTCACTTGCATAGCATGTGACTCATTTTGATGGAAGTTTTAACTGAGTTGACGGAAAGAACCATAAATGCACATTTTGATGAATTAAGGGATCAATGGTCATGAACTTTTAGTAGAGAGATCATTGCTCCAATTAGGTTCAAATTGAGAGACATTGCTACAATTTTCTATTTGTCAAATTTTGCAAAAAGGAAAAAAATAGAAAAGATGATCTGAAATGCTCTAATCTTGCCTAATCCTCTTTTTCTTAAAATCACTTTACTTACCTAACTGGTTAATTACACTAACACCCCTGAAGTTGTGAAATACTAAACTTCTAAAAAACTAAAATTGATCACCAAAATTTTAAGAAAATGCTTAATCAAATTTATAAAAGGAGCCTATGTTAAGTCTAAGAAATTCAAAGACGAGGTACACATATCAAAACTTACATAAGAAAAATAAACTTTATAAAAAAATAGAAAAATCACATCAATAATAAAATGTAAAAATCCCTAGCAGCCAACCATTTCTTTCTCAATGAAGCACCGGTCTCCCCACCTTGCCACGGCTTCCGGCGAACCTCCCTTTGTTTCTCGATAAGGCACTAGCAACAAATATAAAAAGACAATCACAATATATAATTGATCAGATCATCCAAAAGATAGCTTGCTCATATCCAATTTGAGGAATTGATCCCCAAGGCCGGAAAAGGGGCTGCAAAACTAAGACAAATGCCATATCATAGGTCAGTAGATCAGCCCAAGAGTTGCAGCAAAGCACCTTGGAGTTTAGCTTGGTATGAGGTTGGTAAAGTCGCGGCGGCTGGGCTTGGAGGAGTTGCTCCTGTAGCTGCCACAGTTCGAAGCCCTTGTATGACTGGTTTGCCACGTCCTCATTCTTGTAGCATAACATCGTCTCTGGAGCAATGTGATGGTGGTGAGGTGATCAGCGGTTGTGGGTTGTTTCTGTTATATTGGTCATCGCTGCCGCCTCTGCCTGTTGAGAAAAAACCAGCCATTGTTGATGCTTCCTTAACCCAGACCCAAATTGTGACTGAGAATCCATATCAAATTCAAACTCCGACTCAATTCTCTAATGGCTATTTACTACTCACCTTAAAGTTTTAATCTTTTTGTAAATCTTTGAAGAGATTGTGGTGAAAAATAAAAATTTGCAGAGACACACAGATAGCTAGGACTTTGTCATCTCTTCGGCTGAGGTTTTGATTTTATTTATTTTTTAATTTGATATTTTTTCTTTGTATTTCTAGAAACTTTTTTATCAATAAAGATAGAGTATTTTAATTATAAGGGTAAACTAGTAAGTCTATATGCAGATTTTTCACTCAAGGGGTTATATGAAAGGAAACTAAAACTTCAAGGAGTGTTAGTGTAATATCTCAAAGTAAGGGAGTTTTGTGAAAACTTGACAAATCTCAAAGGTGTTAGTGTAATTAACTCCTTACCTAACTCTAATAAGACTTTACTTGATTCGTTAAACTCTATTGGTCCTTGAAGTTTCTGCTTTGGTAGGACATTAAAACTTAGTTAGGTGCATTACCATAAAAGTTAGGTATTTTCATTAAGTCAGGAATTCAATTTTTCTAAGGTTTCCTCTCCTTAATTAATTAATTTATTTTTTGAATCTGGCACATCAATCCATGTCTTTACATTCCTATCACCCTTTGTTTGGATAAAAAATTCAAATCGAAATTTGAACAAAATAGGAATTTGTAAATTAATAAACGTTTGAATTCATAAGTATAGAAACTTATTTTCAAATTAAAAGAGAAAAAAAAATTAAAATATGGAGTAAACTGTCGATTTGCCCCCTAAACTTTCACCTAGTTTTCGATTTTCCCCCTGAACTTTTCGATTGGAAAATTAAGGACTCAAACTAATTTTTTTAGCCAATTTGCCCCCTACCGTTAGTTTTTCAAACATTTCATCCATATTTCTATTAAGTGAGACCATGTGAGTGTAGTTAAGTCATTTTACTCTTAAAAATGATTAAAAAACTGAAAAAAAATTTAAGAAAAAAAAACTTTCCCTCTATTTTTTCCCTCTAATTCCTATCCTCAATTTTATTTTTCACTCATTCCTATGCATGAGAAATGATATATGGTGTTATTGTCTTCAAAAGTATCTAAGTTAGTCTTTTTCTTGAAGCATGTACTACCATTTTTATTTTCTTTAACAAATTAATAATTTGACAAATGCTCATGGTGTTATTGTCTCCAAAGCAGTGCATTAATATAAGCATGTTACGTTTTGTGCTTCATTTTAGAGACATTAAGACTTTACTAGTAGAAGAGTTAGAAGAGTTATAAAAATAGTTTCCAGCAGTTAGCATGTCCGTCATCTAATAAAAACTACAACAAGTCAAAGAAAAAAACTACTCCAATCACCAGCATCAAAACTCCAAAGATCGGCTAACTGCGCTAATCCTAACTATTCCTCCAATTTTCTAGCAATAGTATCCAACCAAATCACAAAAAATAAAAAAAGCATATCATACCCACGCAGTTCCACAAAGCTTTGCTTGCCTCCTCAAAGTACAATGTTTTCAAATAATAAATTAATTACTATAAAAGAGAAGAAAGTGCACAACTCAACCTAGAATCAAATGATGGATATTTCAACTGCATTCTTGCACATTTAACACCATCAGCATTTGTCAAATTATTAATTTGTTAGAGAAAATAAAAATGGTAATACATGCTTCAAGAAAAAGACTAACTTAGATACTTTTGAAGACAATAACACCGTATGTCATTTCTCATGCATAGGAATGAGTGAAATAAAATTGAGGATAGGAATTAGAGGGAAAAAAATAGAGGGCAAGTTTTATTTTTTAAAATTTATTTTCAGTTTTTTAATCATTTTTAAGAGTGAAATGACTTAACTACTCTCACATGTTGTGCACATGGTCTCACTTAACAGAATATATGGATGGAATGTTTGAAAAACTAACGGTAGGGAGCAAATTGGCCAAAAAAATTAGTTTGAGTCCTTAATTTTCCAATCGAAAAGTTCAGGGGGGAAATCGAAAGCTAGGTGAAAGTTTAGGGGGCAAATCGACAGTTTACTCTAAAATATGAGATCTCCAATTTCCAAATTTATTATAGTAAATAATTGTCATTTCCAAATTTTTCATGAGTAATAGTCTAAAAAAATAAAGATAAACTTAAAAATGAGCAACGGGTCATCCAGAGTTTTATCTATGTGGGCATAAAATAACATTCCATCAATATGTAATAAATTACAAAATTTCAATATTTGAAAATTATTTCTTATTACAAACGATATTACTACTCTAAACTATATTAAGAGAAGATTGATAGTTTCAAATCGATACATGATAGGCTTTTTACCACACGCACAAAAGGGTTAAAAACACCTATAATACTTGCAAGAATGACGAGGATATTGTAGTATAAATGGTTCCAGTAAGGTTGTTCTCCACAAGGATTATTAAATAATTCGTATCAAATCAAATTTCAGTTATTATTGTAAAGCAAAGATTTGGGATGATTGATTTTATTACCTAATTTAATAAAAACGAATTTAATTAAAGAGAGTAGACAAATTTGCAATATTAAAAATGAGGAAAAGGATACAGTTTTGTAAAAATCAAATTAATAAAGCACTAGGGATCTTCCGTCACCTTAACAATCTTATATAGTTCTTCCAATTGCTTATGAATTACACATGCATATTTGAAGGTTAGGTTTTCCTAATATATATCCTACTTGGAACCTCCAATATAGAACGTATATCTAACATCCGACCCGTCCGTGGCGTCCATATCAAATGTGAACATGCAAGACTCATTAAGTTTTGTGAAAACCTTTTGAAAACCCATACAACCCTTAAGACGTGTCGTCCATCCTAAGAAGTTACACATATTAATCACAAGAAGCCTTAGTCAATTCCATGGACAGCCCTTTGCCAATATTGCATCAAATTAATTACTTTTCTAAATATCCTAATGGTGACCAATCATCAAGACAATTAGATAGTTTAAACCGGTGATTAATAATTCAAACTTGCATGCTTAATATCATAAGTAAATTGAAAAGAAATTACATATTCTTGCTAAGGCTCGTGGCATCGCCCTAGCAAAAAGGGAATTAGTTATGCATATTCATAATTAAAATCACCATAAATTGTATTGAAATAATAAAAGATCAAAAACACCTTGAATGTAAAAGTCTGAAAATCTTTACGCTTGACCAATTTCCTCTCTCAATATCGTACGGAGAAGAAGAAATTAAAGTTAGGCTGACCAAGCTTATTTAACCTACTAAATTAAATCCTCCTAATAAAAGGTCTTCCAATCGATCTAGGAAACCAAATAAATAAAATAAAGGATTAAATTAGGTTGCCATTCCTCATTTCTCCTTCTCATTAATTGAAACCTTATTTCTTTTTCATTTTTGATCAAGGTCCCTTGACTTTTCTTGATGTCAAAATTACATTTTACCCCCTCAGGTTTGGTGTCGATTTCAATTCCTTACAACATCTTTAAAACATTTCAATTTCCAACATTTACTATCATTTTATTTCAATTTCATACATCCGTTAGAAAATCTGTTAAGTAAACCGTTAAATGATGATGTGGCAAATATGAAATCCACATTTGTGCTGATGTGGCTACCAAATTTGTGCCACGTCGCAAATTCTTTTTTTTATACATTTAAAATATTATAACAATTTACCATTAAAATAATATAAAAAAACCCATCTTCTTCCCCGAGCCCTTCCCCTTCCCTGCAACCCAAACACCCTATCCCCACCCCCCCCCAAAACCCACCCTTCTCCTACCTCATCACCCCCACCCCACCCAAAACCAACCCACCCTTCTCTTACCTCATCACCCCCACCCACCACGCCCACAAATTTTCCCTTTCACTACTACTTCCACCTGCCTTCAAACCACCACCAGAATCCAGCAACGCCAAGAACTGCCACACCTGCTTCGAATCCATCACGGACTTGACTGTCGTACCACCACACTTGGGAGCATTGTCTATGACCCTCATCGCTGCCTAGTACACCACTTTAATCACAAATCTTTTAGAAGAATAGACGGCTGCGATAGAAAACTGGGGGCTACATGGTCATATTCATGAGAAACTATGGTGGTGGGGAGGGGTGGGGTGGGATGGGATGGGGTGGGTGGTGTCTGCAACGCCTGGTGTGAAATCCTGTTCCTGGATTTCACTGTGATAATCTACGTATTTGTATTATTGAGATTTTATATTATTTTTCAAGAATTTATATTAATTTATTTGAATTTAGATTTTAATTAAACTAGTTATGAAAAGTGAAGTTTAGGAATTAATTATTTAACCCAACCCGTCCATATTTTTCGATTTCGACCACCGTTGACGATGGGACCGGCGCCAAAATGATTATTGCTATTAACCTAATCGTTCTCTCACCATTTCCAACTGCAAAATTGTGAAAATTGGATTGATTTTGGGTGAAACCGCACCAGTGGGTGCACATGATGGAAGCGACGATTCCGCCATTTGTAAAAGCAACACCATTGACTACCACCATGGCTAGGCTCCCCTTAACCTCAGGAACAAAGCCCAAGTAGTGGTGGAGGCATCGGAGCGAGTATGGGGGTCGAATCGAAGCACACCCTCTTTAGGGTTTCCGACGGGTTTGTGTAAAATTGAGGTGTTTCCCAGCCAAATTGGCCTTGGTCACAGGTATGAAACTTACTCTACTCATTGAAATCCTCATTCTGGTTAAATTTGAGAATTTTTTGAAATAGTTTAATTTTCCGACAAGTCGGGGTGGCCGACCACCATCCGCGGCGGCGCGTGCGGTGTCAAGTGGCCAGTGGGCCGACGACGTCTTTTTAAGTACTATTAGGTGCCCTGACTTCATGTTTGATGTCCGTATGATATAATTTGATTGTTTGAACTTAGTTTCATTACGCTACCTAACTTGATCAAAATATGAATCGACAATCCGACCATTGGATCGTCACCAAACCTTAATTCATTATAGAACATAATATTTGAGGATCATAGAAACTTACATATTAGGAAACTAACGTACAGATCTTCCCGAATTGGATTTCTAAGTTTGTAAAATTAAACGTTGACCGCCACTTGAATTTGCAATTGGCGGATATTTAACTGATGGATTGTAATGATGTTTTAGTATGTTATTCTAGAAGCATAATGTGGACTTTGGGAAGTTACAGATTAGGAATCTGATAGGCGGATCTTCCGGTTTAGATTTCTAGGGTTGTGAACCTTAATCTCGACCTTGATCGACGGTTGACTTTTTAGTCAACTAGCATGAGTTGTTCTAGCATGTTGTCGATCTTAGAGTGCAGTTGAGATTTTGTGGAGCTTGATGGGCTCATCGTGATGACGTGTCTCCTCGATTGACGTGCATCTCGATTTACGTAATGATGGCATTATATGGTGATATGCTTGTTTATTTTATGTGATTTGACTTGTGTATTGAACTTGTTATGGAATGTGTGGTTGATTTGTATGATTGGCTTGATGTGATGAAATGTGAGGGCTAGTAGTGGACTGTTAACCTATTGTCATGGGGTTTGTTGTTTCGACACTTGTTTTCCTTATTTCAATTTTTGCTTCGTTCAGCCCTTCTAAATTGAGTACTTGGTTCTTGTATTATTTCTTCGAGCCGTTGACATGTTCCTTGGCCCTCCACTCAGTTCCGTTGAGTGATCTGGAACTGGGTATTCGCTGGGGTTCCGTTGAGAGGTCTGGTTCCCTGTTCCATCTGGATTCCTTTGAGTGATGGTCCGGAATCATATCCTGCCTTGGATTTTATTGAGTGGTTCATTATGCATTGTACTCTGCAATTTTATTGAGTGGTTCATTATGCATTGTACTCTGCGATTCTGTTGAGTGATGGTTCAGAATCGTATCCTGGTTTGGATTCCGTTGAGTGATGGTCTGGAATTCCTTCTATTCTACAATTCTGTTTAGTGATGGTCCGGAATCGTATCCAGCTTGTATTTTATTGAGTGGTTCTTTATGCATTGTACTCCGCGATTCCGTTTATTGATGGTTCGGAATCGTATCCTGGTTTGGATTCCGTTGAGAGGTTCGAAATCCCTTTGGTGTCTTGGTTCCTTGGATTTGATTTCAACTTCAGAGATGTAGGCTTCGGCCGAACTGTGTCGCTCTAGCCCTACATTTCAGTGTATTGTACGTGTTATTATTTGGTGTGATTATTGGATGCTGTCGGATGTAATTGTTATGATTATGATAGACCGTTGACCAATATGGCTGTAGATTATTATTGTTCTTCCTCGATTGTTCCTTGAGATGCTACATGCACTGAATTGTGTATTATGTTGAGACATGGCGGTTTATGTGATGAATATTCGAGTGTAGTGAAAGGACAAACTACGAATGGCTTGATCCCTGCTTAGGGTACGTAGGCAATCTAATGAGGATGTTACATGCAGCCATAAAGTATACAAAAAAACTATTGTGCGATTCAATTCTTGAGTTATGCTTCGTACATATCCCGGAGGCGAGATCTGTTGGATATACGGTTACTTGGTGACATCACATGTTGATCTTGGACATAGGTCGGGATTGGTGCGTGACACCAGGATCTATGCCGACACGAGTGCATCTGGATGTGGATAAGAAGAAAAGAAGAATTCCAAAATAGAGGTCGAGGTATGCGGCCAGGTGAATCCAAAACGATGTAATCGCCTTTGTCGTTGCGGTTTTGGTGGTGAAGGGAGGGGACGAAGGTTCGGGAGGTGAAGAGGGATGAGAGGGAGAAGATGAGGGGTTGCAGGGGAGGGGGTGGGGTGGAGGTTTGCGGGGTAGTGGGGTGGGGTGGGGGGTTGCAGGGCAGTGGGTGGGGTGGGTGGTGGGTCGGAGAGAGGGGGGAAGATGGGTTTTGGTTTTTTTTTTTCAATAACTTTTCTTTAATTAATTATTTTTAAATGTATAAAAATATAAAAAATTATTTTTTTACCACGTGACACAAATTTGACAGTCACGTGACACAAATGTGGCAGCCACGTCAACTCTTAATGGATCAATAGATGAAAAATGTAATGGAGGTACTATATTGAAATAAAATAATATGTGAGGTATGAAAGTAAAATTTTTTGAAGATGTTGTATGAGGTTGCAATAGATCTCAAACATGAGGTGGTAAAGTGTAATTTACCTTATTTGAATATTAAATTATTTACAAGTCATTATATGTCAATTCAAAATTGAAAAATTATTAATCATTTTTAAATATAATCTTTTTAGTATTTTTTTTCTTCATATATTTCTATTTATAATTTGTATCCTTTTTTTAATTTATTCCAATATTCGTTTTACTTCTAACTTGTACCCATAATTTTGAATTTTAATATGTACCCATATTTTCAATTTAATTTGTACTCATAGTTTTGAATTTTAATATGTACCCTTATTTTAAATTTAATTTGTACCAATATTTTTTATGAACGTACGCATGCTAGTTATATGTGTTTATTTTATATTTTAAAATATATCAATAGTTATTACTTGCACTATATATATAATTACGTGGGTACATTTTTATTTTTTGCTAGAATGATGTGAAGAACAAATTACTCTATTATTGATTTTTAAGTAATTGTTATATTTGTAACAATATTATTTGGATTTGTTTGAATTTCATAATTTGTGGGATATTGAATGCATAAATGTATGAGTTAAATCCCTTAAATGATGCTAGAGACCTTGATCAAACTATTTAAACAAATAAGGTTTCATTTTAACAACTAGGTTAATTAGGGACATGAACCAAAATAACCCTAAAATAAAGTAAGAAACATAACCCTAAATTAAATAGCAAAATTCGCCTAAAATCTGCAAAGCCACATTTTGAATCCATATCTGCTCCAAAATAGGCCCAAAATAGCTAGATTTAAAGTTTGGAATATTTTGAACACTTCTCCATGAGGCCACAAACCTATCAGAGGTCATATCGGGCTCCAAAAATTGCAATTAAGCCCAAAATGTCACTTTCCAACACCGCGCATTGCTTCTTTATTCTATCGTCAGAAAATAACCGTTTGGTAGAAAATTTCCAAATTTTGACAAGAACACGCTAAGAGACACACGAACATCCTCCAATTTCAATCACTCCAAAATTCGTTCGTCTGGTCATGTTTTGCTCCAGAGGAAGTTGAATGTCCTATATTGAAAGTATAAAGCAAAATATCAAAATTCTACCAAATAATTACCAAAACATACTAAAAATAGGATAAAATATATAATATGAAATTGACTCGTCAATACACACTAAGTTATTGAGTGTTTACAATGTTATATCTATATAAGTTATATTATTTGCGATAAAAGGAAAGTAATTTTATTAATATTGAGTTTTGAGCTCAGCGGTGGTCTTCTTTTTAATTTAGTGGGCCAATTATATATGAGTATGGGGGTTGGCTAGACCTGGCATTCGTGTCGTGTTTCTCGTGTTCGTGTCGTTTTCGTGTCATACCTGATAGCTTAACGGGTTGTGTCGTGTAATACCCGTTAAAGTAAACGAGTGATATGACCCGACCCAAAATCAACTCGTTAATATTATCATGTAATATGACCCGACCTGGTACCCATTAAGAAAAATATATTTTAAATCAATAAAAAATGAAAACATAATTTGACCCAAAAAATGTAAAACATAATACTAAATTTCGAAGTTGACCCCTTCATGAAAGTTGTAAAGTTTTTCATTACGAGTGATTACATTTTTCACACTTCTACAATAATTATTATTAATTTTATTAATTTTTCACTCAAATAAAAAACACTGTTCATGAGATTTGGAGGGTTTTAAAAATCTAAAGGACCATGTAACCATCGTCTAAGTGTTGAGGATGTAGCTTTCACATCTTTCAAACTTATACATGAATGATTATGAATTTTGTTTATTTTGAACTCCCTCATACTATTCATGAGAGTTTGTTTGGTTTTAAAAATTCAAACGATCATATACGCATCCTCTAAGCATAGAGGATGCGACTACGAGCGTTTGCACATTTTTTTCATATTTTTCGCACATGTAAATTAATTATTATAATTTTTTTAATGTGTTTGGTATTTTTAAATTACTTGATATTTTTATTTTTAATGTGTTTTATGATTTTTAATCTCATTCTTTGCTTATAATATACTATAAAAATAAATAAATGAATAAAACTTAAATTTTAAAATTTATATAGAATAATAATTAATAAACAATATATACATATTCATTATATCTATTGTATTTTATAGTAATTTTTGTTAGTAGTTTAAAAAATTAAAATCATCAAAATAACTTTTTTCTTATCGTGTCGAAACAGGTTACCTGTGTGTCACTCTCGTGTAAACCTGTTAAGGACTCGTTATTAACGGGTTGTTATCGGGTGACCCGATAATGGCCTGATTAGTTATTGTATTGACCCGAAACTCGTTATTTTCGTGTCATTAACGTGTCGTGTTAACGGGTCGTGTAAGAAATTGCCAGGTCTAGGGTTGGCTATGCTGACAAACACATTTTCCACATTATGTTTCTATATAGTTAAGACTACCCATTATTGAATAGAACACTAATGAATAGTGCCTAATAATTTTTTTTTCTTTCAAAAACACCTAATGAATTTTCTTTAATTTAAGCATAAGAGGCGACAGTAGTATCCTAAATGAGTTGAAATTTGGGTACGGTGACAGTATTGTAATTAAGTAGAAATTTAGTGACACCGATAACTATTTCTTCATAAAAAACGACAACTATTGTTGCGTAATCATAAAACCAATAACAATGAAAGTATCATGATTAATTTATGAAAAACAATTACCGATTCTATGAGGAAACAATTTTTTGTTCTACGAAACTTCAACTTAATGAGAAACTCTTTTTAATAAACCTCCCCTAAGTGTGGGCAGTGGCCTACACTATGACCTGCACATTGTTGGGTTTTTTACCATATAATTGAGAAATAATTCATTACATAGGAAAAAATAAAAGAAAAATTAATGAAAATGACTTCAAATCTTTACATTTTAATAAAAAATCATACACTAACTTTATTTAATGATAAGGACAAAAAATAAAAAATAAACATAAAAAAACCCTAGAGCTCACTGGACCCATCGGCGAAGAAACTCTTTCGGAGAATCTATCAGCCACTCTCCTGTAATTTCATCGGAATTAGACTCTGAAACTCTAATTTAAGCTGGAATATTGCTGAGGACAATCAATTTAATAATAAATAAAAAAAGTACCTGGCTTTTGTCTTGAGAGTTGAGAGTTGGAGAGAGTGAAATGAAAGCTCATATGATGGTGATTTCATCATCTATGTTTATGCAAGGAATGCGAGCTATGTTTCTCCAATCTTTTCCCTTCTTGTTCCGATACCTCTTCTTCAGAGAAGGACAACCCTCGATGCTCAGATAAGAAAAAGATGCCGGCAAACCCTCTTTTGGCAGGAATTCGAAACTCTCGCAGCCTGAAATTTCTAGCTTTTGAAGAGAAGTGAGGTGCTCAAGTCCCTTTCCGTCCAAAGATTTCAGATTCCATACACCACAGATTTCGAGATGGTGAAGAATGGCAGGGAGCAGCTGTTCATTGAGCAACGTCTCCACCAAATCCTTGCTTGCTCCGACGATCCCAAATGATTGTAGGTTGGGAGGCAAACCCCCTTGTGCAAATGACACCACATTTGGAAGATTGGCTATCCCCAAATCTTGAAGGGCGGTGAGGGTGTGCATGCGGTCCGGCAACAACTTCAAATTGTCACAGTATAAGACTTGAAAGGAAGTGAGGTTAGGAGTGGGCAATCCCCCGTCAGGAAAGGAGCAGCAGCCACGCTTCCCTTACATTTTGAATAGTCTCTCTGGACCCATCGGCGATGGTATCATGAACCTCACCAATCTCAATATCCTAGAGCTCTTTTCGAATCTGTTCGTTGGTCCAATTCCAACCCATATCGATAGCCTTTTCAAGTTGGAAAAGCTGCTCCTCCACATCAACAACTTTACAGGTCCTTTGCCTTTTCAAGTTGGAAACGCTGCTCCTCCAACTTCATATCGGTAGCTTTTTAAGTTTTAGTTTCATAAACATTGTAGTAAGTTTCATAAACAGTGTCGTAAGTTTTCATAAACAGTATAGTAAGTTTCATAAACAGTGTCTTAAGTTTCATAAACAGTATAGAAAGTTTCATAAACAGTTTGTGTGAGGATTTGCATGGGTCTGCGCGTCAGATTAAACAACAACAACAACAACAAAGCCTTTTTCCCACTAAGTGGGATCGGCTATATGAATCCTAGAACGCCATTGCGCTCGGTTTTGTGTCAAGTCCTCCGTCAGATTAAAAAAAATTAATATTAAAATTATGTCATTTTCATTAAAATTTAAGTTCTTTTGTCCTTTTTATTAAAATTTAAGGGTTTTTCATTAAAATTTAAGTCTTTTTCATTAAATAAAGTTATAGATTTTTATTAAAATAAAGCTCTTTTCATGAAAGTTCCCAAAAATAAACAATAAACATCATTTGTGATTCTAATTAACTACATAACTGGTTGGCTGTAGATCGATAATGCAACAAATAAAGAAGAGGAAATCATTACTTCCGTGAATCCTTAGTCGTGTGCGCATCATTTTGTAGGATCTTCTTTGTGCTTGTGTTCTTCTTCTTCATGAAGATTCACGAGAAATCTCCCCAAGTGCTGAGGCTCTAGGAGTATTCACATTGATACACCAACGACAAATAATGGAGTGAGGCATTTGTTGTGCTAGCAAGATCTCTCACTTAGAACAATAGGGATGGCGATAGACTAGGGAAATTCTGCTGGGGTTTTCTCTCTATTGCATACCATTCCTATATATTTTACTTTTGCTACTCATGTGCCGGTCCTTATGAGAGTTGAACTCAACTAGACAAAAGATAGTTTTATTTCCATAACCCAATTTTTAATATATTTACTAAGAAAATCCATCCACCTTAATAGGCAATGATATATGCATCTCAATTATACTAACCATCATTATCATCATAATCCATTTATCAATTTATCAATTAAAGTGGATGGACAAATAAAATCTCATATACAAGAGATTGTATTAATTATACAATTATACAAAGTGCAAAAAATTTAACCACAGCTAATATTCAAATGGTGATTACGTTCCCACGAAACCCTCTACCTAAATTCAAAAGGTACAACCTAATACTTTATATTCCACCCTAAATGCCAAACTCCTCGAACTTGAGCAAGTTTCTTGATCATTCCTACCGCAATGTATTACTTAAAGAAATTAAACTAGGGTTAGAAAAACTGATTGCATAAGGTCAACTCAGTTAATGACGAGGGAGGCTTCGAATTCGTTATATAGGGATTACAATGGATGTGCTTGTTACAGATTACTTATCTTTACAAGTATTCAAAGTACAATCTCAACTCACAGATTACAAAGAAATTTAGATATGCTAGGGTTTATCCGATTGTGCTTTCCTTTGACTGGCATTCAAACTGTTCAATTTGTTTGGAATGGCAGGAGAGTGAAATTCAAAGTGAGATGAGGCGGATTGCAGACATGGCGGGCAGGTCCTGAGATTATTGAGGCTCGGGGCGACGCCAAAAGATGTGCTCTTTCATATAATAAATAGTATTTGCTTTTATGCGTAAGATTTCGATGAAATTATACTTAGAAAAGCACTTCAAATTCATAATTTATTTTGTATTGAGAAAAGGGAACCAAAAAACCCCAGACTTACAAGTAGATAGATGATGAGTTTTGTTTCCCTTCTATATGAACTTTTAAAGTGCTTTTATAGAAATATACTAACCTTGTCAATGTGGGAGTAAAAAAATTATCATATTTTCAAGTCTTCAATTGATAAGTGTAAGCAATGAATGAGCACTAAATTAAACCAATTGGTGACACATCATATGATTGACAAATTTGGTCTACGCATTATTCTTTGTTGAAGATTAGATTGAATTGGAATGAATGTTTAAAAACTACAACTAGTTAGTAATTGAAAAGAAATTAACAACCAAACAAAAATTCGTAAAAATTGCAAATGCACATAGCATTTCGAACTCGGGACCTCTTGTTAATTTTAAACAACAAAAACCATTGCTTCTAATTAAACTTCTTGATTATTTAATAACATGTTATAAAATTTATACGCTTACAAATTGATAAATTGGAAACTGAATAAACAAAAATAAAGTTTCGAACTAGAGACCTCCTCATTAATTTTAAATAATAGAAACCACCAATACTAGTTAAACTTCTTGATTATTTAACCAAATTTAATAAATTTATACTCTTGTGAAAATATATATAAATATACTACTCTAATAATTTTGGTGCCCCCAATTTTTTTGGGTCCCAGATGGTCGCCCATCCCGCACTGGCCGAAGGCAAGTCTTGCATGGTGTCATCTGTGACTTGGATTGCTGACATGGTTTATCACTCCCCCGCAAACTCAACAGGCGTTGACGAATGGGGAACTTGGAGCGAAGAAATGAAAAATAAGATGGTGACAGTCTTTTGGTCAGTAGGTCTGCAAGTTGATCAGTAGTGGCAACATACCCAACTTCAATTTCTTTACAAATCACTTCTTTCTTGAATGAAATTATAATTTACTTCAATATGTCTTATGTGAGCTTAATACACTGGGTTGGAAGCAAAAGCTAGGGCACTAATGTTATCACACCATAGACGTGGAGGAGCAATGCGTAAGTGAAGATCATGAAGCAGGTGCTTGAACAATGACGAAGTGGTTGAATTGTATGCCAATGTTGATATTCCGCCTTTTTATTGGACCGAGAAACTTCACGTTGTTTCTTTGAGCTCCAGAAAATGAGGTTATCACCAAGAAATATACAATAGCCACCAGTGTTATCAGGATATCTGCGTAATCAGCATTAGCAAATGTAGTGAGAGTCAGAGAACTAGGTTTGTATACAGGGCCATGGTCGTAAGTGCCCTTTAAGTATTGAAGTATTCTCTTCACTGCTGCCCAGTGAGCTGTGGTGGGAGAATATGTGTACTGGCATACTTGATTGACTGCAAAGGCTATGTCTGGGCATGTGAATAGTAAGGATTGTAGTGCACCTACAACACTTTGAAAAGTGGTGCCATCATAGAGAAGTTCACCTTCATATATATATAGAATAAATTTGGACTGAGATAGATATATAGCCTAGGGTGCAAGATGGATTTCCATACCTATAAAGTAATTTAATGGACCCAGATCCTTCATGGAGAATAGTTTTCAAAGTTGAGCAATGAGATTAGAGATTTGCGGACCATTGTTCCTTGTGATGAGAATATCATCAACAAAAATTAGTAAGTAAACCATTGTTTTACCATTGAAGAATGTAAACAGTGAAGAGTCGGCAACAAAAGAAACAAAGTCCAGGGCTTCAAGATGATGTAAAAAAACATTGAAACTAGGCACAAAGTGCCTGTTTCAATCCACGTAGTGACTTATGAAGACGATAAACATGGGAAGGGAACTAGGGATCAACAAATCTTGAAGGTTGGCGTATGTAAACTTCCTCAGTTAATGTCAAAATGAAGGAAGGCGTTTGGTACATCTAGTCGTCAAATTGGCCACTGGAAATAGAGAGTAATAGAAAAAAAATTAGACGAATAGTTGCATGAGTGACTACTAGACTGAATGTTTCACTGTAATCAAGGCCTTCTTGTTGATGAAATCCATTTGCAACAAGGCGAGCTTTGATTCTCTCAATTAAACCATCAACTTTCGTTTAATATAATAACCCATTTGTTTGGCAGCACATTGTGGAAGGGTGAAATGGAACAAGAGTCCATGTCCCAGAACGTCGTAATACACTAAATTCCTCTGCCATGGCTATTGTCCATTCTGGAAATTTATTGGCCTGAGAAAAACAAGTAGGCTCAACAATGTCAGTAGATAATGCAGTGTGAAAAACATATTTGGGATTAGGTTTTCTAATGCCATCCTATGCTTGAGTGATCATGGCATGTCCACGATTAGTGAACCCTAGAGAAGAAGAAGCATTGGGTAAACTTACATTCACGGGTGAGTTTCCTATAGGGATAGGTTATAGGTTAGGGTTTGTGGGAGGGATGGGAGAAGGTGAGGTAGGTATGGTGTGGTTTGAAGATGAGTTTTGATGAAGGTTGAAGTTTGAGGAGGTGGTGTAGATTGAGAATTGGGACTAGGGTTTTGCAGGTTTGTATGGTTGGGCGTAGGATAAGATGGTTGATAAGGTGGTGTTGGGTCAATGTCTAGGATATGAGAAGACATTGGGGAGGCCACAACCATAGTACGAGCGGATTCTTTAAATTGAAAGCATTTCTCATAAAAAATAACATTGCGGGATAAAAAATGCTACTTGCGGACATATCTAAACATCAATATCCTTGTTGATTCAAAGAATACCCTAAGAAGACACACCGTTTGGATCGAAATTGTAGTTTATTTGTGTTGTAAGGTCGAAATATGGGAAATAAGTACATCCAAAAACCTTTAAAATTGAGGAGGTTTTGAAAACAATTTTTGAACAAAAGAAGTCTCGTCACCTAAAACTTTTGTTGGTAGTCTATTAATCAAGTAATTTGCATTATGAAAGGCTTCATCCCAAAACGATGTAGGTATTGAAGCATGAGCAAGTAAGGTTAAGCCTCTTTCAATCAAATAACGATGGTCTCTTTCTGAAATTCCGTTTTGCTTAGGGTGATGGGGACATGTAAATCTATGATTAATTCCATGATTAGCCAAGAATTGTTTAAAAGTATTGTTTACAAATTCACCTCCTTCATCTGTTTGAAAGGATTTAATGGTTGTACTAACATATTTTCAATAAGCTTTTTAAATGACACAAATGTAGTAAAACACATCCGACTTTAATTTTAAAGGAAATAACCAAGAGTAACGAGAAAAAAATCATCAATAAACACTATATAAAACTTGAATCCATTAATTGGTATGTTGGAGAAGTCTATACGTCGGAGTGAATGAGTTCTAACTATGAAGATGAAAAAGAAGTAGACGAATTGAAAGATAACCTGTGATTTTTGCCCAGGGGACATGATTGGCAAAAATCATAAGTTACATTACCACTAATTGGTAATTTATTCCTGTTGGAAAATATTAGTATTTTGGTTTATTTGAATGTTTGGTTTTCTAGCGTAGCCCGTTAGCATTAGGGTTTTGATTTCTTACATTTTAGGATTAAGCATGCTTCTTATTCAGTCCAGAACAAGTTAGTCAAGATGTAGTTCATTCGAGTTATGTAGCCGTCTCGACATTTTCGATTATAATAAAGTATTATTCTTAATTTTACATTGTTGGTCTCTGACTTTCAATTTGGTATCAAAGCAGAATTTGATCCTTTGAGGTTGAATATGTTCTTGGTAACTAGTTTGTTTGTGTAGTCGCGTTCTTTTCTTGTTTAGTTGTTGTGCCCTGGATTAGGGTTTTGTAGTTTGAAAAAATAAAAATTGAACCTTTGTTGCACCAAGCTCCCGGAGCCACGCCGCATCGGAGTTGAGCCAAAGCTAGAGCCGCGCTGCTATTTGCTGTTGCTGTAACTCGACTCTGCCATCCGTCTGAAACCAGTTGATGAACCAACCCTCTGCCTCGTCGCCGCTTGGCCATCGTACCAGACCATCACTATCTCGCTGCCGCCTAGAACCACCTGCCTAACTAATCCAACCCATCACTTCCTGCTGCTTTTCCGTTGTTACCTGCACTTTCTCAATCTGAGGACCACCGCTGCATTCACTGTCTTCTGCATCCACCACCGCTGCTGCTCGACAACCACCCCATCACTTGTTTGACAAAGCCCAGACCCGAGAGCAACAAACTCGGATCGAGTTCGTCTTCGATCTGACCTAACCACCGCTTTTGTACCTTGGCCACTACTGATGCTGCTTCGCATCGCTTCTGTTATCCACACCCAAGTCCGTACCCATACCTCTCTGCCTACCTAAACCTTTCGCTGCATCGTCGCCGCACCACCAAGTCCCGCCTACAATCCCACTATCTCACCACCACCTGTTGTAAACCCACATCGCTCGCCTTCACACTCTGGAGCCCGTATGCTTTATTGTTTGTCTTGCTGATCTGACTTGAGTCCTTGCTAGTTAGCTGCTTGAAAAGTATGATGTTGCACTTATTAGATAAAAGTGTTTAGGGTTTGAATTGTGTTATGTTATTTTTCTCTTTCGAGAAGGCTAAATATAAGATACAACTTGTAATACAAGTAATATTAAAAGAATTATAACCAAACTAGGAAACATAATTATATTCCTAATTTAATTTGGGCTCACGCCAACACTCCTCTTCAAGTTGGTGCATAGATATCACCTAGGCCCAACTTGTCAAGTGAGTCTTAAAACCCTTTTACAGAAACTGCATGAGTTAGAATATTTGTCAACTGTTCTTCTGTCTTCACAAATGGAATGTCAACCAACTTAACATCCAACTTTTCTTTGATAAAATGTTTATCCACCTCAACATGCTTGGTCCTATCATGTTGCACCGAATTGTTAGCTATCTCTCATGCTGCTTGATTATCACAGTACAACAACATAGAACCTTTTCGTTTAAACCCTATCTTAGTGAGTAGAATCTGAAGCCATAGAAGCTCACAAATACCATGTGTCATTCCTCTGTACTCAGCCTCGGCCGAAGACCTTGCCACCACATTTTGCTTCTTACTTTTCCATGCCACAAGATTACCAGCTACAAATGTGAAGTATCCCAATGTAGACCGCTGATCAGAAATATTTCTAGCCCAATCTGCATCGGTATACCCTTTCACCTCCATATGCCCATGCTTTCTATACATCAACCCTTTTCCTAGAGCTCCTTTTAAGTAACTCAAAATCCACATTACTGCTGCCATATGATCTTCACTATGAGCATGCATAAATTGACTCACCACACTTACTGCGTAAGCAATATCTGGTCTTGTAAGCGACAAGTAAATTAACCGCCCTACCAATCTTTGATACCTTTCCTTATTCACTGGGACTTGATCCTGATAAATTCCTAGATGATGATTCTGCACAATAGGTGTATCCACTGGTTTACACCCTAACATACTAGTTTCAGACAAAAGATCCAATACATACTTTCTCTGAGATAAGTATATTCCTATCTGAGACCTAGCCACTTCAATTCCCAAGAAGTATTTAAGTCCTCCAAGATCTTTTATCTTAAACTCAAAAGAAAAATGCCCTTGTAGACGTTCAATTTCCATTATATCATCACCTGTGACAATCATATCATCTACATATATGATAAGCAGAGTTACCTTGCCATCCTTACGTTTGATGAACAACGTATGGTCTGCATTTCCCTGTCGATACCCATACTTCTTCATCGCCTGGGTGAATCGCCCAAACCACGCTCTGGGTGACTGTTTAAGGTCATATAGTTCCTTCCGAAGTCTACACACTTTCCCACTGGAGTTCACAGTGCCATAACCTGGTGGAATATCCATTATGCCTGGCAATTCCTGACATGACCCAATAACCCGACACGACACGACACGAAATTAACAGGTGTTCGGGTCGACACGATAACGAATCGGGTCGTTATCGAGTAACCCGATAAGCACCTGTTAATATAACAGGTTGGTTTGGGTATATACTTGGGTAACACGATACACGATAAGCAAAATATTAATTTAATAATTTTATAACCCTAAAAAGTACTATAATTATATATATATATATATATATATATTAATTTAACAAAAACTATAATAATTATATACATATATATATATATATATTAAATTAAATATTAAAAATTGGTGACCATTGGATCGGCTTAAATATATATACCATTCAATTTCTTAAGTGTTATACGTACAAAATAAATAAATTTAAATCTACTTAATAAATATATATATATATACACACACCATTGAACTTAATGAGATACGTATTCTACGAAACTAATTTCAACAATCCAACCGTCAAACTTGTTTGTATATGCTTCAAAATCGCATCAGCAAAAAATCACAAAAAACAAACATTTAGAGATTAAGTAAAGGGACAAAACTTTTCAACAGTTATCAACAAAAAATCACAATTTAACGGTTATTTTAACTCCGATTTTGATGTTTTTTTACAGCTACACTCCTTGACCCTATATGAATACAATGAACGAACTCGATCTTCAATTTAAAATATTTACACTAGTGGCTACCACAAAAGCTTATGTTATACTTAATGAAAATATGAATAAACTCTTAAATGTTACTGGATCTATTGTTTTGATGGGATACGCATTCTACAAAACTAGGTTCAACGATCCAACTGTCAAACATGTTTGTATATACTTCAAGATCGCATACGCCAAAAATTACAAAAAACAAACATTCAGAGATCAAGTAACGGGACAAAACTTTTCGACGGTTATTAACGAAAAATCACGATTTAACGGTTATTTTAACTTCGATTTTGATGATTTTTTATAGCTACACTACTTGACCCTATATGAATACAATGAATGAACTCGATCTTCAATTTAAAATATTTACACTAGTGGATACCACAAAATCTTATGTTATACTTGATGAAAGTATGAATAAACTCTCAAGTGTTAGTGAATCTATTGTTTTGATGCGATACGCATTCTACAAAACTAGTTTCAACGATCCAACCGTCAAACATGTTTGCATATACTTCAAGATCACATACGCCAAAAATCGCAAAAAGCAAACATTCAGATATCAAGTAACAGGACAAAACTTTTCGACGGTTATAAATGAAAAATCACGATTTAACGGTTATTTTAACTCCGATTTTGATGATTTTTTATAGCTACACTCCTTGACCTTATATGTATACAATGAATGAACTTGATCTTTAATTTAAAATATTTACACTAGTGGATACCACAAAATCTTATATTATACTTAATGAAAGTATGAATAAACTCTTAAGTGTTAGTGAATCCATTGTTTTGATGGGATACGCATTCTACGAAACTAGTTTCAACGATCCAACCGTCAAACATATTTGGATATACTTCAAGATTACATACGCCAAAAATTGTAAAAAACAAACATTCAGAGATCAAGTAACAGGACAAAACGTTTCGACGGTTATAAACGAAAAATCACGATTTAACGGTTATTTTAACTTCAATTTTGATGATTGTTTATAGATACACTCCTTAACCCTATATGAATACAATGAATGAACTTGATCTTCAATTTAAAATATTTACACTAGTGGATACCACAAAATATTATGTTATTTTTAATGAAAGTATGAATAAATTCTTAAGTGTTAATGAATCTATCATTTTGATGGGATACGCATTCTACGAAACTAATTTCAATGATCCAACCGTCAAATTTGTTTGTATATGCTTCGAGATCGCATACGCTAAAAATCGCAAAAAACAAATATTCAGAGATCAAGTAACGGGACAAAACTTTTCCACGGTTATCAACGAAAAATCACGATTTAACAGTTATTTTAACTCTGATTTTGATGATTTTTTACAGCTACACTCCTTGACCCTATATGAATATAGTGAATGAACTTGATCTCCAATTTAAAATATTTACACTAGTGGATACCACAAAATCTTATGTTATACTTAATGAAAGTATGAATAAACTCTTAAGTGTTAGTGAATCCATTGTTTTGATGGGATACGCATTCTATGAAACTAGTTTCAACGATCCAACCATCAAACATGTTTGTATGTGCTTTGAGATAGCATACACTAAAAATTGCAAAAAACATACATTCAGAGATCAAGTAATGGGACAAAAAGTTTCGACGGTTATCAACGAAAAATCACCATTTAATGGTTATTTTAACTCCAATTTTAATTATTTTTTTACAGCTATACTCCTTGACCCTATATGAATACAATGAATGAATTCGATTTTCAATTTAAAATATTTACACTAGCGGATACCACAAAATCTTATGTTATGCTTAATGAAAGTATAAATAAACTCTACGTGTTAGTAAATCTATCGTTTTGATGTGATACGCATTCTACGAAACTAATTTCAGCGATCCAACTGTCAAACTTGTTTGTATATGTTTCAAGATCGCATACGCCAAAAATCGCAAAAAAAACAAACATTTAAAGATCAAGTAATGGGACAAAACTTTTCGACTGTTATCAACAAAAAATATGATTTAACGGTTATTTTAACTTCGATTTTGATGATTTTTTACAGCTACACTCCTTGACCCTATATGAATACAATGAATGAATTCAATCTTCAATTTAAAATATTTACACTAGAGGATACCACAAAATCTTATGTCATGTTGATCGATAAAAATTGAGGATTTTGTAAAAGGAATAACATGCAAGCTTTGAGTTCCATTGGCAAGGTTTAAACTTTTGAGAAAGGCTTCATAACCTTGAAAACAAAAACTCCTTCATTTTGCATATCCTTGCACATTTAATATTTTGTAATAGACTAGTAGTGTATGGATGTTTGTTTATTAGGCTCTTATTTTTTAGTGTAGATGTAGTACTTAAATGACAAATGTGTTTTAATGTTTTGAAGTAATATTTTTGTGGCAATGTGTGGTATGTGCAAATTTAAGAAAAAAAAAATATTTTTCTTAACGGGTCATAATGGGTCATAACCGGTCGGGTCACTTTACCCGTTGGGTAAAGTGACCCGACCTGTTAAGGACCCGTTAAGATAACAGGTGTGACACGACATGACCCGTTAAGATAACATGTGTTACACGAAAACGACACGAACACGACAGACACGACCCGTTTGCCAGGCCTAATATCCATGTACACATCTTCCTCTAAATCACCATGTAGAAAAGCATTTTTAACATCAAACTGTCTCAGAGGCCAATCATGGTTTGCAGCAAGAGATAATAAAACTCTAATGGTATTCATCTTTGCAACAGGAGCAAAAGTCACCTGATAATCAACCCCAAAGGTTTGGGTAAAACCTTTGGCCACTAGCCTCGCCTTGTATCTATCAATTGTTCCATCTACCTTATGTTTAATAGTGAAAACCAACTTGCACCCCACTGATTTCTTTCCTTTGGGAAGTGGGACCACACTCCATGTATTATTCTTTTGTAGTGCTTCCATTTCAACTTGCATTGCTTCAGTCCATTTCGAATCTTACAAAGCTTCCTCCACTCTCGTGGGTACTTTGATGGTTTACATTTGCTGAAAAAATGCACATTATTTTGGTGAAAGTCGATGAGTAGAGACATAGTTTGAAATGGAATACCGCACATTTCCTTCTCGAGAGTACCTGTCTGGTGGCTTTCCTCGATTTTGTTGAGGAGGCAACATATAAGATGGTTCAATAATTTCTGAGTAAGTACTTACCTCAGGAATATCCGTTGGATCATGGACTGACACTGGAAAAGTCCGAGAGGGGTTTTTACTTGAGTTGTTACTCGGACGGATATCAGATGGGTCATTTGGGCAATTCGACGCAGCAGGAAACCCATTTGGGTTATTAGCAGGCACATAAGAGGGCCCAAGCCCAATTTGGTTATTGGCTGGTGCATTGTTAGTAGCAAGTGGCTCACTAGGCGCTGTTCCATAACGGTCATGTGGTCTATCTGCAGGCCTGCGTTCATTGTCCTCTAATTCCAACTCGTGTCTTGGGCCTTCATTATCCTCCAGATGTAGCCCGTGTCTTGGGCCTTCATTATTTTCCAGATCCAGCCCGTGTCCTTGGGTAGTCAATACTTAAACTAGTAGGGATATCGAACCAGCCATAATCTTCACCTACGGTTATCTCCCCTTGAGGAGTATGGTTGGGAAGAAAAAATAATTCATCTTCAGAGAAGGTAACGTCCATAGTGACGTAGGCATGTCGAGTAGGTGGATAATAACAACGGTAACCCTTTTGTTGTGGACTGAATCCAATGAAAACACATCGTACGACACATGGATCAAGTTTGCTTTGTTGATTTTTGTGAAGATGGACATATGCCACACAACCAAAAACTCGGGGTTCGAGATGAAGGGTGGAGGGGAGCAAAGCATGATCGGTAAGCACGGCCAAAGGTGTTTTAAAAGAAAGAACACGCGATGGCATTTGATTCATGAGATAAATATCATAGGTGACTGCATCAGCCCAGTATGTCTTGGGTACACAACTACCAATAAGAAGGGCACGGGTAATCTCAAGTATGCCTTTTTCGTAAAAAACTGAGAAAGTTCCTGATTAAGATACTCACCACTGTTGTCTGATCAAAGCACTTTAATACGGAGTGAATATTGAGTACAAACCATGTCATAAAAACTTCTGAATATACTACCTACATCGCTTTTATTTTTCATGAGGTACAACCAAGTCATTCTGGTGCAATCATCAACAATTGTTACAAACCAACGCACACCATACTGAGTAGTAACCAGAGATGGCCCCCACACATTAGAATGAATTAGCTCAAAGGAATTGTTCTTCTATTCAAACTCGGGGGATAAGAAGCTCGTTGACTTTTGGCTAATGTGCAAACATTACACTTTAATGAAGAATCAGAAATATTACCAAATAATGACGGAAGTAATTTTCGCAAATAATCGAAGGAAGCATGACCAAAACGACGATGCCACAACTGAATGGTCTTCAACTTCCCACTATCACGACCTTGAACTTGATGAACATGGCTCTGTGCAACATCATCAACATAGTACCACCCCATTCTCTTAGTACCACACCCAATGATCGCCTGAGTTTGAATATCCTGAAGTAAACAGAAAGACGAAAACATTTGCACAACACAGTCTAATTGCTCGGTAACTTGTCCCACATATAACAAATGGCTAGAGAGTGTGGGAACAAGTAAGCAGTTGTGTAAGGAGAGAGCAGGAGTAAATGCAATCGTACCCGCCCCTGTAACCGAGGCAACACCCCTATTAGCTGTGACAATACTATCCCGTGGTGGTGGTGTTGTAGAGTTAAATAAATTACTATAATAAGTCATATGATCAATGGCCCCAGAGTCAATAATCTAACCTGTGTTAAAATCAACAGATGCAATTAAAGCTGTGCACGTGTTACCTGGATCATTGGATTGCTATTGAGAATTAATTAAATTCAAGAGTGATAGTTGTGGGCCCAAATTTGTAGGCTTTAAATTTAATTCCTTATGGGTCGTTGTTGCTGGGCTAACCTGGCCCATGCCCAAGTTGCTGCCGACATCTTCAATTACTTGCTGCCCATTTAGATTGTGGGCTCCAGGTTCACATGCTTGCCGCTCAATTAGATTGTGGATTCCATATGGACCTTGTTGTCCAATTTTCTTGTAGGCTGCATAATCAGCCAGCCCGTGCTCATTTTCGCTAGAAATTGGAACCAACTTTTCGTTGTCCGCCATAGAAGCAATCTTTGCTTTAGATTTCTGATTTTTGGTTTTTCCAATAGGTGGTGTCTTTTGCTTCAAGACACACGGTTTGGTAGTTTAGGTTTATATGTTTTGGCTTTTTGTTTTGTTTTGTTTTGCTTTTCTCTGTTTGGGTTGTAACGAGTCTGGTCTCTTGTTTCGAGACCTGGGTTTGGGGTTTTTAACAGAGGTCTCTTGTTTCGAGACTTTTGAGCATGGTTTCAATGGCTGTTACACAGCCAACAAAGAGAAGCACTGAAGACAGTAGTGAACAGGAATAGGATTTAGAGAAAGAGACAGGTCGAAACCTGCTCTGGTACCAAGATAAAAGTGTTTAGGGTTTGAATTGTGTTATGTTATTCTTCTCTTTCGAGGAGGCTAAATATAAGATACAACTTGTAATGTTATAACCAAACTAGGAAACATAATTATATTCCTAATTTAATTTGGGCTCACGCCAACATTATTCGCCCAGAAGAAAAAAGAAGAAGGAAAGCGAGAAGCATAAGAGAATAAAAAGAACAAAAAAAAAAAAAAAAGAGAAAAAAAAAAGAAAAAGAAAATAAAAGCAAAGGAAGAGAAAGAGAAAGAAATTATTTTTGGCTATTTGTTTTAAGCCCACACTAGCAAAGAAAAAAATATGGTTAAGTTTGTTTTAGGCTCGCATGAATTGTTGGTCGACATGTTTGGAATTGTTTTGTGACCGTCACTCGCATGTTTGGATCTATGACCACTCGAGTGGTAGTAATTTGTTTTTGTTTGTTTCTAGTTACAATTAAGATATGGAAATCTCATCCGTTTAGTGATAGGTTCTTTCCATAATCTCAACATTAGCTAGCTGGAATCAGAATTAGTTCGCCAGTTCGCAATTTAGCCAAGTTCGTCAGTCAAGTTTGCATGCCTGCTAGTTCGCCAGTCAAGTCAAGTCAAGTTTGCATGCTTGCCAGTCCGTCTAACGGATCCAGTCCGCATCTGTTTGTTTGCAAACCCATGTCGTATATCGACATGAGTTTGACGGGGGGGTGTTGGAAAATATTAATATTTTGGTTTATTTGAATGTTTGGTTTTCTGGGCTTAGCCCGTTAGCATTAGGGTTTTGATTTCTTACATTTTAGGATTAGGGTTAGTTTATTATAAATAGCATGCTTGTTTTTCAGTCGAGGACAAGTTAGTCAAGATGTAGTTAATTCGAGTTATGTAGCCGTCTAGGCATTTTCGATTATAATAAAGTATTATTCTTAGTTTTACATTGTTGGTGACCTTCAACTATTCCTACTAATTAAATACTTCAAAACATGTGAAGATGGATGACCTAATCATTAAGAGTGCCAAAGGGCATTTGACACTCTAGTTTCTACAAATGCATAGCCATTATTTTTTTAGGAGACACTCGAAAAAGGGTAGAATTCATTCCTACTCCGGCCTTGCAAAATAGTCTTCCCCGTTTGGAGATCCTGGACAAGATAGGAGTTTAGGGTACAAGATTGGAGAGTAATTTTTGTCATTGGTAAATTGATGTATGGAAATAATATTGGTAGAACCATTAGGGCAAATCAAGGTATTTGGTAATATAAATTTATGGTGTGGTGTGTGAATGCAAGAATTTCCAACATGTGTGATGTTTAAACCTGTGCTACCCATGACTCCATTAACATGATCAGTATCATTGTATGGGCCATAATTATTTACTTGAGTAGGGTAATTAGTGATATGTGCATTGGCTTCCGAGTCAAAAAGCCAATTTTGCACTGCAGGTGTTGTGACAGAAGTGGATGGTGCATCAACTACATAGACCTGGAGTCTAGGTGCTGGAACATGACCTTCATAGGCCATGTTTAAGTGCTTAAAGCAGTCAATCGTAGAGTGAATATGGCGGCTGACAGATTTGCCATTGTATGCGTCTAGAAGAGTTGCCATGGGAGAGATAAACACCATGAACACCATCAGTGGGAGCACGAGACTGAGAGCCATAATTAGGGTTTGTACTTTTAGGACGGTATGAAGAAGAGCGAGCAACAGATAAAGATCCATGACCTCCACAATAAGAAGTATAAGCATTCCACGACCATGAAAGCCTCCCATACCACCACGACCACCATGAGTGGCAGCAAGAGTTGTTGGTCCAGTTTCAACAACAAAAGTAATGTTGGAAGCTAAATAGCTTCTGAAGTCGAGGGATCGAAGGCAGCAAGGAACTCCTGAGCTTGGATTCGGTCTGCATCGAAGAAGAAAAAAGAAATGAAGGGTTTTAGTCTCCAACAGCTAGTTTTAATTTGAATGTATGTGTGAGTGTGTGAGTGACAAGTGTACACTCCAGATTAAATCACTTAAACCCAAATGAAGGGGTAGGATTAAATCTGGAGAAGTAAGGTAGAAATACTTGTTTAAGTCTCTTGTCAATCACCCTAAAAAATAGTATGGGTTATGGCAATGCACCATACCATTCAATCACTCATCTACTTAATGAAATTATGGCTGCTGAATTTTACCCAGCCTTGAAGCCATCAGTACCAACTCCAATTTCTCTCCATTCTCTGCTATTCTAATCCTAAGAAAGCCATCCAAAACTATCCATCAAAACACCTAAACAAACAAACTTTATCATAGCCTTAGATCCTAATTTCTGAGCTTACAACTTTTTGGGCGTAATCTGTGCAAGTTAAGATCTTTAGGAGCACCTACGTAGTGTCCTCAACAACAACAACCAACAAACAACCCTGCAAATGAAGGGATCAAGCAATAGCAGTGAGCTAAAAGCTCCAGTCTTTGATGGGGAGAACTATGATTTTTGGAGAATAAGAATGACAACCATTTTCAAGTCCTATGATAAATGGGATATGGTTCAACACGAGTATGAACTACCTGAGATGGAGGTCGATGCTCTAGAGGAGGACCTTATAGAAACACAACTTAAAACATTAAAGTAGAATCAGATGGAGGATGCTAGAGCACTTGGAATCATCCAAGGTGCTATCTCAGACACCATTTTCCTGAGGATAGCAAATGAAGAGACTGCAGAGGGAGCTCAGGAAGTTTTACAGCAAGAGTACAGAGGAGACACTATATTCAGAAAGGTAAAACTTATCCCTTAAAAGAGATTTCGAGTATATAAGAATGAAGGAAAATGAACTGTTAAAATGCTACTTTACTAGGCTATTTGATGTTGTAAATAAGATGAAAACACATGGTGAGGAACTGCCTAATGAAATAGTTGTCCAGACACTGTTGATCAGTTTGACTAAGCCCTATGATTCAATAGTAAATGTCATTGAAGAAACCAAAGACATTGAAACTCTTAGTGAGCAAGACGTGATGGCATCCTTAAGAGCTTTTGACCAAAGGCTCGAGAGGCATGCAGATTCTGCCACTGAGAAAGCATTTCAATCACTCTCTGTTGGATCTAGTAGTCAAGCTAATGCAAGCAAACAAAAACCACAGTGGAAGGGCAAGAACAAGAAATGGGAAGGAAAGGGGTATCAACAATGCAAGCACTGTGACAAATTTCATCTTAGGGAATGTTGGTTCAAGGACAAGCCTAAATGTCACAAATGTAACAAGTTCGGGAACATCATGAGGGATTGCAGATCAAAGAATGTGCAGCAAGTGAACTGTGCAAATCAAGTGAAGGAAAAAGCAAATGTGTTATGTGCTTTAAGTGAAAAAGTGGAGAAAAACAATGAAGTATGGTACATTGACAGTGGCTACAGCAACCATATGACTGCACATGAGTCATTACTCATTGACCTTGACACAAACTTCACTGGAAAAGTGAAAATGGGAGATGGAAACATTGTCAAAGCCACTGGAAGAGGAACTTTGGTCATTAACACCAAGAAAGGAAGAAGATGCATAAGGGAAGTGATGCTAGTGCCTGGATTGGATGAGAATCTACTTAGTGTGGGTCAAATGATGGAGCATGGCTATTTTATACTCTTTGGGGGAACTGTGGTTGAGATCTATGATGACAGGTCCCTATCAAACATAGTGACTAGAGTAGAAGTGAAAACAGAAGCTTTCCACTTATGTTGAAGTACCTAGAGGAAGTGGCAAAAAAAGCAAGTGTGACAAGTTCTATGAAGCTATAGCACAAGAGGCTTGGTCATTTAAACATGACAAGCTTACAAAATCTACAAAAGCATGAAATGGTGCAAGGGATACCAAAGATGGATCAATGCAGTGAAACCTGTGAAGGGTGTGTGTTTGGAAAGCATCACAGAGATCCATTTGAAGCTGGAAAGGCTTGAAGGGCAACAAAGCCACTCAAATTGATTCACACAGATGTGTGTGGGCCAATGCAAACAACAACAATTAGTGGAAACAGGTATTTCCTAACCTTCATTGATGACTACTCACGGATGTGTTTGGTGTATTTCATAAGGTTCAAGTCTGAGGTATTCACAAATTTCAAGAAGTTCAAGGCAATGGTGGAATTGCAAAGTGGATACCAAATCAAAAGACTGAGAAGTGATACGGGAGGTGAGTACACATCATAAAAGTTCAATGTATTCTGTGAAGATGTGGGATTGGAGAAGCAACTCACAACGGCATATTCACCACAACAGAATGGCATTGCAGAAAGGAAGAATATGACTATAGTCGAAATGGCTAAGTCTATGATGCATGAGAAGAACATGCCCTATACAATTTGGGGTGAAACAGTAAATACTACAGTGTACCTATTAAATAGGTGCCCTACTAAAGCATTGGACAAGAAGACTCCATTTGAAGTGTTTAGTGGCAGAAAGCCTTATGTGAAACATCTGAGAGTATTTGGCTCAGTGTGCTATACTCACATTCCTCAACAACTAAGGTAAAAGTTGGAGAAATCAAGCAACAAGGGTGTTTTTATGGGTTATGGTACCATTGAGAAAAGGAACAGAGTTTACAATCTGTCAACTCAGAAGATAATCCTATCAAGGGATGTCATCTTTGATGAAGACTCAACATGGAACTGGGAAACAAGGGTAGAAGAGAAGGGCAGTGTCTCTCTACAACTTAATCTCAACAAAAGGAAAACAAAGAAGCCTATGGAGACCTCAATTCAAGAAGAAGTCACAGAGAATGATGACATACAAGAGACTCCACAACAAGCAAGCATATGTCCACAACCAACTTAATCACAGATCACAACACCAAGTTCAACTCCAGTGCGGTTGAAAAGCTTGGATGAGATCTATGCTACATGTAACTACTGTGCGGTAGAACTAGAATCATATGAAGAAGTTGAGAAAGACAAAGCTTGGAAAAAAGCCATGAAGGAAGAACTTGAAATGATTGAGAAGAATGACATTTGGGAACTTGTAAATCGACCAAGTGACAAACCTGTGATTGAAGTGAAATAGGTGTACAAAGTCAAGCTCAACCTAGATGGTTCTGTACAGAAGAACAAGGCCAGATTGGTAGCTAAAGGCTACTCACAGAAACCTGGTGTAGACTTCAATGAAACCTTTGCTCCAGTAGCAAGGTTAGACACCATAAGGACCTTGATAGCCCTAGCAGCCAAGAAGGGTTGGAAGCTGCATCAATTGGATGTCAAATCTACATTTCTAAATGGAGTGCTAAAGGAGGAAGTGTTTGTGGAACAACTTCAAGGGTTCACAAGTGAAGCATTTCCAAATAAGGTGTACAAGCTAAGGAAGGCACTTTATGGCCTAAAGCAAGCTCCCAGAGCTTGGTACAATGAGATTGATTCTTATTTCACTGAGAAAAGATTTCAGAAAAGTCCCAGTGAAGCTACACTCTACACCAAGACAGAAAGCAACAACAAGACACTCATTGTCTCAATCTATGTTGATGATGTTGTTTACATTAGAAATGATGTTGCAATGATTGAAGTGTTCAAAGAAGAAATGATGAAGAGGTATGAAATGACTGACCTAGGCCTCTTGCATCATTTTCTTGGCATTGGGGTAATTCAAGAGGCAAACAACATTTTCATTCATCAAAGGAAGTATACTGAAACCTTACTTGAAAGGTTTGGTTTGAAGGGTTGCAAACCAGTGTTCACACCCCTAATTGCAAATGAGAAGCTTAAGAAGAATGATGGAGGTGAACCTCCAGATGCTAGTCTCTACAAAAGCATTGTTGGTAGTCTATTGTACCTAACTACAACAAGGCCAGATCTAATGTTCTTAGCAAGCCTACTTTATAGGTTTATGCAGAATCCTAGCAAGATACATATGGGGACAACAGAGAGAGTTCTAAGATATGTGCAAGGAACACTTGATTATGGCAGCAAGTATGAAATGGGGAAGTCAACTATCCTAATTGGATTTTGTGACAGTGACTAGGGTGGCAGTGAAGATGATAGCAGAAGCACATCGGGGTTATGCTTTCACTTTTGGATCAGGGGTATTTTCATGGGCCTCTGTGAAACAACAAATTGTTGCACTGTCCACAGCCGAGGTAGAGATTGTGTTGTTCATGGGCTATAGCTTAAACTATTTGGCTAAGGTTTATACTCAAAGACTTTGGCGAATTGCAAGTTGAAGCCACACCACTTCTGTGTGACAACACCTCTGCAATTGCCATGACCAAAAAATCCAGTATTTTTTTCAGAGAACAAAGCACATCAAGAGAAGATATCACTTCATCAGAGAGGCATTGCAGGACAACACAATCAAACTAATATATTGTAGCACATAAGATCAGATCACAAACATTTTCACAAAAGCATTTCCGAAGGAGAGATTCAATTACCTGAGGGGATTGCTTGGATTGACTCCCAGAAGCAGTTTAGAAGGGAGTGTTGGCAGCTAAACAGCTTTTGAAGTCGAGGGATCGAAGGCAGCAAGGAACTCCAAAGCTTGGATTCGGTCTGCATCGAAGAAGAAAGAAGAAATGAAGGGTTTTAGTCTCCAACGGGTAGTTTCAATTTGAATGTATGTGTGAGTGTGTGAGTGACAAGTGTACATTCCAGATTAAATCACTTAAACCCAAATGAAGGGGTAGGATTAAATCTGGAGAAGTAAGGTAGAAATACTTGTTTAAGTCTCTTGTCAATCACTCTCTAAAAGAGTACGGGTTATGGCAATGCACCATACCCTTCAATCACTCCTTTACTTAATGAAATTATGGCTGCTGAATTTACACAGCCCTGAAGCCGTCAGTACCAACTCCAAGTTCTCTCCATTCTCTGCTATTCTAATCCTAAGAAACCCATCCAAAACTATCCATCAAAACACCTAAACAAACAAACTTTATCAAGTAGTGTTCATTTTTTGCCTGCGTTTAGTACCAAGGAGGAGAGCCTCTAGGCACTGTAACTAATGGCTTCTTCACGAGCCTTAGTTAAGAGCACTGTGCTCTCATACTTTGGGCCAACATTGTTAAGTATAATAGCAACAAGATCCGAATCGGATATAGGAACGCTAAATAAGGATGGACTATCAGCAAGAAAATTAAATTTATCCGGGAATTCAAAATGGAAGAATCACCTTTCTGAGTGTTCATCAAGTCATTACGAAGCTGGAGAAGGTGGCCAGTGGATTGAGAAGCATAACGTTCACGGAGAGTAGTCTAGACAGAGTGGGAACTGGTTTTTCCCAATCAAAGCTACGAGCACAGTAGGATGAATTGAAGAATTAATCCAGGACATGACCATGGCGTCCTGTTGGATCCAAGCAGCGAACTATGGATTCACTGTGTCAATAATATTGCCCTCAACATCTTTGAGAAATGTAGGACATTTTGCTAGTTTGATCGACAAAAGAGACAAGGTTCCCGCGTATAAGCAAGGGGAGCATTTGAGGTTGCCAGATGGGGTAATTTGTTACGATCTAGTATGATCATAATAAAATTAGAGGCATTGGGTAGAACAGGAAGGGGAATAGGAGGAGAAGAGTTGGACTAGGAGGCCATTTGAGTGGAAAAAACAAAAAAATTCAATGTTGTCGTAAGACTTTGGCTTGTGGATACCATGAAAGAACTTAAACTAGGTTTGAAAAACTGATTGCATAAGCTCAACTCATTTAATGATGTGTGAGGCTTCGACTTTATTATATAGGGATTATACAGATCATGTATTTGTTACAAATTGCTTATCTTTACAAGTATTCAAAAGACAAACTCAACTAACAGATTACAAAGAGATTTAGATATGCTAGGGTTTATCCGATTGTGCTCTCCTTTGACTGGCATTCAAACCGTTCAATCTGTACGGAATGGCGGGAGGGTGAAATTCAAAGTGAGATGAGGCGGATTGTTGACATGGCGTCATCTGTGACTTCGACTGCTGACATGGTTTATCATTACTTTCACTCACTTCTTTCTTTCTAATCTCTTCTATCTATCAAACAATTCATGTTTTTCATACAATAGTAGGGAAGTCCTATTTATACTAGAAGAAATTGATTGCAAAACTTAGAGACAAAGTAAAAATACTAACATAATATAAAATAGTATGGGTGGAGATGGACATCAACGTCTTACTTTTCATATTGACATGCACTTGGCAAAGTAATATAGATGGAAGAACTAATTTAACTACACGTGGCTTGAAAGATAATAAGGAAAACACTTTTCTCTTCCTACGGCAAGATAAGGGCAAAATGACGGAGCTCTATTTTCACGCCCGGATCAGGGTCGGTGAAAAATAATCCTACGCTCGATGCACGGGTAAAAGAATTGAAGAAACTCTGGTGAAAAGAAAAATTCTTCTTATAGATATAACCCAATTACCTTATACTTAAGTGTACAAAAAAATAAATGACAGTTGTCTCTGTTACTATATATCACAACTTCAGCTCGTCTAACTCCTATCTTGTCAAATAACTTATTTGTACAATAAAAAGATGAGGGGTGAGTAACAACCATTGTCGCTCAGTCAATAAAATATGAAATATGCTAGTTACAAGATTGTCGTTTTACTCACTCTAGAAAACATAGTACCTATATAAAATCATATATCACATCATCCATTTACGTGTTCATTATATCCTTCATCAAATATAACTCACCGTGTGACCCTCATTGGCCTTTCTGTCCCAATATGCCCGTGTGCAATTTACATTTATCCCTTGAAATAATGCAACACCAAAATTCTCATGCTCCATAAACCATCCAACAGTTCCACATAGAATGTACATTTACCCATCAAAACGTTTATACAAAAATCAAACATGCTTGACTTTGGAATAGATAGATGCTTGTAAATAGAGCAAATTCCATGATAATTCATGGTTTTCATTTATTTGAAAATAAGAACATTTTGAACACATTATATAAACCACTCTCCTCGATCAATAGCTAGAACCTCGGCACAACAAACCTACTAACAATCTCCGCACATCGAGGGGTCGTTTTGTGGGTTGGATGGGATTGCGCCTTAGGGATAAAATTAGATTAGCAGGGATTGGTTAGGTTTTAAATCCCAGTCCATTGTTTGGTGAAACTAACTGGATTGGACTAGATTGGACTTAAAAGCCTAGACCTCGTTTGGTACATCGGACTGTATTGACTATTTCAGTCGAATATTAATATGTGCATCATATAGTATTGACTAATAATCAAGCATTTGGTGGATTGTCAGATTAATTTGTACATCGAATAGTACTTCGAACAATAATATTTTTCACTTAATAATTGATGTTAAAAGGGAATTTTGGAAAAGTAATCTAAATTTGGATCCTATAGAATTATAGCCAGACTTTTAAATATATGATAATTATAACCAAAAGTTGATGTGAAAATACTAATATACCCTTAAATCCTATGCCACAACCAAAATATCCAATTTTGTTAGCCGCAAGCAAGTTTGTCCTCTTCCCATGACTCCCTGAGTATCTCAGTCTTAACCAGCATATACCTCTGAAGACTCTAGTCCCTCACTGACCACTCACATCCAAACAAATGGAACCAGAGCCGCCAATCCTTCTTCCAAATGCCACTTAGCTTATAGCCTCTGCACTTTCCAAAATATATATTTGTTTTTAACAGAGAAATTTGAAGAATGCTTTGGGTGGGTAGTAAACTACCTGAATATAAATGGTGCATGGGTGCGCAGTAGCTTTGAGGTGGTAGTCGGTGGTCCACCGGATGGCCTGCCGGGCATTCTGCAGCTCACCCTTCATCCAAACACAGGGAAGATGAGAAAGCAGACCTCCAATGGCGTTTTGGCCCATGGGTTTTCTCTACGCCCACCCACACGGACACCCAAATCATCAAATCGGAAACTTGTTGGGCATTAAAGCTTTTTCAATGTCAAACGCAGATTTCAGTTTCAAAAGTAGATTGCAAGTTTCCCAACTCTACAGTCCCAAAACTTTCACGTAAGTTAAAACTTTATTGGGTAATGTTTTGTTGTGTTTGGTTGCTGAGAAAATCGGAGCGAATGAGAAAGTTTTTAGTCATTAAGGTTATATTAGTATTTTTATATCAACTTTTGGTTATAATTATTATAAACATAAAATGATGGCTATAATTTTATATCAAATTCTGATTATTTTTCCATATTTCCCATATTAAAATGAAAAAAAAAATCAAAGAAAAACAGAATAAAAAGAATTAAGGGTAAATAACATTGTACCCCCTCAGGTTTGGGGTCGAATTCAATTCCTTACAACATCTTTAAAACATTTTAATTTCATACATTTACTTATCATTTTATTTCAATTTCATACATCCATTAGAAAATCTATGAAGTAAACCGTTAAGTAATGACATAGCAAATATGGGGTCCCCATTTGTTCTGACATGGCTGCCACATTTGTGCCATGTGACTAAACACTTAATAAAAATTTTAAAATATTAAAATAATTAATTAAAGAAAAATTATAAATAAAAAAACCAGAAATCCCCATATTCGAAAAAGTTAAGTGAGAGAAAGAGTGAGAAGAGAGAAATAGCCCGCCACCTTCCTTGTCATCCACACCCAAGGCTTCAAAAACCCTACCTACAACTCTGGACTTCGCTGCAGCAATGGCCGAGTTGACTCAACTACAACAAGCCTAGGGACGGCTCCAACGGCTTCAAACGCTTCAACTTCTTGAAAGCTTCGAAGAATGGCATGGTTTCTGGGTAAGGCTGAGACGGGTCCTTAGACATTGGAGCTCGAAATCGTATTCTAGGATGTGGGTATTACTGTGATCAACTCTTTAGAGAGACAAAGAGGAGAGAGAGAGCATAGAGGTGTAGGGAGGAGGTCCTTGAGGCTGGTGTACGAGACGGTCTAGATCGTGACCATCTCGATGTCGGAGATCTCGATCTCATCGTCGAAGTCTTTGGGGAGAAGAAACATTAGGGAATGTGAATTAGGAGTAGGGTTTTTAGGGTTTTTAACGACGGAGGTCTCCATGGAATCTGGGATTCCGTCACCGATTCCAATTAGTGATTTTTTCAGAGACAGAGTGGAGATTAATTCGGGAGGGTTTTTGTGTTGCGTTTCGAGTTTTTGTGAAGCATGAGAAGGGGTGGGTGATGGGGGATAGGAGAATGGGGTGGACTCGGGTGGGATTTTTGGGGGTGGATGATGGGGGAATGGGAAAAGGGGGTGGGTGATGGGTGGGGAAGATGAAGGGGATTTCTAGGTTTTTTTTTCTTTAATTAATTATTTTAATATTACAAATTTTTTATTAAGTGTTTAGCCACGTGACACAAATGTGGCACTCATGTTAGCACAAATAGGATCTCATATTTTCCACGTCATCACTTAACGGTTTACTTAACAGATTTGATAATGGATGTATGAAATTAAAATAAAATGATAAGTAAATGTATGAAATTGAAATGCTTTAAAGATGTAAGGAATTGAAATCGACCCCGAACATAAGGAGGTAAAATGTAATTTACCCAAGAATTAACCATAGCATAGACAAAATTTAAAAAAAAAAGAAAAAAAAAACCCAAATTTCTCTCGACTTCCTTTCTTCACCATCTTCCTCACTACGAATCAAATCCCATCTCCTCCCATACAAATCTTACCCTATTGCCCACTAATTGAAAAATGGGTATTACGCAATTGAACAAGGATTTTGAACTTCCAAAAAAAAAAAAATTGAACTAAAAAAAAAAAAAAATTGTGCAGGCAGGGTGTGGCTTAGTTTTTTGCATTTGGTTTTTATTTTGTTGTAGAAATTAGAAAAAGGAAATAGATGAAGGGTGAGAATATGGAAGGAAAAAGAGAAGGATTTCTCTGCACTGGGTAATCTCTTTGAAGTCTCCCCAAACATTTTGGATAACCTTGGCTAGCGAATATCTGAATGGAAAATTAATAGAGAGAGATGAGACTAGGGTTGGCGATGATTGGCTTTGGAATGACTGCCGGAATCACTACGATGGTTGGTTGGGTAGAAGGAAAGACTTTGGGTTGAAGGAAGAACAACGAGGAATGAAGAGAGAAGAAACAGACTAATTATACTTCCCTTTGGGAGTGTATTAGTTAGCAAGTGTAGACTGGATAAAATAAGTGAGTCCGGATAATTAGTCAGTCGGCTATATAATACGAAAATGCACCGAACAACAACTTCGTATTATTGATCATATCTGGTACTTACGGCGGGCCAAACGAGGCATAAGGATAAGTTAAACCCAAAGCCAAAGGAAGAATTTGAGCCACAAATGGAAGAAAATGATGAGCGTTCTCCCACTCCCTCTCTCACTTCACCCTATCCTCCTCCTCCTTCTCCTCCTCCTCTCTCTCTCTCTCTCGCTTCCAATTTCTATCTTTCCAATCTAACCAAAACAAAAAGAAAAAAAAATCACTAACCATGTTCGGGCAAGATTTCGCTCACACAGCTCCCTGAAGAGGTGGCACTTGGTGTTGGTCGTTGGTCAAGTTCTTGTTGCTTGATGTACTGCAAGAAGAGTTTATAACTAGTTTGAAATGTGCCTTTGTAGGGCCTTTGGTGTAGGTCTTGAGGCTCACAATCAAAACTAACAAAGCTTTAGGCATGCCATTGTTATCCTTACATAACAGATTGCCAAATAGGTATGAGTTAAATCCATTACTTGCGCCCCAAGTTACTTTAAATTCTCGTTTAACAATGGATTATCGCAGATGGGTTAGGTCTGCATTATGTTCTTTTATTGCTTTGTAAACAAGGACTTTTAGTTCATAATCTTGTATGTTCAGAACAAAGGGTGTTCAAGGCCCTTTTAACCACTTTCCTTGATCACATTTCACTTTTAATGAAACTAGGTTTGTTAACTTAGCCAAATCTGAGTACAAATGGATCTCTTAAGTAGAAAACAGTTAATAATGACTTGAATGTATGCTGAAAAGTATATTAAGCGATAAATCTACTAGATAGATACAAGTACGAACAAAGAGACTCAGGCAACATTTCACCTTGTCGGGCAAGGTTGAACTTCTTGCAGCTGCTTCTCTTTAAGTTTACAGAGGTTGTATGCTTAAAAATGATGGTAGATAACTAGGTTCTACACAAGGGAATCGATACTACAATACTAAGGAAAGGTAGCAGAGCTTTTACACTAGACAAAAGATAGATTTTCTAAGGAACTAAAGCTAAAAAGCTTGAATCGGACAAGTTTCAGCTTTTCTGGGTAACTGGCTTGAAATCAGAGTTTGTATGTCTTTTGATTGGTTGGAGTGTCCTTGTCTCTGGTATCTCTTTCCCCTTTTGTAGGTAATTTGGTCCGAGCCCCTGAGCCTTTGCTTTTGGCTGATTGCTTTCGGAGGGCAGTGAGTCACCATCTATTTACTTGTCATGCCACTAGAAAGTACTCTTTGGTTGATTGTGAGTTGGTTTCTGTCACTTGTCACTTCAATCATAGGCATATGTCATATGCCTTGGCTAAGGTAGCTCTATTTTGTTTCAGGCCTATCAACTGGGCTTCGGGCAAGTTCCTATTAGCTTTTGACATCCTTAGGCCTTATCACTATAAAGTCCAATGTTAAATATTAACTCAAACAGTGCCCACTTTAATCATTTTTAATTTTGCTAATCGAGGCATTAATGATGATTAAACACTAACTGCATGTTTTACCTCAAAACTTGTACCACTTAAACAACCGCTTTTTAATGAACCTTTGAACTAACCCATGATCTCCAACATTAACTAACTACCCGTTATATAACATCCATTTAAATTTCTGAGCCAACACTTCCAGCAACCCTTATTATCTGAGTTTCCAGAATTCCCATAATTTCCAGAATTCACTTGCTTTTGCAGTTCTTACTTGCTTTATGCCTTCGATTTTCCTCATCTCTTTTCAAAAACTAATTATGGCACCCAAAACTAGTCCTGCAAATAAGTCTAGTGATGGGATCTTCAATATGCACCGCCGACTCAACAGCCTTCATCGCCCTTGGGCAGGCCTGAACTTGTCAATATTCTTCGAGGAATGGGGTGTTCATTCTCTAAGGCCGGCCTGGACTGCCCGAGTCCCTATTGCAATGGAGAACAACATGCCTTCTGCCAACTAGTTCACCCCCAATCCTTACTCCGCTGAGGCTGGCATTTTGGCCAATTTTCGAAAGGTTTTCCCATTGATAAAGGATAAAGCCTGGTCACAGTGGGTGGATGTGCTCGAGCCCATCTCGAAGCACAAGTGGATGGCCAACGGAATCTATGAAGGTCACTGTTATCGCAAAGCCCGAGCTCCTAACCACGACTCTTCTTTTTGGAACAATGGAACCAATACATTTGATTTCAGAATGGTCTCATGTCTTATACGATCTTTAACATGGCTCAAGTATTTGGCATATGCATAGACGTTACCCACGATTGGTCACCCTCTTCTTGCCCGACTACCGAAGGCTTGAGCGCATTTGACTCCATCGCTCGGCTAGAGTATACCCCTTCAACCTTTAAAAGCTATGGGACGTCCTTCACGGGCTTTATCCCATTTTCTAAGAAGACCTTCAACCCATCCTTCTTCACTACAGATAGGGCTCAGGAACACATGTACTTCCTTTTGTATTGGTTGAATAAGCATGTGTTCCCAAATAAATCCAAAGAAGTGAAGCTAGAGTGGATCCTACTGGTGGAGACCTTACATTATTTCCATGATGTCGCCACTACCAACTCCTCTATGAGATGACTAGAGGTGAGCCCTTTGAGACCAGTCTCAACGGGCCAACCTGGATGGTCCAATTATGGCTTTAGTGGTAATTCCCCGAGTTTTAAGCGCCGAACCTAGAGCTCTTTGAAGGAGCAGCTCCAGCCTGCATCTTGACCGAGGCATCTCCCACCAACCATTCAACTTTTGCCTGTTTATATTTCTTCGGAGTCTATTGAACTCAGGCAAACTTGGAGTGGGGTGCCTCTGTGCTCAGGAGGTACCCATGGTTCTCAGACCATATTTTCCAAAACGCTTTCGAGGAAGATGCCAGTAATATGTGCAAGGAGAAATTTTTAAGTTGCATCCAGCAGCGGGAACTGACTTGGGGAGTGATGAGTGACTGCACGGGCTATGAGTGCGTACTAAAGGTCCATCACCCCAATTTTTGTGGTAGGCAACTAGGCTTTAGGCAGGCAATCCCAATGCCCTACTTTGACTCCATACATAGTAACACCTCTTATCACATCTGTTTTCCCACTGACGTGACCTTTCGGGCAGCTTGGCCCAGCTTGGAAGTGATAAGCCATATCGTTCACAATCATGTGGCTCTAAATTTTGAGTGCACTCCTTCTTTTGCCACTTGTTAGGAGGCCAAGTGGCAAAAGAAGTATGAGGGATATCTTATGGAAGCCCACAATCGTCACTTTGGGCAGCTCTTCTTCAGTTCCTACCCAAAGAATGAGGAACTTGAGAACTGGAATGAGGCGATCCACCAGAAGAACCAGCTTCTTGTCATAGGTACCTTTCATTGCCTTATTTACTTCTGTTTTGTTTCTCTTTGTGCTGCCTCTATAGTCTGTCTTTTACTAACTTCTTATTTTAATTTTGCAGCCAAGGCAACACTGAAGAACTGGATATCGGCCAGAAGAAGAAGTTGCAGATGCTCTGGTCCTCCAAGAAGCTGCGATTGAGGCCGCAAGGTAAGAGGCAGGGTCCAGCCAAGCTGCTACAACCATTGGAGACATCTCCAAGCTCATTAGAGATTCAAAGGCCGAGGCTGGGCCTAAAATAGAGACTCAGGCACCTCAGTGGGTAAGGGCAACTGTGGTAGAGTCATCAGAGTCCGAGCCCGATGAGCGGCCTCACCTTCATCTTGCTTTGCCTGGCCCGAAGACAACTTATACCAGGAAGAAGACCAGAGCTTAGACTTCTAAGGCCTCTTAATCCTCATTTGCCTATCCAGCTAAAGCGGGCAGGAAGAAGCAGAAATCCTCCAGTGAGTAACTTAGTCTCAACTTTTTTTAATCTTGATTCTTCTGGGCTTTGAACCAACATCCTTCTTTCTGTTATACTTAGAACTTCTTGCCGCTAAGAAATCTGCCCCTACTCCCAAAGAAGGACCGTCAAGGTCAGAAATCCATCATGAAGATAAGGAAGCTTTTGACACAATCTTCGAGGAGCTATAGCTTCCATCCCTTAAGCACTGAGTTATTTTTCTTTAAGTTTCTTCCTCCGACCCTTATGCTAATCATTTTTTTGTTTACTTGTAATAGGATACCAAAGGCGAAGGGATCCCCCAGCTCGAGGCTTCTTCTCCTTCAACCCGAATGGTGCATCTTTCCCTTCATTAGGTTAAGCCCTCACAAGTATATTCAACTCTTATTTTTGGTCAAGTTTGTGATTCCTCCAATTTCAAAGCTAACTAACTCTTCTTATTATGAGCAAAATCTACTGACTTCTCCTCTAGTCTCTAGGGAAATCTTCTTCATACTCTTCATTGGTCACTTTTCCACTTGACTTCTCAAATGAAGTTGGGCTCTACAGAATAGCAGGACTTCGTAGTGATGGAAATTTTTCTGGGTGATTTGCCATGTGGTTGCTGGTACTCTATGTTCCACCTGAAAGTCCGCTCCTTCATTCTTCTTAGCATATAAGATTATAAGGGTCCCACTGGGTGTGCCAAAACTATGTTACGGCAAGATTTCCCTCGCACAACTCTTTGAGGAGGTGGCACTTAGTGTTGGTCGTCGATCGAGTTCTTGCTGCTTGATGTACTGCAAGAAGAGTTTATAGTTAGTTTGAAATGTGCCTTTGTAGGGCCTTTAATGTAGGCCTTAAGGCTTACAATCAAAACTAACAAAGCTTTAGGCGTGCCACTGTTATCCTTACATAACAGATTGTCGAATGAGTATGAGTTAAATCGATTACTTGAGCCCCAAGTTACTTTAACTTCTCGTTTATCAATGGATTGTCACATATAGGTTAAGTCTGCATTAAGTTCTTCTTGCCGTGTAAATAAGGACTTTTAGTTCATAATCTTGTATGTTCATAACAGAGGGTGTTCAAGGCCCTTTTAACCATTTTCCTTGATCATAGTTCACTTTTAATGAAACTAAGTTTGTTAACTTAGCCAGATTTGGGTATAAATGGACCTCTTAGCCTGAGAGCCCTTAAGCCTTTGCTTTTTGCTGATTGCTTTCGGAGGGCAGTGAGTCACCATCTATTTACTTGTCATGCCACTAGAAAGTGTTTTTTGGCTGATTGTGAGTTGGTCTCTATCACTTGTCACTTCAATCATAGGCATATGTCCTATGCCTTGGCTGAGACAACTCCATTTTGTTTCAAGCTCGTTGACTGGGTTTTGGGCAAGTTCCCATTGGCTTTAGGCTTAAATATTAACCCAAACAAACCCAACAACCATCACTCCGCCATTAAATTCCACCATCTCCCAATTTCTGTATTTCCAATCCAACCAAAACAAACAGAAAAGTTCAAAAACTCAACAACCATCACTCCGCCATTAAAATTCCACATGAAATTCAACCAGGAATACAGAACCAAAACTAGAAGCCATTACTCCTCCATTAAAATTCCACCATGAAATTGCAAGCTCCTCTTCACCATCTCATCTTCTGCATTGTTCTCTCCATGTCCCTCTCCCTTTCCTTCCTTCCCTCAACCCTCTTCAATTTGAAATGCCCAATGCAATTCACAGAAAAATTCTCCACCAACCCCTTCCTCACACACGGGATATAAATCTCATTGCGAGGCAACGAATTTCAATCTTCCTCTCATCCCTCTGTCATCATCATCATCATCATCTCTTTCTCACAAGAGGTGTTCTGGGTGGGTCATCGTGAATAGCGCCATATGCAGGTCGTGACCAGCGTTGAGCATGGGTTATGACCGACAAATTTCTGGTGCGATTCAGATCAAAGGGTACATAGGTTGACTGATGGTTCAATTTGCAAAAGCAGGTGGAGATCAAATTCGGGTTCAATGCTGCATTGTCTTTCGTCATGTGGATTCATAACTCATCATGTTCTATCTTGTCCATTTCTATTTTGACATAACAAATAATTGATTCGATTCAAATTCATTTTAATTGGTAATAACCCGTCCCAGCCGGCCCACCAACCAGGCCTTTTTTTTTTTTTACTTTCTTTCTTTTCCCTCGATCACTCTCTTCTTCTCTACGTAAACTAATGCATGCATTGCATGCCATTCAATTGCTCACTCAAGTTTCTGTACTTGTTTGAAAATAAATGACAAGGAGTTGCGCCCTCCCAAACTTAGTCATTAAGTAAAACACTTGTATAATATAGATATATGTATGGAACATGCTTGTAGGTATCAATAATATGTGAAATTTGTATGGAAAACGGACACATGCATGCAAGACATGTTTGAGTTAGTGCAGGTGTCATGATATATATCAAATGAGTTGGTATCTACAACTTTACAATTAGAAGGAGGTGACAAAATAAATAGGACTTAAAAAACCTAACTTATCAGAATAATAAATTGACTTAGTGAGCAAGAAAACTAAACATGTCATATAACTAAAAACAACATGGCATCTTCAGACATAAATGTACAATATTAATAAACATTATAGAGATTAAATGTACATATAGGCCTCGTTTGGCATGTCGTATAAGGGATCAGATAGGACTAATAGTACGGACCTGGCCGTTTGGTGTCCTCTCATATTAAATAGTCACCGGATTAATTTAAGTAGTCGGATAGGATAGTCAGGTATACACCTTCTTAATAAACCCTTCCAAAAGGAGTGGATTATTAGTCGGATATAAACCTTTCCTCTCGCCGTCGTCCCTCTCGATGTCATCATTCTCGCCGTCATCCCTCTCGTCGTAGTTGTTCTCCTGGTCGTCTCCTATAACCGTTGTCGTTCTTCCCGTCGCCTTCTCTCGCCATCGCTACTTTCCTCGTCGCTGCTCTCCTCGTCACTGCTCTCCTCGTCGCTACTCTCCTAGTACTGTCGCTCTTCGTGAAATCCGTTAAGTACCAAAAGAGTACTGAGCTCTTGATCAGGAAGTTGCCATTCCAGAGGCTTGTTTGTGAAATTGCCCAAGATTTCAAGATTGATCCGCGTTTCCAAAGCCACGCGGTGTTGGCACTGCAGGAGGCTGCGATTCCAGAGGCTTGTTTGTTCATTTGGTTGTCTGCAGCCTGACTGTTGTTTGGGCATTTTAAAAAATAAAATAAAATAAATTAGATTTTGCTTAATTTGGGCCTTTTAATTTGCTTTTTATTTTGAAGTTTAGGATTTGAAAAGTATTTGGGTTTTTAGATAATTACATTAAATTTATATTCGATACAGTATGAATAATACGGTCATTAGTCCGATATTGCACCAAATGCCTGACTAATTTAGTCAGTATTATCCGGTGGCTATTTATCCTATCCGACAGAAATAGTCAGTACAGTCCGAGCTGCCAAACGAGGTCATAACAAATGCTTAAAATAATTTGAAATAACATATTCATTTAAAAAGCCCCTCAATATTACAGCCCAGTGTTATTCGTCTTCACTTAAAAGTAAAAGGTCTTAGGTTCGAATCTCGTGAATGGTGAATTCGATGTCAAATTAGGCTGCCCATAGTATGGCATAGCCGAACTTCGCCTCCTTTTAGAGTAAATATATCGATATACTCAAAAAAACATATATCATTTAAAAAAAAAAAGAACAGGATCTCCCATCTGTAAACTACATATGTGAAAGTGTGGAACCTTTTAGACTTTTTTCCTAATAATTAAGGATAAATTATACAAAAGTACCTCAATAATTGGTCGGACCACAATCTCATACCTTATATTTTAAACATTGTAATATCATAACTCAACTTATGAATTTGTTATAATGTCAGACCTCGTTAAATTTTCTGTCAATTTCGTTGTTAAGTGATGACGTGATAGGCATGGGTCCACTCCTCACCCAACTGAAATTAAAAATTAATTAAATATTAATAAGTTAAGATTTTTAATCTGAAAAAAAAAATTATTAATAAACCCTATTTTCTCTCCTCGCATCTCTCTCCTTATTCTCTCCCTTGTCTACTTCGCCGTCAGCTTCCTAAATCTGACCACCTCTCTCCTCGTGTCTTTCTCCCTCTTCTCTCCATCGTCTACTACGCCGTCGGCTTACCAAATCCGACCACATCTTCCATCCAGATTGCATCGACACATGGGTCGCACTTGACGGGTCACCCGCTGATCCGACCCAGAATGTATCCACACCTAAATCTGACCTCGAATCTCATCTCTCATCACCGGAACCCCACCATAATTCAACTCCCCATGCTCCCAACCTCATCAATGACGATCCCTATCAAATTTGTGCCACATGGGCACCGTTTATCATCTTTCTTTTTTCTCATGTTCTCAATCGCCCACAGACGCGTAGAAAGCATTATCGCCGCTAACTAGCAAGGGTAAAGTGCGGTTTGACCCCTGAACTATCACCCAGTTGAAACTGACCTCCTAAACTATTTTTTTGGTAAATTAACCCCTGAACTATTTAGAATCAATCAATTAACCTTTTGCCGTTATATTACGAAATCAATTCCGTCAAATTCAAGGGCAAATTAGTCATTTCATCATTAATTGTTACTTGTCAGCTATAACCACCAATAAAATTTTAACACATGGATACAAAATAATTCAAAAATATATAGCATACTGAGAAAACATAATAAACCAAACATTTACATAATGGACCATCTCACATTGTCACCACACATTATTTTGTTTTCATATGTCATAATTATATTGTTGGTTATAGTTGACAAGTAAGAATTGATGAAGGAAAGACTAATTTTCCTTTGAATTTGATGAAAGTTCAAGGGGGCAAATGGCAGTTTACCTAACTAGCAATGGTCATCCCCAACCTCTACACTCTGTTTGACTTTATATATATCATAAACAACTAAAAACTCTAACTTGGAAGAATCCATAGATGATACTCGATTAATAGAGTACTTGAAGTCAACATGGCATCTAGTAAAGATGAACCATCTTTGACAGAGCCTTACGGAATAGACTAAATCATATTCAGACTTCTTCTTATAATGGAAAACGTATTGTAAACATGAAAATAATATGTTAGTTAACCAAAGTCTTCTACACACTCAACACTCCTTTAAACTCGAACTAATGGGGCATTTATATGAGTTTATGTGTGTTCTGGGCAGGGACCTTAGCCTTGTATTTAAATGGACTTAACCCTAATAAGTCTTCCCATAATAATGTCATTAGGATTCCTTGCAGTCCAAGGACAATTTATACACCAAATCTCACTCCATATATGATAGAATTAGGAGCCCTTATTTCCCAAGGAAATCTAGAATATATTAACTTGTGGTACAAGCTGCAGCTATTAACTAAATCATAATCTTATTTATATTCCAAGCAATCCTTAAATTAACTGTGTAGACCTATTAGTCATTGGATTATGATCCAACGTCCAACATTCTCCCATTAGGTCAAACAGTTACTTCAGAAAAGTTCTTTAATGGATTTATAAGCAAGACTACTTTATTGGCTAATGAATTTAGTCAAGCTAATAAGCTTCCTTATTAGCTTGACTAAACCTAAGTACAAAACTCAATCTTGCTAGTATTTAGAATGCAACTGAAAATACACCCTTGCTGCTTTATGGAATTCACAAGATAACTAAAAACTTAAATCCATAACTTAATGCAGCTTGTAAATTTTGTTGCTTCCTAATTGTCGTGAATCACAAATTAAACTAACTAGTAACTGCATAAAACTTTATAGTTTAGTACATCAGGACAACCTTATATGAATATGTAATGCCTATATGGATCCTTATTCGAATATTTACAACCGGCCACAATTTCAATTTCTAAAAATTTAGACCCACATTCGTAATATCTTAAAAAACTTTTACAAATATACATAAAACCATCAGGTGAGGTACATATAATTAGCTAAACATCCTTCATGGCATAAGCTACACATTTAAATTGTTCCTCCCACTAATCAATTATATCTTATATTGAATGCAAGAAACAAATACCATAACCAGATGTACATATTCATTAAAAAACATGTTATTGTACCTTACACTTAATCATATTATACAACAATGAATATGTTAAGCCAAAATTCTTTTAGCAAGTATAACTTCATGTGAATTCTTTTAGTCATTACTTCCAAATATTATGTACCAAACAACTTAAAATGCAATTGTCTTTACAATAACTTAACCAAATAGTAGTAATCATCTATGGTACGAGTGTTAAAAACATGAGAATACCATCATACATGCATACAAATTTGAAAACAAACAGTGGAACAATTATAGGATTGAACAATCCTACCAAAATCTAGAAAATTTTCAAATACAACATGCATCTTTTTTCCACAAACTCGACTTTAAAATTCTAGAGAGAAACATGCAAATATAAAACTAAGTCTCATACTCAAAACTTTTACAAACGTATATTAGCATAAGAACAACTCCTACGGATCTTTAGAACTTAGCATGTGTGACTTAGATTTACAAATAAGTCAATGAGTGTGAAGGCCAATTATTTGTTTATCAATTCTCCCACTTGGGCAAACACTCATTGCATTTGTTATTCTGAAAAGCATGTAGGTACATATATACATACATACATACATACATACATACATACATACATAGATATATATATATATATATATATACACGTACTAGTATAGAATTTTCCAAAATACATTTGTAAAGTAGTATACTATATCAAAAACCAAGATTCCAGACTAAAGATAGATATCATTTTCTTGAGGAATTACATAATTAACGTATAATGGATTAGTCTCAAAATCACATAGACTATACGAGAGACATTAAACTTTATAAAATAGGATATAAAATTGTTCTAGAGGTAAAAGATAGCTCAAAATTTTCACATATGTGAAAACAATGAAAACTCGAGCCTAGACTTTCAATTGAGCACAGGTTACTAATAAAATCACCATAGATAAAGTACATAACCAATAAGCATGAAATTTGCCTTCTATAAGTAGACTTATATATGAACAACATATCCAAATTTCAAGTAATTTTGAGGTCATTAGATCATTCGTTTGTTAAACATAACTGAAACGATGAAAACTACCAGACTAGAATTTCAACTGAGCATAGGTTACTAATAAAATCCCCATAAATAAAATACACAACCAAAAATCATGAAATTTTGCAGTCTAAAAATAACATATATATGAAGGAAATATCCAAATTTCAATTTATTTGGTGGTCAATAGCTCAATAGTTTGTTAATTTCAAAATACATATTCTAGTAGAAAACCTTGTGAGCTTTTGAGCCTATAAATGATTAAACCATTATGCATTAGTCTCATTTGTTCTTGTGCGTATGATCTCATTGTACATGTATCTCTAGAACATGATTTATACCTCTTGATCATTTATCAATTCAAGCAACTGACTTGGAAGTGATATAGGCATTCTTCTTTCGTTTGAGCCTTTCAAGCCAACATTTCTATTATTTGTCCCTTAGCCTTTTGAGCCTCTATATAGGCCTTTTTGGTTCTTCAACCTAATTTTCTCTACCTAGCCTTGTATTAAATATTCCTACCCTTTTTCTAAAGAGCTTGTAGAGTAATTCAATAAAAGGAGAGAGTCCAAAGTTGTTGGAGCCAAAAATTGTAGGAAAAGAAAAAACAAAGTGAAAAAAAGGGAGAGTTTTCCAAGATCAATCAAGTCAAATAAAGTTCAAATTTTGATGTGCTTCACGGGTTTAAAGTTATTAATCTCTCGAATATGATTGTAAAACTCTACAAATTATTTGGACTTTGATTTCCATGCTCTTCATTGTTTAGCCACTTAACCCTCAACCCCATTACAACCTTGTTAAAGACCTTTGATCTGAGCAATTACTTGTTATTGGTATCGAGTTAGGTAGACAAGCATCCATATGGCGGCATGTACAATGAGATCACTTGAGTGAAACACATTAACCAAAACATATGAGTGAATGAGCGTATGTCTTGTGAGAAGCTCACATGTTTGCATATGATGATCTAAGGGAGCTTGGAATTGCATTGACATGACTAGCTCACACATGACATTTTAAGCTTTGTTTGAAGGAAATTTGGTTAACTATTTGATGATGTTTTGAGCTCTTGTTGCTTAGTTCTTGACTATTTATTTCATGGTTGGCACTTATCTCTGAGATCGAAATTGAGAAGTTAGCTACTAAGTTGTTGAGTCAAGTCTTAGTTGAGTAGTTTTGTTTTGTTTTGTGTTTTGTTTTCCTAGAGGACCAGCAAAAATGTAAGTTTGGGGGTATTTTGATGAACTTATATTTATACTATATATTTTGCCCTTTTATATTTCTTTTCTTGTCTAGCTTAGTTGGAAGTTTTAAGTATTTGTGATACTTTTGCCATATTGTGTTTCTAGGAGCAACAAGATCGAGTTTGGTGGAAAAGTATGCAAACAATGGAATTTTTTAGTGATTTCATGTGGAGCTGATTCACAAGAGATTGAAGATGATCATATCAAGTTTTCAGCTCAAAATGATGTCTTCCACTTGTGACATTCAGCTTGGTCTTCCAAATTAGTGGCTATTACTTTTGGCTAAATAAAAAAATGAAAAGAAAATAAATGGTTGAATTAGTGGCCAAGGAGATACCTTTCGGCTAGTTGTTGGAGAAAAAACAAAAAGAAGGGAGACAAAGTTGTTGGAGAAAAAAGAAAAGAAAAGAAGGGTTGCCTTTGTGGCTTTGAAAGAGGATTGCCTTTTGTTTAAGGCAACACATGGCAAAGGAGGAAGGGAGACAGAGAGCAACGGAAGGGAAAAAGTGAGGATTGAAGCAGGAGAGCAGAAAGAAGCATGATCCTTTCTTTGAGGAGAAGATCGGAGAGCTCATCTTGTAAAAAGGATTGTTTTCTTTCTTTGATTTTTAATGGATAATTTCTTATGTATTCAAACAAGTATGTATAATTTTTTTTTTTTTTTTTGTTAGAGTGAGGCCGTAAGCCTCAACATGATTACGTAAATTTCTCTTTTAATTTTTTAAGTGTTTTACATATTTGCTTTGATATTTTCAATCACTGAATTAAACTATCTATATGTCTTGATACTTGATCACCATTAAGATGCTTAGAAAAGTCATGAGATGCAATTTTGAACGAATATCACATTAAAATTGGTTATGCTTCTTGTAATTGAGGATTGTAATTTCTCCTAAGGTAAATATCATACTTTTAGGGATTACATGGTTTATCAAAAGGATTTTCACCAAGATTAAGGAATCACTCGTGTTTATATTTAATCCAAATGTCATGGATGAATTGCATGCATTGGTATGCGTTTTAGCTTGAACGTCACAAGTAAAACTACAAAAGGAAAAACCCAACCTTCAAAGCATGTGTGATTTCGATTACTTAAGCAATTGGAAGAGCTACGTAGGAGTGTTGTTGGTAAAGGTTGAACTCTTGTGCCTTGTCAATCTTAAGTTTCTACATTTACTTGTTTGTTTAGTTGGATCACTATTTCTATAAGCCAATTCCCATTTTAGATATTTGTTTAAGTCACGTACAGTAGGATTTAGTTTTGTCAAATTAGTGTAGTTCTTAGAGTTAATTAAGTTAAATATTCCAAAATTCGTAAATTGTTTATACCAGTCCCTGAGGAAATCGACCTTGCTTGAGTTATTCTATACTACAAAAACTTATTCTCTTGCAATAATTTTCTATGGTTTAACCCTTGTTTTACAGATGGTAAAATCAGACACACATGGTAGATATGTAGCTTCTCTAGGAAATATGGACACCCGAGGCCCAAAGAAAAAATTTAATACAAACAGTCCTTTCCGATAATAAGAATAAAGAACTTTACTATTTCCTATTTAATAAAAGTGAACAGTACCGGGAGTGTTTTGTTAAAACTCCTAGTAAAAGGAAAACTAACGAAAAGTCCAAAAAAACTTCTCTTTTAACGAAAAGCCCTTTTTAAAGGTATAGTGAATAGTGTCAATTAAGGGTAAAAATGTAATTTTTCGTTAAAAATGAACAGTAACTGAAGTGTCTTGTTAAAACTTCCATTAATAAACCTTTAAAAATTTTGACATCGAATCATATTCGATAACTGGAGGGCCGGCCCTTTAACTATTCTAGCACAGCACCTACCTGTCTAGGGCCAGCCCTAAGTTATTCCAACTACATGTTTCAGATTTTACATCGTTTCGCTGTATAACATATTGCACATCCTATCTTAATCGTAGGTACATCAAGACATGTGTCTGATCATTTTCCACAAACTGACTTCGGAAAATGTTGCGATATTGTGTTTATTAAAAAAAAGAGACTTAGCTTTAATGTTTTAGTTTTGAGGAAGGCGTTGGCTTCCTAATTTGGAGGAGAAAATATTTGCTTCATCAGATAAGATATTGTTTCAAGTGGGAGACTTATTCTTCCTCAACTATTTTGATTTGTTCCTGATTTGGTGGCCGGATTCTTGGCCACTTATCCCTCAACTTTCCAACGTTAAAACTCCTAGTTTTTGGCTATATATATTTGGGTTTTACGTTAGTGTTATACACAGAAAAAACTAAGAAACATTTGCTGTGAATATTTGAGTTTTCTAAGTAACAAAGAGGGTGATTGTTTTCGGATCTTCCAGGGTCTAGACAGAGGGAATCCTGGGCTGTTTTATCCTGGGGACGGCAAGGCATTGAATATGCATGCACAACTTGGGCAGGGCCGCGAAACGTCTTAAAGAAAGCAACATTGTCGGCGACTCAACCCAAGACACTTGCATACCTTTGGTTCACTGGTAATATTGTTCCTTATATAGATTACTACTCCAAGAGAAAATATCTCAGTTTTTCTTCTCCGAGAACTTAATGTGAGTGCCATCCCCGAATGCCAACATAGGCCCTCCAGAAATGCGTGCGCCTTTGATGATTGTTGTCCACCTATGAACAGAAGAAATTGGTAAGATGATTTAAGCTCTGTCAAAAACCATGTAGGCACACACTAGATTTGCTACCTCTGGTGAGATAGTGAGATTAAAATTAGAGGGGAGTGCTGAAATATACCTATATTTGGTAAGCAAAACATGGAGAAAGGTGGACAAGTACGCTCTGCTGAACTCAGCCCCTGCAGATTGCCTTAATCCGCCACCAAACGGCATGAAGTTCTTAGATATAACAAGGGAGTCAAGGTCCTAATTCCATACAAAACATAAATATGCATAAACAAAGTTAGCTGTCAGATAGCTTTGTGATCGTGATCAGATTCTTCCAAAAATGGAAGTTATTTGAAAAAAAAGGCACTGGTATACTCAAGTTTGAAAGACAGATGCGTACCTTCCAACGCCATGGATTGAACTCCAAGTGATCCTTGAATGTGTTGGAAGTTAAATGAAGAGCATGGGTAACAAGCAAAATCTTCCAGCCAGCTGGTATTGTGTTTCCTTCAAAGCATTACAAGTATTTTTATGTATGAATTAACAAAGGGCCTAACCAATTTGAAATTGAGGACTTACCCTTTACTGGGATATCTTTCGCTGCTTTACGAAACAAGCCTGGCATAGCGTTACTCAGCCTAAAAGTTTCATTGATAACATGTATTTTTCCAAAGTCCAGCAAGGTATAACACTCATATATATACTACTGTTCAAGGTAGAACAAAACATGTTGAGCTCAAAGAACTAACTTGAAGGGTAAAATTCATCGATTTATATCGTCCCATGCAAGTGCAGAATTTTGGTCTTCTCTATTTTTGAGAGCACCTCATGCTCAGCCTGATGATAACTTATTATAGTCTGACATAGAGAAGGTGGGAACATTTCAATATATAAATAGAATGCCTAACTTGCCCATGGGGACTTGGATGGTCTGATCAACCCTAATTGCAACAGGGAGTTGATCTCTTCCTTCCATAGTTCTTCGTCATTAGGCATTTCTGGATGTGATGCAGTCTGGTGAGGCATTTTCCATCCTTGCTTGTATGGCAGCTTTGCGAAATAATGTTCTCGTTCCTATAACTTATTTGGAACATCAGCACAACATTCAAGCAGAAGTTTTCTTTCTTCTTCATCAGAGTCATTAAATCGGTCGTCAGATGACTGATGAAGAAGCAGTCTTTCCCATCCAGGCAACTTACAATCTGGGAGTTTCATTCAGGCCACGCATTTGCCTGATAATAACTCCACCAAATGAAGGCCCTGTTGTAATCACTGCGTTAGTAGATACTGGTGCCTCCATATCTACTACATACAGCATATGCCTTCTTAGAAGCTGTTGGATTCCCACACAAGCCTCATTCACGTCAGCATCAGGAACTTTTCAATCACAAGCTTATTAAGCCTCTTCTATGTTCGCTCATAGACTCCCTTACCCATAGACATTCTTTCTACCAGTATGACCATTATACAACAGGATCGCTACTCTCTACGATGACTCAAGCTAGAATAGATACCTAGACAAGGAAGGTTATACAAACAAGCTCTCTTTATTGATATCAAGTATCTTACAATGCTTGGTGAACCAAGTATGAATGCTCAACTAAGTCTGAGGAATACAAAGCACAATCACACCTATTTATAGGCCACGGAGGAAGTCTCCCGAATCTCACTTAGGAGACACGACGTATCATCCTCTTTTGTCACTTTTCTACAATAATGGTGGGTAATCTCCCTTTACAACTCATCACACTTTACTTTAGTCATACATGTACTTTACAACTTTATGTCACACCACACACTATTCTAAGATACTTCTTGTTTGGTTGTCACTTCACGTCTTGTCGATGCCATGTGTCGGTGATTGCTTGCTAGAATCTTCTAGAACAATCCCATGCATGTTTGAACTAGAACAATCTAGTTCCCTTGCACCTCAATATGGGCTGGGTTTAATGGGCTGGTGTTGATCTTTAACAATAAATGGTAACGTGTACAGTTTTGGATGCACGAGCCGGTGCAGGTTTGCCTGTGCCTTTGCCTACGAAGGTGCCTTCCATCGTTCACAATACGATTTGAGGCATTAGCCTTGACGGTAGAATTCTGTATGATGGTAATGACACCGTCCCCAGGTTAATGATAGCTGTATTATGCTCAACCCAATCTCAGGCCACATAACAAAAGCTAGACAAATTTGAAATTCTGGGAAGAAAAAGCGAAGCGAGGTTTCATCAAATCGAAAACTTTAAACAGTGGGACTCTTACACATTCTTTATTACTGAATGGCTATTAGGATCAATTCCGATTATTCCCGAAAATGGAAAAAAATAATATTGCATTTCGACAGATGTAGGATAACCTACCAACGGTGTAGAAGAAACCATTACAAACCACACCATGTGAGAACGCTGGGTAATCAACAGTATGAAGTATAGCCCAGGTAAACGCAATTGACACGTTCCCCGTCAATCAGTCCAGTTTACCAATTACGGCATCAACGACCTCTTGGGTAGTGCTGACTCCTCCGAGATCTTTTGTCCGGTACTTGCCTTCTAATATTACTCGCTTCACCGCTGTTTCAAGTCGATCAGCGAATGAAGGAAACTGGAGATGCCTCAACATCATTGCTGATGATAGAAGCAAAGCGACTGGATTGGCCTTCTTTTGCTCCCACAACTTTTCATTTCCGACATTTCCTGCCGAAGCACCTTGCTCAAAAACAGCGTGATCAGCACCCACATTTCCTGTAGTTACCAAAGAGATAATGAGGCACTGTTTAGAAGAAACCGACTACAAGAACAAGATATATTATAAGTGGGGTTCAGCGCTTAAAGCTAGCAAATGATCTTTCTTCTATCAAGGGGTGAAGTTGATATATCATGATGGTGTTAATAAAAAAACACAACTTAAACAATCGGTATAAAATTTGCAAGGCCTGGCAGCATAATTTAATCAATTAAATTAAACAAGAGTTTCTACCTCCTGGCATGACACCAGTGCCTCCAGCAATACCAGCTGCCGTATTTGCCACTAGATTTCCATAAAGATTGGGAGTGACCTGCAAGACATGAAACAACCTCTGTAAATGGGACAGGAAAAAAAGTAGCACATAGAAGTTCGAAACCAGGCAAACATCTATTTTAAATTTCAATAGACAACTCATTTTTAGCTCAATGACATAGACAGGTCTTTTGGCTAAAATCAAGAGCAAGCATGAAACATCCGAAGCTGAGTGTTGGGCCCAGATCAATACGTTTTCTAAATGCAAGATGATCTAATAATCAGAGCCTTTTGCCAGTGTGGGGTCTGGGAAGTGCCACATGAACAGTCTTACCATTTTGTGGAAAGGATACTTCCCATTTGGAACCCAGATTACAAGGGCAAATACCAAGTCCTAGATTCAATTTACCCTCCCCACCAGCTCCCAAGGAACAGAAAAACCAAGTTCATGATCAACATATGAGACAAGAAGCAAACTCATTAGAAACACAAGAAGAACAAGATTTTGATCCAAGTTAAAACAGCAGAACTAGGAATTCACATTAGGAAACAAGGTATGAACAGACTATTGGACTATTCATGTTTTATTCGACTATATGAATCCAGGCTGATATTTCACTTGAGCGCATCCAGATTGTTCATCTTTTCCTGGCTTTAAATAGAGCATTACTATCCTTCTATGCTTACTTCTCGACCTACCACATCAATTCCACATAGACATCAGACTCAAAAAACTCAGTCAATATTTTGATGTGACTCAAAGGTTTTAAACTCTCAAACTCTTTTCCATTTACTCTTTTACTTCTTCATAGGTCATCACAATAGCAAAATACCTACAAGACCTCCTAGCCCAAAGTGTAGCTCAATGCTGGCCGGTTTTTAGGCACCAATAAGGTTGACAAGCCCAAGCTATGAAGTAATTCTCCACTTAAAATAAATAATTTCTTCAAACCAAAACTAATAGTAAAAGAGAATCTCTAATTTGCATCATCAGTTGGCGTATGAGCCTTTGCAAGATTCTCAACAGACTATTCTGACATGTCACAAGCACCTAATATTTCATCTTATATCCAGCCTTTGTATTTCAGGTCAAACCCGATCTGAAGCATATAAGAAGATAAGAATAGAACCACTTCTTGACTAAACATTAGAAATGGTTTTCACAATTCAAATCATAGAGACATCTCACAAATTCACAATTCAGATCACAGAAACTCCAAAGCTTGAAACCTTTTCATATTGGCATCATTTCAACATCCAAAGAATATTTAAAGGCGAATACCAGTAATTGCAAATTCATCACAATCCAGTCAACTGCAGTCAACCAAGTATTTCCAATAATTCCTAGTCGCAGATTATCATTCCAAGAAACCTGAACTTTGCTTAAAATCGAATCAACCCAAGTTCAAGATGTCTTTGCTAAAGCGTAAAAGGAAAATAGAAAAGGGTGAGATGAAAATTAAATTACTTGGCAGCCGCCCCATCTAGGCAGCAAGTCTATTCCAATGCATTTTTTAACTAACGTCTTATTAGTTATTCCAAGCTCTTAAATACAAGAGAGAAGGACAGAATTTGTTGCTAAACAAACTCCTAATCACTAGGCAAACACATCTGCTAAACAAACTCCCAATCACTAGGCAAACACATCTGCCAAACAAAATCCTAGTAACCGATGTCAGACCAAGTCCAAAATTAAACCAAATTATCCACACTTAGTCAAAGAAGAAGCAAAAAATAAAACTTTAATCATGCCACGAACACATCCACACTCCACATATAAAAACCATATCCACAAAACAGAGCTGAAACCATATTCACAAAACAGAATTCTGAGCTGAAGTCGCATTACCATCACATCAAATTGCTCGGGCTTCGAAACGAGTTGCATACAGCAATTGTCCACAATGATTTCATTGTAATTAATACTTGGGTACTTTGTAGCAACCTCTCTGCAGGACTCCAGGAACAACCCATCAGCCAGCTTCATAATGTTGGCTTTGTGCACAGCAGTCACCTTCTTCCTGTTGTTCAAATAGGAATACTCGAAAGCGTACTTCGCGATTCGCTCCGAGCAGAACTTGGTGATCACCTAACACATTCACAATCAACTCCCAATTTTCACAAAACTGCAGAGCTAAAGATTGAATTTTGGGTTTTTGATTACCTTGAGGCTCTCAACGACGCCAGGGACAACCTCGTGCTCGAGCCCGGCGTATTCGCCCTCGGTGTTCTCTCTAATTACGACAATGTCCACGTTCTCGTGGCGGGTGGGGAGGCCGGGGAGGTTGAAGCAGTTTACTAGCGAAGCGTACAGGTCGAGCTCTTTTCTCAGCTGCACGTTGAGCGAGCTCACGCCGCCGCCCACCGGAGTCTTCAGCCCGCCCTTCAAGCACACCTTGTTTTTCCGGATCGACTCGATCACCTCCGGCGGGACCCGCTTCATGTCGCCGTGGACGTCGTAGCGCTCGAAGTACACGGGGGCGTGCATCGCTTCCATGACTTGCTCGACGGCGTTGGTGACAAGCGGGCCGATTCCATCGCCGGGGATCAGGGTTACGGGCCGCGGGGCACCGTCGCCGGGTCGGGGCATGTAGGTGACGGATCGGGTGTTCGGGTGGGATTTGGGAAGGAATGGTGCCGGCGTGGGGCGCTGTGTGAGGTTTTTAAAGATCGGGAGGGTCCGGCGGGCCATGGCCGAGGGTTAGGGTTTTGGGTTTTTCTGGACGGAGTAGGTTGTCGGATTTGCCAAGGGTCGACTTTAGCTGCAGAGGAGTTGAAGTTGAGCGGGTGAATGACTAGGGCGGGGAATCGGAAAATATGAGGAAGTTGGAGGACCTTTTTGCAATAATGCCACGCTCTAATTCGCATTTCTGGGTGGACTAGGTCTGACTTTGTCATATTGTCCTAATAACTGAAGTGTGAAAGAAAGAGAGGGAAGAGAATGAAAATAAAATGAGAGAATTTAAGACCTCTCACTTTTGTGTACCATTTCAAATGCATTTCTTCCACACTATTCTCTTCACCCTCCTATATCCTTATTCAAGCCTACAATCTTTATTGTATTTTCTATATATTTTTAATAAAAAGTAAACTAAAGGGAAATGCCCGTCATCTCATTTGTTTAATCATTTTCGTTGTTTTCATTTGATTTATTAACTTCAATTACTAGAAATAAAGAAGAGTAAGATCATTAAAAATTCGTCTTTAGAGAAACACCAATAAAAATTAACATATCATATTACAAAGTTCAGTTTTTAGAGAAACATCAACAAAAATTAAAAGGTAAGATCAGTAAACTCATCTTCCAACCATAGAACTTACACATCAATGAAACACAAAAGTATGCGATTCTGAAAACTTCTGGTTATAACAAAATTTAAAACCGGTTTCTTCTTGATCCCGATAGAAAGTTGATGAATCTCGTATGGAACCACCGTGCAGACCTTACAAATAAATCCACAGAGCATAGCAGTCCTTTGTAGACCAAAAACATGCAACAACTTTATACAGATTCATCCACATGGTTTCTTAGCTTCTCACAATCATCTTCTATCAGGCGTAAATAACAACTAAACTGCAGGATTTACGTATCAATGAGTTGAAGCAGGAGGAGGAGTAGGAGCACCACCCAATCCCATTTTTTGCCCCAGTACTGCGAGCTGCTCCACAAACTCCTGACCTGTGAGTATTTCTGTTGTTCCGTATATAACATGCTTGACAGGTTGCTGACGCTGCGCAAGCTCTTGTAGGCTCCCGTACTCCACATAATTACCACCTCCAATCATGAAGACGATAGCTTCCTTGAAAGGTCCTTTTAAATGGCTGCTACCTATTCCTGAGCTTGACTTCGGAGCACGAGGATCAAACACAAGATAGGAATCAATTTCTGGATTCGGCCTCCCCTCCACCAAGGCCTCCACTGTTCTTGTTAGTGCTAGCTGCCTATCATTGGATAAAAGATTTTTCACACCTGCTGTCACGGCGCTTATTGATTGCCCATAAAGTTTCTCTGCCCAATCAACTATGTTACTTCTGCTAGCAGAATTTGCTGATGCCAGTGAGACATTCAGCGCCTTGATCTTCTTCACATACTGAAATGCACTGGTATCAACCTCAGATTCCCTGAGGGCTGCTTCCACTGCTTCCACTTCTTGTTGATTAATGGTTTCAGAAGAAATAAGGTACATGATAGAAAACCGCAGCTTATCCATCTTACTCCCTTTCCCTCTAAGCACACCTAAAAGTTCGCTGCGATCAATGCCTCCTCTAACCATCATGTCATACTCCTTTTTAGCAAAAGAATCGAGCAGTCTCTCTTTGATCTCACTCAACAACACAGTTGCAATGTTGGTGTGCTTATCAATCACCTGCTTCCGCGCAGTCAACTCTGGCAATGAGTTCACTGCACTCATCAAATGTTTTGTGTTCCCAATCATGTCTGTCCCATCAAATTCAGCTCCATCATTCCCACCAGTTCGTCTATTGACCTCATCAACATCCCTCTTATACTTATTCAATTGGGTCTCAATCTCTACTGCTACTTCCGGAAATTCTAGAGACCCATTTGCTACCCAAAAGGGATCTGAGCTATCTAACTCATACGACTTCATCCCACCCTTTTCACCTTGAACATTCAACCTATTAAGCTTCAATCCAAGAATATCATGCACCAAGGGCCGGTACCTAAAATCATGCTGTATTCCCACAGATAACTCAAAATTACGGTCAAATATACACAATATGGGGCGCTGGAAAGAGCTCGCAAAGTTTCCACCTTCAGTAAACAGATTGTTCTTCGACAACAAGTGGTCACGAAGTCTCTGATCCAATGCTGATGCTACCATCTCAGCTGGACCACCACGAGGGCACCTGATAATTGGCACAACAGCAAGAGTAGCCAAAACGCAGAACAAGCCACCAACTATCTTTTCAATAATCTCCTCAATCTCACGGTCCCCTGCCTTGGGATCATTTAACTGAACATAAGTGTTCTTCTGTGCCAACGAGAACAAATTATCTTCCAGTGTCACAAACTCCAAATACTGATCATGCACCTTTGAAATCCGATGAATCGAATCTGAATTCAAAGTCCCAGATGCCAGATCCTCGAGCAGTGGGCGGGGAATCAAGGACGAGAAGTTCAGATGGAAGCTATCATACAGCGAGTTCGAAGTGTCAGCAATGATCCTCTGAATGTTGGAATGGCTGGGTTGGACAAAGTAGACAGCAGGCACATCATGAACGGGTTTTCGGTCCTTGTCAATCAGGAAGTACAGGGTCACACCGTGCTTACGAAGGTCCTTGACATGGATCAACGGGGAGAGTATGTTTTGGCAAAACTTATCATAGATCAAGATCTTATAGACCTCTTCATTGGCCATACCGGTTGCATTAACGGGTTGGTTCAGATTCAGCATGCGGGTAATACATTCTGGATCCAGAAACCACAGATCAAAATCAATAATTTACACAAAACCCAGAACAATTATGCAGAATTAAACAAACCCAATCGAGCAAATGAAATGAAATTTCGTCACAGCTCTTAAACCAATATCACAGATCAAACTCAACACACAAAACCCACAAAAAAAGAAACACATTTCATCAATTATAATAGTAATTCCGGTAATAATTCATCTGGATTTTCTCTATTAGCTAAATGGGTTATCGATTCAATCCAGTATTTTTCAATTTTTGCTTCCTTGGTTTGATTGAAGCAGAGAGATCTGGAGAGAGAAACTAAATGGGCAAAAGAGTAATTTTACCTGTTTGCCTCTGCCGCAGATTAAGCGCCATGGCCGTGAAATCTACGTCCTCCGGCCGCAAAGACTCACAGATTCACACTCACCAGCAATTTTCTGTTCGCTTCTAATTTTATGAATTTCCAAACAGCTCTGCAAATGTGTGGGTCTCTGCGAATTAAAAAATATGTCGTTCGTCTACAACCGTTACCAGATGAAGATATATACTGTATCTAATGGGATATCGCCACGTCATGTGAAACAAAATTAAGACTATTTCGTTGGTTGACCACGGATTGCTGACCAATGGGATGTCGTTGATGGAATCGGATCCTCTTCAGACCTAAAGGAACTGAGCCAAGGATCAAATGATTCAGATTATTGAAATTTGATCCAACGGCTATAATTATTATAATTTTTAGATGGCCCTGTTTGTAGCCGTTGGATCAAATTTCAATGATCCGGATCATTTGATCTTTAGGCTGAGATTTTTTGGATCCGGAGGGAATCCTGTTCGGTTGTTGATGCCCACCAATAAAACAACATACACGTAAGTGGAGCGTTCCGAATGAGAAGAGATTCTTTAGTGTGACTGGAATGCGGGATGGTACACCACGTGTCATTATACAATTGGTATGATATATGTGTTAAAAAGTTAAGAAATTAAAAAATAAAATTTCTCATTATTTATATAAAAACACGTGGTGTAACACTCGTGTTACGATCACAATGAAAAATAAAATTTCTCATTATTCATAAAATTTCTCATTATTTATGTCTGCAAAATTCATGGAAGTTAGGAAATGTGAATTAGAGACTGCAAATTGGTAGGGTGGAAGATTTAACCGAAAACCGGAATGTCGATGGAAACAAAGAAATGGGAGTTTGAGTAGTTTGTAAATGTGCAGCTGCTTGAGGAAAACAGCATACCACATGATAATGTTCGGATTTGCTACTCCTCGTTTTCGAGTACAACTCACACTGCTCAAGTTGTTGCATCTGTCTTGAACATTCCATTTGAGGGTGCACAATGCAAGGTAAGATAGTCCTCGGAAAACCGCCAAAAGGAACGCTAGCTTGGTTGGTTTCTGCTCGACATAAGCGCGGGTGATCGGTTATGTAACGAATGTAAGTGGTCAAGACTACTTTAGATTTTTAACCAGTGATTTTTTTCCGTTTGTTGGTTTTCTGGACAGGTGATGGAAAATCTTCAAGAACGCTTCTTTGGTCCTTCGTATGACTCATGTCACACGATAAAGTAAGTCAATTGGTGTTGGTGTAGTTTTTTCACTGATTAAAGTGGCAGATTGAAGGCTTTGTCTATATTGTTGGGTTTATAGGAGGTGCTAACTTATTATGATCATCTGTCGTAATTCTGTTCTCCCTTTAGCTGATAGTATCACGACATATGGGCTCTTGATGAGAAATATCCACTCATGAGGCCGGCAGAGGGAGGAGAAAGCGTCGATGATGTTGCATGCGGACTTGCAGAAGCAATGGAAACTATGGAGTCACAATTTCAAGGGTGTGTGAATAAATACGCGTTTTCTATTTCAAGGGTGTGTGAAACATCTTATTCTTATGCTCTACATTGCATATCACTAGGCACATTGGCATTGCAGAGACATGAAATAAAATGTCTAGTTGTGGCTGCAGAACTCAAAAAACCTATTTCCGAATAATTTCTACTTAAAGAAAAAAGAAACATCCGTCGACCTTAAGAATTCAAAAATAAGGATGAAAAACTTGTAGCTGTAATTACTCAGTTTGTTTGCGGTTCTTGAGAGATTATTCAATTCAGTTTCTCAGTTAAGAGGTTTTTTCTGTTAGTTGTACAAGACCGTCGGTTTATCCAGCTGTGTCACGGCTTTCCTCTTTTAACTGCCATAAGGTTAAATTAAATCATACCTTTTCTTGCTTGCGTGCTATCTAAGTGTGACTATGTCTGTTATATGTGTTTGTTCAATCTACAGGTGCACGATCTTAGTTGTTAGTCACGGCGATACCCTACAAATTTTACTGACGATACTCAATGCTGCCAAGCTAAACGCAGGATCCAGTCACACTGATCTGTCATCAAGAATTCAAGCAGTTTGAACCCCTCCCATCTTATCACAGCACCGGAAATTTTCCCTGCTTACTGCAGAGCTCCGGGCAGTGATACAAGTATCATCTCTGAAGAAACTTTCATCTTTCGTTTGTAGTTTGTCAAAAACTAAAATTATGGATAGTGTTAGTGGTAATTGAAAAGGATTAAATGAAGTATATACATGGCATGAGCTAATTAAGAGCATGTTTGCCATCACTTTGAAATTTTTCGTTGCTCGCCACATTTACGATCAGATTTGTTCAAACTTCGGTGATATGTACAACTCATCACGGAGGCTTTGCCTTGATCGACCATTTTCGGACAATGCTTGAGAATTGGGGGCCGGAGGTAGATGACTACTCCAGGCCCTTGCCTCTCATGGGGCCAACTCTCATTAGGAGAAATTTTTCGGTGTGAAAATCAAATGAAGAAAATACAAATACAATTAGGACCTCTAATCCTACTTGGAGGCTAGTTTATTTACTTGACCAAGATAAACTTTTAGTCCTTGAGATTAAAATTGCAGCTCTTGCATATGACAGAGAACAAAAGGTAAGAGATTGAGTCACCTTTTCTAACAAAAAGATGAATTTTGATTTCAGCTGTTACAATTACTGTCCTCAACGTAAATGCGTAAATTACATACCCTAACAAAATATTTCCTCTAACTTTGATACCATTTACATTTTTTACGCCCCTAACAAAAAAGTGGCTCCGAGGCGACAGTTCTCGCCATCCTCTATGAATCAAAAAGAACGAAAAAAGGAAAAAGGCAACAGCTTCAGATGAAAATATCGCTGAGCAAATAACAATGGACAAAACCCACAGGCCACAGCATCCAATGAGACGATAGCCATGACCTTTCATCAGTCTTTGGTTACCCACCGACGGCCTCTTACCTGAAACCCACCATAACTCTGATCACTACTGCTCTCTCCACCGCTTTCTGCACTAGTAGATGCAGATTTGCGGCGATGAGGCCTCTTTACCCTTGCAACCCCACTGTCACTCATGCTTCCATTCAAGAGAGGGTCGTCTATCCCACGAATCACCTTCCGTGTAGGTGACGTGGATATACAACTGTCATCCCTTGTCTTTCGTTTCTCCTTGTCATGTTTCTTAATGTTTTGGGAGATCTTGTGTAGCTTCTCGTTGAACCTGGTGAACCCCTTCTCTACCGGCTCCACTGCCTGTGTTACTGTGAACTTCACATCTTGCACAATCTGTATTCGAGGCAAAGAGCAGATTCAGAACCCAAACTAAAAAAGCCTACACCATGACCCACGATCAACTGGTTTCATGTAGATACCAACTATCTTTCAGTTCAAAAGATGGTTGGACGTATTGAAACATATTAGAGAAAAAAAAAAAAAAAAAACAGTTTCAATCTGAAACGTTCGCATCCGTTCTTTTCTACAAACAGTTATCACCTAACCACAGACATCAACTAGCAGCCTTCGCAATTTACACATGTTTTCAGTGTTTTACAGTGCACATCCAATATCAACAGCAATCTACAAATCTTATTGGCCATACCAAGGTGTAACACTAGTTGTTTTAATATATATCAAAATAACCCTTTCAACAGAAGCTATGTTCCAATGTTTTTTGACATAATGTACAACTAAATAGATACTTACATATCCCCCGCCACCAATAAAAACGTCCCGAACACTCTCTCTGATGGTCATGCCGCTCTTGACATCAATGTTAGGAGTGGGGAGGCGTAGCTTTGTGGGGCGTTCACTGTCCCTAACCTCCTCCGGATCCAAAGGACAGTCAGCCGATACATAGTCTCCAAGAACAGAAACAGTTCCAGGGAAACGATCTCCCATCATCTCATAAGGTTTGGCAGGAAAAACATATAGGTGAACAACCGAAGCAATGCCCATCTGTGCAGGGTGAAAACGCAGAACTGTCAAACTAAAATATGTTGCATAAAGATGGTAAAATGAATAAATCTTTTGTCGGGTAACCTACATAACATTAGTGAGAAATGTAAGACAGTGTAATACAGAATACTAATAGCAGAATAAAATGAGAATTGAGAAGAAAAAAACTATTAGTCATGATTTTGTCGACCGATCAACCCTTAATTTTATGGGAACTTTAACGAAAAGCACCCGGTACTGTTCACTTTAACGAAAAACCATATTTTTACACTAAAAAGTCAATTCTGGTACTATTCACTTTACCCTTTATTTTGTCCTTTTCATTAAAACTCAAAGTTTTCAAGCCCTTTTCATTAGTTTTCCTTAATTTTATAGCAACACCTTCAGATGAGGAATAATAATCTCAAGACCACATCAACTCGTAAAGTTTCAATGGAAGAATAAATTACCATTTAAAAGACTACGACAGTAAATATCGAGTGAAAAGACACAATTATGGCATGCAAACTGTGTTACCCAACGAAAGATTCTACCTCTATAGAAACGATGAAGTCTTGAACACTTGTCTTAAACTGCAAGCCTTCAGCTATAGGGCTTTTGAACAAACCCAAGGCATAGAGAAGAGCAATTGCCACACCTTGCCACCATGTCAAAAACACAATTGATTTAAATGTCAAAAACTTGGCTAATGGTTTTATGCGAGCTAGTTCATCTTTTGTAACAGCGTAAAACTGAACAAGACAGTACAAAGCCCATGACTGACTAAAATTCAGAACCACCGCAATATAAGGATACCTGCAAGCACAAGAAAATTATGATGTTGAGATTCCTTTATGAGTTAAACTTCATTAATATTTATCCAATTCTTTTGTAGGAGAACGAGATATGTAGGGCATCAACAGAATAGTAAGAAGGAAAATTGATAAGTCAAAATATCGCGAGCACTTCAAACAGAAGAAGTAATTGGCAAAATCCCACAAGCTCTGATACCATAACATAAGTCAAAGGTTCAAAGAAAGAGGCTATGGCTACGGAAACTGAGGTCTTGACAGGCCTCTCCTGCTTGTTTTTGAAATACATACTTTAAAAGAACTAACGCAAGATCACGTGACCATTTAGCGTCTCTATCAATTGACAAACCCGTACACATTGCAACAGGCAAAAAAAAATGAGCTATCATATGTTAACCACCATCTACAGTGTGTTTAGCGAGATTTTAGAGGTTATTTCAACATGCAGAATTCCTGAAGATTCATTTCTAGGTATACAACATATAACCAAAACTTACAAGTCCCTAAGGAGCATCTACTTCACATGCGAATTGACACAATCAATACATAATCAGTATGAGTAACATGCAAGAGTTCCATGAGAAATTCAATACTAATAGTTCAAAGAGCTTCTTAGGGGCCAAAAAAAAGACTTATCCTATTAAATATATTACATGATAATTTCAAATTACAAATGCTTTTCCTATAATCATTTGAGATTGTCTTACCCACATCCCCATTTAAATTCACCTTCACAGTATACACCAAAAGCTTCAAGGATAACTGCTACAATAGCACTGAGAGACTTAATTAACATCTGTCCAAGAATAAAAAATGAATTTATGTTATATAAGGGAAATGGAATTAGAGAACACGAAACAACAGCCAGTACAAAAAATAAAATAAAAATTCTCTAAGTGATGGTAAACATACATACTGAACAATTCCGAATTTGACAACTTGGTACAACCATTGACCAAGTTTCCATGGTTTCAAGATATAGTTCATTGGAAAAGGATGCTTAACAGTTCTCATTTCAGAACTGTGTTCTAATAGGGGAGTCTTAGAACTTGCACGTCCTTCCCTTTCCATGAATTCAACAGTCCTCTCTTCCCCACCTTAGCAGGAGAAAAAAATATATATATATATAAACGGATAATGTCAAAAGCAGAATAAATATAAACTACGGAAGTAAAGAAGTTTCTTTATCTATTAAAAACAAAAGGACTACAAACTGCAAATGAAAAATATCCTGGATAGATATGTACCCCATCAAACAAGGATTATTTGAAACTACCATACATACACTAAGTTAAAGATGGCAACTGTGATAATTCTACATGATTGTCATATGATTGGCCCTGAACACTTAAAAACCTTAACATTGTGCAGAACAGGTATTTATTTGTTTGTGCATTGGCCCTGGAAACTTCAAATTTTAACATTGGCCCTGATGTTAGATTCTCATATGCAGAATAGATTTATTTGTGCATGGAGAGAGAGAGAGAGAGAGAGAGAGAGCTGAATGTGTATGCAAGAACAGCCAAAGAACATTTATTATCACATTGCAGCCAACAGGCCAATCCTGCCATGAACAGTGCAATCTTGTCCACAATCAGAACAAGATTGTCAATGAATGCTTAATAACCATGTATTAGACATGAACATATACTTCCAAAGCTTTTGTGAAATTCAAGTTTGAGATCCAAATACCCATTTAATGTATTATGACATTCCAAACCCATCAAAATTGAATTTTAATGAGCATGTTAGCTAAAGTGTCTATAGATAAACAATGGCATCGTAAAAGTTCTTGAAAGGGACATACCCAAGCATGCAACCAGGTACCTTCCAAAGCAATACATGGCAAAGGATTCATAGCAATCCCGTAGAATCTCGCAATAAACGCTTATCGAAGGGTTCAATAAAGATACTAACTGAAAAGAACACCAAATTAGAATCTGGAAAAAAAAAATACCAAATATCAGAGGAAGAGTACTTTTTCTGTCTGTAACACAGGCATACCTGTACATCTAAATTCAATAGTAAGAAACAATGATCACTTTCAAATCTAATACAAGAACTTAATCTTCCCAAATTAACAGAAACTTAATGAATAGTACATGTATATTCAACTCATTATCTTCCCAATGAATCCAAAAGAAGCATGGATGTTTGTGAACCAAACAAAAACAAATCACAATTGAAAAATTCATCATCTTTCGTATGTTAAATTTCAACTCACCGTTTACCATGCACATTAAAGTTTAAACAACAAACTACACATAAGGTTCTCATAGGGAACCACAGGCACACATGTCATATGTGCAGACGCAAACACCATAAGTCCCCCCACCCTCTCTTTTCCTGAACTACTTTTCCTACCCTTTCTCTCCCCTCTGTCCATTTAACACTTGCTGTTAATGATCTACACTAATAACCATTCTCTAAAACAAGTGTGGGTTAAAGAAAGTATATTTAAAGGACATTTAAGATTAATATATGTTCTACCTATAATCCCAAAGAAAGGCTTGAATAAAAAAATACAAACAAAATTAAATTTCAAAAACAAAAATAAAAACTTACTGATTCTATTGCATAGCACGGAACCATGAGGACAACACCAATTAAAAACTTTTGCTCCTGAAAGGGTCACACAAACCAAAATGTGAAAAATGCACCAGATAAACATTACAATAGAACCATGCATATTAAATACAATTTATGTCACTATGGAATAAATACCTCAGGATTTTTGTATGCAGAAAGGTGCTCAAATACAAGATAAATTGAAAGGGTGAGAGTGATGAGTACAAATACACCACAAACTAGACTTGCCCACGTAGGAGGTGTGTAGGCCAACTGGGTAATGAATTCGAGAAATGGTGTTATCTTCATCAGCCGTATTTCCTTCTGAACAGCCTATATTCTCAAATATTGCCAGCATAATGGAATTAAATTATCAAATCACAAACATATGCATTAGGCGGTGAATCACCACAGACAACAGAATATGGACCTGTTCACCCAGATGATGAATAATAAGCATAAATTGAGAGTACAAATTATATAAATACCTAGCACACAACTTAATATATGATTATTCTCGCGTAGTAAAAAAAGACAGATTGACAGAGAAACAAAATCGGTAAAAGGGTGCATGGAAAACCGAAAATTAATGCCATAATTTGTTCTGAGATCACCATTCCCTAAGCTCTAAATGAGTTACCATTACACCAAACCATTAGCATGCAAGTATTTAACTACGATGTTTAGTGCCTTGCAACTGAGTCATGATACCGAATCAAAAGAATAAAAAATCATACATTATTGGACATTTTATCATGAGATCATAGCACCACAATGCTCAAAATCCTAAATTAGTATACATTTGCATACGCAAAATCTATGCTCGTCAATTCAGACCAACCCTCATACACCATACTCAGTCAAAACTTGCAGCTCAAATCAGCACAGGAAAAAATGCTAGGCATGTTCCCCCTAAAGTGAATTTATCAGTCTTTGAGATGGGCAATAAAATCCCATCAACATTGTGCATTCAAGAATCATTTTTCTTTAAAAAAAAAAAAATCAGCTTTTTCGATAACCAATCCAATTAAACAGTTCAGAAGTCAACAGTGCAAAAAACAAAAATCAGGTCACCTTTTATGTACATCTTAAATCAATTAGATCAATCAGATAACAGAGAGAAGACGGAATTCCACAAAAACTGTAACAAAAGTCAGCTCATTTAGGTACAATTACTCCGAAGATTGAAGTGGAAAACATAAAAGGAAGTAAATTTAAATCATTTTTCCCACACTTTCCCAGCAACCAAACAGAGAAATAAGAAATTGAAAGCAGATGAGCTGATTGGCGCAATCAATTTAACCAAAGAAATCCGATTTTACCACGGCGGGGGTAAATATGGAAGAAAAGGGTGAGAAATTACTTACAGAGAGAGCTTCGTCGACTTGGCCCAGAAAGCCAGAGAGGAGATCCTTTCTTCTGAGAAAATCAAATCGGCGTTATAAACCTCACGAAATTCGCATTACAGAAACCTATCTGAAACTTAACACGGACGCGGCACGTGACACTTTGTTCCAACGGAATAAGCGGAAAGGCTATGTTTGTCTTCTTTTATGTTTTTAGGAAAGTGGAAGTGTAAAACTGTAAAACACTAAAACTGTGTGAAGCGAGAAATTTTTCGTTGTGACGAGGAGACATATAGTATACTACTTGTAACTGAAGTAGTAGAAAATTTTATTTTTTAAGTTGTTAATGTGTTTTGCATATATATTTTACCATTTATATAATGACACGTGAAGTACCATCATGGTCTAAAATATCCATAATATCCCGATATTTACATCGAAATTTCCGTGTTTTTGGATTACCGATATTTTTTTAGACTACCGATATTTCCGATATCATCGATATTTTAGACTTTGCTAAGTCACTCATGTATCTTACCATGCAATGTATAAAGTATAAAATATTGTACTAATTCATTATATATAAATGATTATGGTGTGTTTAAACTTCTTTCATTAATTACTACATATTTTCTACTCACAATGTTTGTCAGCTCGCTATATAATCAACTTAAATCAGTTATATCTATTATGCAATGCATTTCCTTCCAATTTTTTGTGATAAACTAATTGATAATTGACTAAATAAACATCTTGCAAAGTTTCAATAAAAATTGCCAAGTTTTTCTTACAATTTCCGTGGTTTTTATTCAATTTTTATCGATATCGATAATATCTCGATATTTCCATCAAAATTTCTGTATTTTTGAACTACGATCTTTCCGATATCATCAATATTTAATAGCATGAGTACCACCATGCGATCACATTGAAAAATCTGTGTAGCGGCGAGCAAGGCCGCGTTTCGAGAAGATATAAAAATTGAGAACTCGACGACTCTGGGAGAGTGGTTCGCGCGAGTCGACTCGGCCCATACCGGAAACATCACGGCGCCTCAGCTCAAGGTACTTCTCCGGCAATCCCTCCGCTCTAATCTTCCCGAAATCCCCAATTTTTGTCTTCCCTCGAACTTACGACGACGTTTCGATGGTTACAGAGCGCTCTTGCTGTTAGTAATAAAGTGAGCTGCTTTAAGCCGTGGTTAGCGGTTCATGTTTTCTTTATAATTCGTGCACTTTAATGTGTATCACAGACATTAGGCTACAACTAATCGTGGCTATCTTGTTCCTGATGATGTGCATGAGGTAATATCTGGTTTTCTCTTTGCATTGCATTAAAAAGGTAAAGTTTGTGCGTTCAGATACATTGCTGATAAATCATGTGTGATTAATGTGTCTGGAACTTGAAGGCTATATATCTTTTGATACTAGTGTGATAGGAAGGTTGTTCCTCCTGGCCTCTGGCCTCTCTCTTGTATGCTATTTCTTATCTCAACTCTCAATTGCTCAACTACTGCGACAGGCATTGGTGAAAGTTGATGCGGTGCTTCCTGTTTAGTGATTGTAATCCTTTTGCTTGTCCGGCGGTTTGCTATGATGAAAGCTTCATTTACTCAAATATTATACCCCCAAAAGAGATATCTAAAGGCTTTATTCAAGGCTTGAGATGGTTTCATATCGCTTATTCATTATTGTGCATAGTTTTGATTAAAACTGGTTGCGTTTCAATTCACAAAAGGTGTTTTAAACTTTTAATTCAGATTTAATGAGTCTCGTCGGATTTCCTAAGTTAGGTTAGACAAATTATCCTTACATGCACACCCACGCACATCTGTGCCTGGTTTGGTTGTGAGATCTTTGACTATCAAAACTCGATGTTTTGCATCTAATTAAGCTAGACAAATACCAATCTTGAATATCTTTATATAATCTATCTACTATTCTGAAGATCAACGGTGTTGTTTGCCATTTTTTGTTTCATTTGATACAGCTAAGCAAGGCAGAGTGACTCTGGATCTCAACCAGTTTGTCTACTGCAGTGAAGTCTTGGTGATCCATCAACTATATGATGTTTTTCGAATTGGAAGATGTAGAGAAAGACAATACTCCAAACTCCAGAGTATTGCTTCTCAGTTAGTGCAAACTCCACACTAGCCCAAGACTTACAACCAACAGTAAAGAGAAAGAATGGAACTCAACGAAGATGAATCAACTTTCACTAACAAGGAAATAAGCTTACAAGTTACAACACTCTCCCCAAGAGCATGAACAATACCATCAAAAGGAAAGATGAAAAACTAACTCAAAAGGATAAGCAGCAGCTAGTTATCAATGCAATTGAAGACTATTGTCTGGAAGGAACACCAAAACATAAAGGAGTGCCACTGCACCATGAAAACATGCGGGTTCCCAAGACAGCCACAATTAAGGAATTAATATAAGTTGTTGGGTATGTGGTAAGTCATTCTAGAAAAACCACTTTAATTTTAACAGAAGAAGCGCCCATGGTGAGAATGATCAAGAACTGGAAGGAGATCTTGATGACGACGATGATGAGGAAGAAGCCCAGAACATGCAAGCAAGTGATCACGAGGATGAAAGCGAAGGTAGCGCCCAGAACATGCAAGAAGCAAGTGAGCATGATGATGGAGGAGAGGCCGACGAGAGCTATGATCAGTATGGTGACGAGGAACACCAAAACATGCACGAAGCAATTGATCATGAGGAATGGGATGATGATAATGACTATTTAAGTACAAATGATTTTAGAGTTTACAAGATGGATGTTCAGACTGGTAACTTTCTCAAGTTACAAAGACCGGACCAGATATTATGTTTGACCGATTATGGTTCAATGTCTCTTCAAGCGAGTGATTTCAAAGAGTTGGAAAAGAATAGTATTTACTTCGCAACAAATGGAACCTCCGAACCCGTATTACACTGTCTTATTAATCCTAAGTGATGTATAACGCATCAGAAAGAATAGTATTTACTTCGCAACAAGCGAGTGATTCCAATTGTCCTTTGCCCAGTTCGACAACCCATCAGAATATCTACATAGGATTGTACTCTAAAATCTTTTGAATCCAGTATGCTTTCAGGATTGTGCAATGTGCTTTGGTTTGAGATTTTTCTTAAGTCAATGCATGAATATCCCACCTATGTACTCTGACTTCACATTGTAAGAAATTCAATTCGTTAACATCATTGAATTCATCTAATACATGTGGACGCTCTAGATTATGAATAACACAACCCAATAGCTATGTACATTCAATACTATTACTTAATGGGCATCATCTTGTCTAAATTCAATTGTGTCTGCTTACTCAATAAGCATCATTTCCAGTGTCTGGTCATTCTTTTTACGAAAGATCCCACACTTTTACTCATTGGTTGCCATGACATTTCCCTCTTCTCTGGGTGTGCTCACCGGGGAAGAAGATCGGCGCTGCTGCTGCTGGCGACCGTGTTTTGGTCGAAAAATCGTGGGGCGAGTTCGTGGTTCAATAGTGATCAGGAATATGAACTGAGAAAGGTGAATCTTGACGTTCGAAAACCAAAACCCTTCATAATTTCAAATCAAATTTTCGAAAAATCCAATGATTCCCGGTCAAAAATTGGTTAGCGACGACCTTAGTTCATCGGGGACGGTGACCAGGTGGTGGGGCATGGCCGCAAGCCAAGCCTGCAGCCCGTGACGCTAAGAATGGCTCCGGGGTTCTCTGGGTTCAGGCCTGGAGCCCGTGGCTTCGAGCCACTACCCGTTGGGTTCGAAAACCCTAAAAAAAAAAATTATTTTTCAAATCAAATTGTGATTATATTATCATAATTGTCTAACCTTTCCATAGTACATACTAGTATTATATTATTATTTCTGAGAAACTATATACTTGTTTGACAATGAGGAGTTACACGTTTTCAAAATTTTACTTTTATAGGCCCACTAGCCCTTTTTTTCCCTCTAGGATTTAGTGGCAATGCTCTATTGAGGACAAGGGCTTCTAACAAAAGCAAACATATACAAGGAAGGTTACTGCTTATTTACATATGCTCTGACATCACTTGTGTGATAACAGTTCAATCTGCTCATTTGTGCATTCTAGAATTAGTTACTTTAAATTTTAAATTAGTAACACTTTCCACATCTCTATCACTTTATGGCATTGTCACCTTAAAAATGTTGGTGAACACTGATCGATCCTGGTGCCCAGATGGACATTCTGGATCGGGATGTGTCAGCGTTGGAGGCCCATGATTATGAGGCGAATAAGTTGATTGATCATGCTCCCTTCAAGAAGATTAAGGCCAATGACCTTCGGGCAATCCTAACTATGGCCGGGGGGGAATTGGAGTCCAAGCGTAGGGCTAGAATCAAGTTGGAACATGTGTTGCAGATGCACAAACTTGACTACTTGTAAAGCAACAAACAACCTTAAGTAACCTAAGCATCAGTGGGGTGCCGGGCAAAGACTTTTTGATAGTCAAGTTAGTAAGCAATATTTGAGATTCAAGCAGTAGGCAAGAGAATATAGTATGCAATAATTGCACTACTAGAGATGTAGGCGAGAAGAGTGTATTTATACCAGTCGAGAACGAGTTATTTTAGGATACAAAATCCGTATTAAACTGGGAGAATCGCAAATGATATCTAGGAGCAGATATTGCATCTTCTTAGGAGTGTGATTATTTGCGGTGCATGTCAATTTCCTAGTTTATAGGAATCTCCAATAATATAGGAAACTTGACCAATTCCATACCGGCTATTCTTTAATGTCACACTATGATGTTGGGTGACGTATGAAATGCATTTTGGCACTACTTAATTTGATTGGATTAGCGGAGCGCATTTTGCGTGGGGAATACTCCCATTTTCCGTTTGGTTTGTTTGATTCCTGGATGCCCTCCTTCTTGGTTACGGCTTGTGGTGGGTATTGTGGCGGCCGTGCTAGCGGAGCTGTGGCGGTTGTCTTCTTGTTGTAGATCTCTGTATTCTTTCACTTTGAATGAATCTTACTTTGACCAAAAAAACATTAATTAGATTAAAGATTCTGATTCTGTTTATGACAAAAATAAGATCCAGAAAGGTCCGAAATTGCCACTGCCCGAAAGTTTATACAATTGACCGATTATATTGTGAATTGAGAATCTTCAAGTTTTAATTCAAACCTCATCCATCAAATTTCAAGACAAAGATCTCTGTCAATCGACTCAAATCCCTCCTTTCTGTTTAGTCCTTTGGCATGGAAAACGGAAGAGACAGACAAACTGGAAATCTAAGAGCATTCATGTTAAAGAAACCGTTGATTCCAGGAAACATGAGTCAACGAAAGACTACCCAAAAAAAACATTCACGTTATCCGCAGAGAGCAGACTAAATAGATAGCTGTTGGAGTTGTCAACAAAAGAAACCCACCCTAATATGTTCAAAGATCCCCCAGGGCAACTTCTGTTGCTCAGTGACAAACTCAAGATAGAATCTTGGTCGCTTATGTTTGATCGAAGTTGTCTGTCAGCGCGCGATCAGTGATCCAAGAGGAACTCAGCTGGTTGAGCTTTAGCTGCATAGCCGAACTTCCATGTGCTGTACTTCCGGTGCACTCCAGTGAGTTTCGCAGTTTCAGCATTCTGATGAAACGTAACCATCATCCTCGAGCATTCTCTGTTGATACATAAACATTACTTTTCTAACAAGTAAACAAATTTCATGTAACAAGTCAAATGTTTGCTACATACATGATCACACCGTACATACCACTTGGTTATTTCGTTTGCCAATGTGGTCCAAATAGATTTATTACCATGTGTATACCATAAAATTGCAATGAATCATGACAGTCAGTGCAAGAAGTACTCACAGGAGTTCATCTTCTGAGTAATTCGTATACCACTCACTAGTCTTGCTCCACTGCTTGAACCGGGACAGAGTACACTGAGCAGTATAAATTGCGGCAGCAGCTAGCATAGAAGGGGGGAACCTGAGCATTTCGTACTCCACCAGGCATAGCTCAATGAGGAAGAAGGACAGAAGCTCAAGCTGTTCATTCAATTCCAGGAAAACCAAGTACATTAATACCGTTAGGTTTTATAAAAATAAGTGAAATATTACTGCTTCTTATACTGTGTATCGCATGACTGACCTTTTTCTCTGAATGAGCTGCCTTGAGGAATCGCCTCATGAACACATACACGGTAGGAACAGAGAAGTTGAATTGTAAGCTGTTCACCATTGATTTCTCCATATCAAGCACATCTTTCCGTGAATATGCCTTATCTGATATCAGAACAAAATCCTCCACAATTGGGACAGAAACCTCCTCATACTTGCAAGCTAGTAGCATGGCTGTCACACCAACCAACTGAAGCTTCTTTCTGATCACCATTTGGCGCTCTAAGAACCTGTCTATAAGATTTACAGTAAGGAATAGTGTCTCATCCATAAGCTCAAACTTGTAGTGGACCTGTTAAAAGAATCAAAACCTGTTAACAATCTGTTCACATCACAGTACCAAACTCTTAATACTCAAACTTGGGCATCTTTAAAATGAATCCAACTAATGACACAAAATGGTACCTCAATAAGCCAGTCAATGAGAATTGCCCTCATTTTCTCATTGATGTCAGGTTGGTGAGCCATGTAACTTGGGGAGACAGAGCTTGACTTCTGCATGATAAAGATTATCATTTTTTAGTAAACTGAACCTAGTCGGTAACCTCCCCCTCATTTATGCATCTACTTATCTAGTTAAAGGGTGTCTCACTAGACAATCTGGCCAACTAACCAATTTGATTGATACTTATGGCAGAGAAGAATGCATTTCTACCAAAAGAAAACCAGTAAAACCAAAACCAAACAATGAAAACCCCAGAAAAGAAAAAGGCAGAAATTGATTGTCAACATATGCACCTCCAGAAATCAGACCAACCCTAAAATGAAAAGGTATGAGACCAAAAAAAGGTAAAGATTCTCATCTAATCAAACAGGTCAGTTTTCGACAAACCAACATTTGCATATCTGACATCCTTGTATAACTATTTCGGGTTAGCTACCCTAAGCCATACGACAACACAAACATGCAGTGCTTTTTATTTTTGAAGCTCATCTGATCAAACAGATAAATGAATTCAGAATTTTCAACATTCACTCGAAATAGTTATACAAGGATGTCAGATATGCAAATGCTTTTAATTGGATGTCAGTTATACAAGGATGTCCAATTACCCTATGCTCATATGAGAACAAAAAGTGCAGTGCTTTTAACTTTGAAGCTCATATGATCAAACAGATGCAAGAATTCTGTACTTTCAACATTGGTTAAATTCTACCCTAAGCCATATGAGAACACAAAAATGCAGCAGTATTTCTAAGCTCATCTGGTCAGTGATCACACAGACTTCCAACAAATCTTAAGGTTAACATCTATGCCTTTCATTTCTAATCCTCAAGAGCAGAACTATGTTCTTACATTGGTTTCAGTGATCCATCTAGTAGTAATACCATAGTATCTGCCTTCAATTGATCACACAGACTTCCAACAAATCTTAAGGTTAACATCTATGCCTTTCATTTCTAATCCTCAAGAGCAGAACTATGTTCTTACATTGGTTTCAGTGATCCATCTAGTAGTAATACCATAGTATCTGCTTTCAATAGCTAATGAAAATATACCTCAGATTTCCTGTAGTGAGCATAGATGTCATCTATGTACTCAACAACATTAAGCGGATCCTTTGAGCTGCTGCTGTCGATATCCATAATGGGGTCCTCAACCTCCAGAGTTTCATCCTCTTCCTGCAGTAATCAACAGAATGTACCGAGTTGGCCTTCTGATATATAAAGATGGGAACTTCTGAGGAAGAAAACTACTAGTAGTACTAGACAGTAAGACACACATACCATCCTATCAATTTCATCTAGCATAGCTTCGGTGTGCTTAACAAACATTGGTACATGAGCATCACAAGCCTCATCCTCAATGTTCTCCACATCTATAATTTCGCAATCCACTAAACCACTAGAATTTGCAGTATACGAGCTCAGTTTCTTAGCTTCCTGATTAACGTCCTGCACAGCTTTCGGATTTGCAGCAAATGAACTCACAGTCACTTCCTTGGTTTCCTAATTACATTTAAGAACACCAAAAATTGTAATTCGAATAAAAGCGAAAAACCAAAATGTAAACAAAAGATCCTTGTCATCGGTCTAATAAAAGGTACTACCTTTGGCTGCTGCTGGAGCAATTGTGCAAACCTCCTATACAAACATCAAAATATAAGTATCAAATTCTTCAGATAGCCTGTTACAACAAAAACAGGAAGGCAAATAGAATAAGAGTAAATTCAAACCTTGTCACTGGTCTATGTGGCAGATCTGGCACATTTTTCTTACATTCCGCAGCATCTTTCCTGAATTACATCATTTATAATGTCTCAAATTAGTTCATTAGTAAACTAAAGGCTCTAGAAAACGAATCAAACATATTTAAACATAAACATGGAAAGAGATTCATCAGATTGTAAGAAAATGTCCCAAACCTAGAACATTCTTTTCTGGTGATGTTATGGACATCCCTTAGTGCTGGTCGATGATTCGGTCCAACCTCCTTCACAAACTTGGAACCCCCCATTCTTGGACCTTTTCCAAAATTTTAAAGAAAATAAATACAAACAAAGAACATAAATTCAAATATTCAGAAATTGAAAATTACGTTAAATTTACATCATGGGTTTTGGCTGCGTCTCTTACCTTGGAAATTTGAGGGCCTAACGAGAGCTGGGTTGTTCTCCTTTGATCCCATTTCGATCACCTTCAATACGAAATCACCATCAAACAACAAAAAACAAAAACCCCAAATTAAAATTTGAATGACATCAGAAAAACCCATGATCTAGAACACGAAGAGCAAGAAGAAAACGACCGAAAATCTGAAACAATCGAAACCCAGAACATTCGAAATTTAAAAAACAAACGAAAGATCGAAAGAAACCCACAAACCTTGAAGAGAAATCAAGGGACTTGATCAAAGTAATGCAAATATCAAAGCCTTGAATCTTCAAAATCCCGAGAGAGAAATGAATGGCATATGAAGCCGCTTTCTCTCTCTTTCCCCCTCTCTCTCGTCCTGTCTCTCTCTACTCTGTGCGTCTGTGTTCTTGTTGGGTTCTTTAAACGGGTTTTTATTTATTAAGCAGATTCATATTCGAAGAAAAAAGGAAAAAGAATTTTTAAAAGCGGAATTTGGGATGTGCTCCTCCGTTTTGAATACAACGGCTACTAATACCTGACCGTCCGATCTCAATACTGCCGAAAGGTCACGATGGTCTGTCTCCAACGGCTACCTGGCTTTTGTGCTTTGTGCCTTATATAATTTCAAATGTTTTATGAAGGCCTCCGGTCCGGTTTTTTTTTGCGTTGGGCTGGGCCTTTGACCTTTTTGTCTGTAATAATAAGCCCGTTTACTACGCTCTAAGCTAATGATTTGGCTTTTTCCTAGGGTCATTTTTGGAAATTTAGCAGATACGCTCTACAGCACTGAGGAAACTGTCCCTATTCTCATACAAGCTCCCCATGCCACATGTTCCTCACAAAAAATAAATTTACTATAAATATATCCACGAAATATATGAATTAATAGTTTATTTTAAAATTATTATTGAAATTCCAAACAATGTACTGTTAAGGAAAAAATAAGCGTGTGGTTATAATTTCAAGGCGCTAATATCAATTCTTATCTTTTAGCAAATCAATTATAAATCAATTATCGCGTAATGTAATCAGGTAATATATAATTGCATTAATTTTACATTATCATTTTTAGTTTGAACCTTCAAGCTTTTAACATTTTTTTTAACAAACGATATTATTTATACTAAAAGACTAAAAGAGAGAGATAATGGGTTTAGCCTCATAATAGGCTAGCAATAATGTGGTTAAAATTTGTCTTTCACAATAATTAAACTTAAAACATCTCACTTACAAATAAAGAGGAATATCACTAGACCGTAGTACTAAGTGACCAAGTTTCAACCTAAATAATATGAATTCACTTCATTTTTGCAAGACAAGAAAAGGAAAGATCTAGAGATATTGAACAGCAAAGTTCTTATCAAATTGTATCGTGTGTACCTCCATTGCATATTCAGTTTCCCGTTTTTACCTTTTTCTTGCCAAAGTAATTCAATTTTCTTTCCCATATTCCTCTATAAACTGAAGGTGAATTGGCCTATAAAGTGCTATCAATTTGAAATACAAGCTTGTATCTTATTTTATTTTTTTAGGCTGGAATGTGGACGTGTTTTTTTTTTTTTTTTTTTGAAATGTGTTGACATTTTTCTTTTGATACAACAAGACTTCAGATGCATAAATAACTTTTATCATTATGTACGGTCTAAGCCTTTTTCATGATATTTGTTGTGGGGGGGGGGGGGTAATCTTTATATGATGATATTGAAAGTGACGCCCTCCACACTAGCACTACTAAAGACACAATGACTGGTTTAACAACTTAGTTGCTTCTCGCGTTTGTCATATTCGTAGAAACGTCAATATGGTATCACATAGATTGGCTAAGTTGGCCTATTTCTGATTTTGCATCTTGTTGGTTTCATGAGCTTTCAGATATTATCCAGAAGGCTCTCTTCTGATAATGTTAATAAATTTCACTATCGTTTCTCTCCTAAAAAAAAATGTTTATATTCGTTATAAATGAAGGGAAGAATGACTTGACCTATTAAGCTTGGGGAGTGCATGTATCATGCAACCACATGAAGAGAAGAAGACCTGTTGACATGCCAAATGTGGAGGCTGGCAATCACTCACAAGTCGGAACTTTCTTCGGCATTCGATTTGTGGCCCTTAGGAAGACTTAATTACAAAGACCTCAAGCATGAAGTCCAGGTTGACGTGGAAGACTAACCCAAATCGGACGCATAAATCTTCCACTTTGCAGATTCAACCCAATCCATAATTTAATATTTTGAATCCTTGTTAACGGGTCAAATTTAACATTTTGAATGTCTTCTGAAGTGACGCACAGGCTCGGCTTAAACCGTGTGCTAATCACTATCAAGACAGTTTCGGGAATAATTGCAACACGTATTTGCACATAAGGAAATGGATAGAACTTCGCTGCTGAAAAGATCAGCAGCCAAGTCCAGTTCTAAGAAAATACTTGCCTCATTTTCGACAATGGGGTAAATCCTAAGTTTTTACTATTATGGATAATTTTACCGTACACATGTTAAATTGAAATCGTTTATTTTATTATTACTAGTCTTCATGCAAGCGCTCACGGACGTGTATAAGGCATTTTTTGAATTACGTCGTGCTACGCGCGACTTACACATTTTAAATGAATTTATATGCGTGAATTGACAAAAGGAAAGTCAAATAATATCTTTTGTTAAAAAAAAAAATCAATCATTTGACAACTAATTTAATCACATTATTATGCGTGTGCGAAAGACCTTTTTCATAACCGGCATTACAAGCCTCTTAAGATGTTTTGAACGTTTTTTAAAATAGAGAAAATAATATTTAATGAACAACTGATTGAATTACATTATTGCTAATCTATTGTGAGATACTAATAAAAAATAATTTAAAAAACTGCACAAAAAATTAATTATTAAAAAAAACACTGTTAAAATGATGAAAATACCAATGCCACATTTGATGCATTATTTTGGGCTACTTTTGAAGTTTTTTTTCGGGGCATTTTTGTCCAATTTTTTTTGGTGAAGCATGTGACACCAAAAATTACTGTTCAAAAGCATGTCGACTTTATATATAAGATTAATGTATGTTTCATACAAATAATCTTTAAATGATGGTATGAAAAATTAACCTTTGATTATAACACGTATAGTGAAATGATGTCACATTAGAAGAGAATTAGATTTTTCGTCCATACTGGAAATTAAAAAAACATTATACTTGCAGATATTAAAACTGGTTGTGTATCGCATGTGGCCGGATTCTAGCACCTTCAACTTTTTTTTTTTTTAAGGCCAAGTAGTACTTCAACTTGAGTTCTTTTACATTAGAAGGAAAAAGTTTAATTCATATCTAATCGTTTTCTAATCCCCTCAAAATTAAAACTCTTTTGCATCAACCTTTCAAATGCCTTGAATTTAGAGCGTTATCCCTTTCAATCCAATCCTTTATTCCAAATGAACCATTGACTCCAAATGCCTCCTTAGACATTCCACTAGTGCTCGGATTGGCCTCGCTGTCTTTCCACTTGGACTGGCTGTTGATCGTATCGACTCGACTTTGGCCTAGAAGCTACTGCTTCATCCTCCTAAACTTTGTTCTCTCTCGTATATCACTTGTGTTAACGTGTGTTTTTGGGAGGTCAACTTTGAGCTCGGCAAGTGTTGATCAAATTTGGCGAGGTTGGGAATATGATTTGCACAAGGTAAACAAACAGGTCATCCAACAAGCACCCATATGATACCGGTCTAAGCTTTTTTTTTTTTTTTTTTTTTTTTATGCCTATTTTTACCTAAGAGTATGTCTTTCACCTTGAGTTAAAAAGGGAAATTAGGTTATTATATCAGCTGGCTATCGCGTGAAAGTTTCATTTTTTTTTAATTTTCCATGGATTTTAGCATGTCGTTGGTTATGTGAAAGATAGACATTCAACCCTTAACGGCATCCTAAATTGGGCATCTAGACAAAACTGAGATCAGTGTGTAGATAAGGTGTGATAAATTCTTAGATAAAACTTGATTCTAATTAGGGTTTACCAGTTCAACTTCTAACTAACCATACATAGCCTAAGTCCTTTAGTCTGCTGGGTGCATGCGTTTACATGCATCAGTACCGTATGTCATCCTGATTTCAAGAGGTAGAACATGTCAAACGGACATTAATTCATTTGTGTGCATACAAGTAATTGCATGTCGATCTTTGATGCAAACGAATTTCATAATACACGTTTTAAATGTATTTATATGCGTGAATTGACAAAATAAAAGTCGAATAATATCATTTGTTCAAAAAAAAAAGCCAATCATTTAACAACTAATTTAATCACATTATTATACGCGTGCGAAAGACATTTTTCATAACCGAATTTCATAATACATCTCATTTCTTATAATTAGTGAGTCATAAAGTTTATTTTGATATAAGTTATTGTTTTTTAGCATTAATACATCGTATTATTTTTTTTTTTTGAAAAATTATCTTAAGCATGAATCTTTTTATAAATTTCGCATAAGGTCCGTGAAATCTCATAAACGACTCTCTGCATCTTAGTTAAAATGCATTCGAGGCTCTCCTAGCGACTGTCACATTCACAACTCATTATTATCCCAGGTTTAACTTAGAAGCAAAACCTATGGGATTGTAAACCCTAAACCCTAATTTGTCTGATGCAGTCTCATTCCTACATAGTCAACATAATATACTGTAACTGTATGCACAGACAATGCTGACATACAGCTAATATAATCATTAAGAGCGTAATCAGGACGGCTAATACATGATAAAACAAGGGTCCCACTCCAACACTCCAAGTCACCACTCACCGTTCAGATTTTCCTTGCCCTAAAATCCCACCACAAAAGGTGGAAGAAGATCAGAGCTACGCGGGACCCCATCACCCATGGACTCCCCAAGTCCTTCAAAAAACAAAAGAGTGCAGAATTGGACACGTCACGACAGCACAACATGCAACGCCAATCCAAAATGATTGCACGTGAATACGCGTCACATTGTCAATAAACCGCGTGAACCGACCCAGACCCGGCCCCACAATCCCAATCCAAATCCCCATCCCCGTGCATGTATGAGCAAAACATATGCAACTGCTTTTCAAATCTTTCTGTTTCTTTTCTTGGCAAAGTCATAAAAACCCGCCAAAAATGCAGCAAGCACGCACCCAAAACCAATCCTAGACTTCCGGATCATGATCGACTGTGGTTTTCCTTTTTTGACAAGTAGACAATAAATTCTAAAGTGGGTTCGAGCATTGATTATATAGTTTAGCGTGTGATGTTAATATACCCTCTTACTAAGTCGTATCAAAGTGATTGGTGCGACAATGTACGATGTTGTAACTTGTACACAGTTTTGAACAAGATACGTGAGGTCATCATTATATTTAAGAACAGTGGAACTGCTAAACTGAGTTTTAGTATATATAGAAATTGACTTAAAATTTATATAGATTTTGTTTTTATTTTTTGGTACATTACATATTAAAATGTTATATACTTGTTAAATATACCATTTGAGTCTAAATGCATTAAAGATAAAAATATAAGCACTATTTGTTACGCGACCAACTGTGTTTTATCAATTTTTTAAACATAAAAAATCTAAGCCCTATTTGTTACACAATTAAGGTAATTACTAATTATTGGGTCTTAATTACTTTCTCGGGAAAATCACCATTTGTCCGGGAAAAGTGGAAGATTGTAAGACTTAAAGAAATCCTTTAAGGGGTCTTCGTATTGCTTATAGCCACATATAGCTGGTGAAGTGGTACTAGTGGGAAATGGCAGGGAGGCAGATAATGATGGAAGTTGGGGAGAAGAAGAATGTTGGCAGTTCAACCAAGGGCGAGGATGGTAGCGATGGCGTCGTTGTGGAATTGATGGGAGTGATTGAGACCGTTGGATCGTACTCGGGGTTTCGGAAAACACACAGGAAGGAGTGCGTGAACTTGGTGAGAAGGCTGAAGCTTTTGGTACCACTTCTGGAAGAGATGAAAGAATTGGACATAGTCATGATCATTTCTGCAACAAAGGCTTTGAATTCTCTGGTTAATCTGAAAAATGGACTTTCTTCAGCTAAGAAGTTGCTGAAGAATTGCAGCTCTGGAAGCAAGATTTACTTGGTCAGTCTTCTCTCTCTCCCTCTCTCTCTTCTTTCTTTCTCTCTCCAGAATTGGCTTTTGGCTTTTTGGGTTCTCAGATTAATGGTTTTGTTGCATTTTTGTGTGGTTAAAACATGATTTTAGACGCTGGAAAGTGAGGCAGTGATGGGAAGATTTCATGCAGTTTATGATAAATTAAGCCAGGCTTTGGATGATATGCCATACAATGAGCTGGGGATCTCAATCGAAGTCAGAGAGCAAGTAATTTTGATTCCTTTTCCTTTTAACTTTTCCTTGTTTTGCTTTAGCCATCTTCAAATTCTGTTGAAACAATCTCGCAACCGATTCGTAGCTAAAGTGGTTAAGAACGTTTATATTGTACTTGTATCAAAAGTGGCAATTTTTTTTTTTTAAACAGAATTGGACAATAGTCACAATACAGGAAATTCTGATATTGGGTTAATTAATTACCGATGTGCTTGTAAAATGTTCAATTTTTCGTGTCGATTTCAGGTCGAGCTAATGCGAATGCAGCTCAAACGGGCAAAGAAACGCGCTGACACACAGGACATAGAGCTGGCAATGGACATGATGGTCGTGTTCTCTAAGAAAAAGGAAGGCAGGAATGCAGACAGTGCAATTCTGGAGAGGCTTGCCAATAAGCTGGAACTTCATTCCATTGCAGACTTGGAGGAGGAAACCGTGGCGGTTAGAAAACTTGCTAAGAGGAGATCGGCAAGGCATAATGCTGAAAGCATTCAACAAATCACTGATCTTCTGGGAAAGTTCAAGGAAATTGCAGGGATTTATGAGGATTTCTTGCTCGATGGTCCTGTTTCGACTAGAAGTCTAAGGAGGTGCCAGTCTTTGATGATTCCTCATGAATTCCTCTGTCCAATTACTTTGGAGATCATGACTGATCCTGTCATTGTCGCAAGTGGACAGGTAATCTCGAATATGAGGACGACTCACCTGTCACGGGGTAAATCCCCAATGTCTCCAACTCACTCCTCGCGTGAATTACGTGAGGAGTGTGATAGATGCATTGGGATATTAACCCCGGGATAGGCAACTGTTTTCTGCTTAATTAGACCATCTAAACCCTTTCTGCAACTAGTTATAACCATTTATGAAATGTTAGAGGCAATGCATCTTATTCAAAGTATTTTTACATTTTGGTTTATGGATCATAAGTTAGAGTTTAAGCGTCGGATAGCCTTCTAAGTCCAACCATAGTTTAATTTTCTCAAGTGCATAACATGGGGTCTGAGATAAATTTTCTTGCGTTTTTTTCTGAAGACTTATGATAGAGCAAGTATACAAAAGTGGCTGGATTCGAATCATCGCACCTGCCCAAAGACAGGACAAAAGTTGGATCACTTATCCCTAGCGCCAAATTTCGCCCTCAACAACCTAATCCGTCAATGGTGTGAGAAGAATAATTATGAACTTCCCAAGAAGGATCCCTGCGCAGGTTCGGATGGCTCTTCTGCTGAAATCATAGAGGAAGTATCTTACTTAGTCCAAAATCTGTCTTCATGTCAGCTGGATGTTTTGAAAGAAGCCATTTATAAAATCCGAATGCTCTCTAAGGAGAATCCGGAGAACAGAATTTTGATTGCTAACAGTGGAGGAATACCGCAGTTGATTAAGCTCCTTTCATATCCGGATTCAAAGATTCAAGAACACACTGTGACAGCGCTTTTAAATTTGTCGATTGATGAGGCGAACAAAAGGCTCATTGCCAGAGAAGGGTCTATTCCTGGTATAATTGAAATCCTGCAGCATGGAACAGATGAAGCTAGAGAGAATTCTGCTGCTGCATTGTTTAGTTTATCGATGCTTGACGAAAACAAAGTACTGGTGGGGGCTTTGAATGGAATTCCTCCCTTGGTAGATCTTCTGCAAAACGGAACAGTCCGTGGAAAAAAGGATGCTGCCACTGCACTATTCAACTTGTCTTTAAACCAAGCCAACAAGTCTAGAGCCATCAACGCCGGCCTAATACCGCCACTGCTTCATTTGCTTGAGGATAAGAACTTGGGCATGACGGATGAAGCCCTCTCGATTTTGTTACTCCTTGCATCACACCCCGAGGGTCGAAATGAAATAGGCCGGCTGTCTTTCATTGAAACCCTGGTCAGGATTATCAAGAACGGGACACCCAAGAACAAGGAATGCGCTGCATCAGTTCTTCTGGTGCTGGGATTGAACAATTCGTCTTTCATTTTGGCTGCACTTCAGTATGGTGTTTATGAGCATCTGGTGGAGCTGGCTAAAAGTGGAACCAACAGAGGTCAAAGGAAAGCAAATTCCCTTTTGCAGCACATGAGTAAATGTGAGCACATACCCTAACAGAGTTGTTGATTATTCTTTATGTAGTATAGATTGTATCATGCTGAAGAGTTGTTGATTTTATTGAGTGAAATATATATTTACGTACAGACTCTTGGACTGTTTAGCATACGTTTAAAAGAGAGGGATTTCCGCACTCTCTTTTTTCTCTATTCCCTCATCGTTCCTTCTTTTTTATACTTTGGACTGAACAAATCAAAAGAGAATGAAGGGCTATATACAAGGAGAGGAGTGCAGCTCCATAAGTTGAAAATGAGAGCGTAAATCAATATCCTATTGAAACTTGCCCAATCATCAACTATAACGGGGTGACCCAGTAGTTGGGATGAATTTCAGGCTCGTATTCTACTAGCACGTTTTGAATTCAACTCCCAGCATTGATGAATCACACATTGGTGTCCAGGAAGGCTAAAATGTTTTTGTGAGTCTTTTCAGACCTGTTATGCTATGATTGTGGGAGCATCAACTCCTTTCTTGTGGGCTTTCGAGGAGCACGAGAAATTGTTGGAATTCTATGAAAGAGTTTCCAGAGTCAGGATGCATGCCAGTTTCATATGACTAGGTGGAGTGCCACAAGATTTGCCTCTTGGCTTATGTAATGATTCTTCCACGCAACAATTTGCTTCTTGTATTGACAAATTAGAAGAGATGTCAATCGGCAACCGTATTTGGAAACAACGATTAGTGGATATCGGCCTTGTCACTGCACAACAAGCAAAAGATTGGGGATTCAATCATGTAACGTTAAGAAGTCGTGCAAGATAAATTGTCGTGAAGAAGTCACAAACTTGTCATTTTTAGAAAAAAAAATGATGAAACTTGCCCAATCATCGTATGGATTATTTTTCAGTGCCTCCTCTGAATGGATGCTTAATCAGATGAAAATATATTCATGAATAAAGAGTGGGAGTATATTAGTAAACTCAGATTATGGTGGGCTCATTGTGATCTTATTATTTAATTAGTCTCATGTGGAAGTGTTAACTCTGCTGCAATGCTACTTGCAGGACATCAAGCCACCGACGATGACCACATCACATTTAATTTTTTGAAAGTCCAGAGAAATTCTAACAGAAATCCAACCAAAAATATACAAAATTTAATAATAATAATTATTATTACAAGAGAAAAATAAATAATTTTGCAACTAGCAACGTGTATAAACATAAAGAAATCTATCTCGCAACTCTAAGGCCCTTTTCATTTACAACAGAAAATCATCGTCTCAAATTCTTTTGAACAAGTTGATGACTGATGAGTAAAGCAAATGACCACTTTGGATTTATTTTTTAAAACAACTATAAGAGTTATGGTGTGCTTATTGAGCATGAGCATTGAAATTATTCGTGTACTTTAGGCTGCGCTTATTAAAATATATGCATTGAAATTATTTTAGTTTTTTAACATTTTTAATGCTTACCGGCACACGTAGAATCAGAAATCAAGTCAACTAGAGGAAATTCATTGGTGTATATTCTTTTTATAAGAAAACTGATACCATATTTGATGAACTCGTAGACCATATCACTGATAACATATTTAACTTAATCACTTACAATTAAGTCATACAGGAAATGATATGTTTCCAACACTGTGTGCAAGTCATGTTCCTGCCAAACCTTATTCATATGTTTCCAACACTTTGTATTAAGGATCTCTTTTGTAAATCATTGTCTTTTACCTGTTAGCTAATCAGCTTCAAATAATATTTTCAATTGCATTCTTCAAATGGGATAATATATTGAACACTCATCTTTGCTTCAGATCGTTGTCTTTTACCTGTTAGTTTTAGTCAGCTTCAAAATAATTTAGTGGTGGAGGACGGCCGACTCTGCACCTGGTGCTCCGTCTCCGTAGTGGCACAAAGAAGCGTAAGAAGAAGACCTACACCAAGCCCAAGAAGATCAAGCACAGACACAAGAAGGTGAAGCTCACCGTCCTCCAGTTCTACAAGGTCGACGATTCAGGAAGGGTCCAGAGGCTAAGCAAGGAGTGCCCCAATGCTGAGTGCGGCGCCGGAACTTTCATAGCCAACCATTTCGATAGTCACTACCATGCTTAGTGTGGTCTCACCTATGTTTACCAGAAGGCTGGCGGTGACGGAGTCAAACGCGTCGTTTTATAAGTTTGTTTTGGGTATCGTTACGGTAGCTTGTTGAATAGATGGTTAAGTTTAAATCATTTTAATTTAGACTTGGAACCGTGTTTGTTATGGAGTATGGTTTATGTATTTTGATATGGTATTTAGAATTTTTTTAAGGGGTCTATTCAGATTTTTATTTATTTTTAAAAGTCTTTATGTTTATGGGCTTTAAATAGTCATTTTATTTCAAGTGTATAAATCATTTATGTTGCAATCCTATTAGATTATGAATATGATTGTGTAAATATTAACATATCTAGGAAGATTCTATCATATCTCTTAGACTATATATTATCCTATTAGAGTTGTAATCTTATTGGGGTAAGGAATTTATCTTCCCTACTACTATAAGTAAATACACAATGGAGTGATATAACACACACCTCAGAATTAAATTTCTCTCTTCTCTCTCTTGCCGCCGCCCTCTCTCCCTCACTAGTCATAAATACAGTTCAATCAAAGAGGCTTACAACACGTTATTAGCACGCTCTTAACGCTTCACTTAAGTGAGTTTGATCTTCCCGAGTTTGATCTTCAATCAGGGGAGTATTACGTTTTAATCATTCTTTTTATAATTAATTTATTATTTTATTGAATTGATCTACATGATATTGATTCAATTTAATTTTTTTTATTTGTTGAACGTAATAGAATGCATTGGAGATGAAATTCCGACTTTCTGAGAATGATCTTCTACAAATTCAAAGGCTTTTGTTGTTTTCTGTCAATCAAGTACGCTTAAAATAAAGGAAGATATTTGAAATGTCCATGAAGCATAAAAACATTCCTCATGATGCATGAACCCCTTATATTTATATTTTCCTTCACATATATATATATATATATATATATATATATTGTATATGTTTCATATATTTGTCAATATATATATATACATGTTTCAATGCATTACGCAATTTTTGCTATGTAGAATTTGTGAGTCAAAGAATCGAAAGAAATTAGAAGCAATTACGGTTTTTCAAACCCTAAGAATTTCGAATAAAAAAAACAATTAAATTTTTGGGAAAAATTTACAGTTGAGTCATCGTCGCACCAACCTCACCCCAAGCCGAGCCTGGAGCTCGAGGCTTAGGCGCTGGAACCGTAAGGCAACAACCCTTTGGGCTTTGTTGCATGTGTGGACTAGGCCCCTGGCCTGGGTTTAAACCTGATGGGTTTGCAGCACCTCTAGGTCGCATAACAGCCTTGCTGGCCCCTTTCTTAAGATCCAGCCAACACTTGACCAAGCCAGCGCTGTTATTGGCCGCCTTTAGCAGCCTATACACTGCTGGGTTCTTCCCATCTCTTCGGCCCAAATATGCGCCTTGCCTTGCAGCCATGTCCCCAAGCCCAAAGGCTTGCAACTTTTATTTTTTTTGCAAGGCCGTATAATGCAACCAGCCCATATGTGCTAGGTTGCATTCCTCTTTCGACCCGATGCCATATTTTGGCATCTCGTGTTTCTTAACCATACCCAAATAATTTTTGGGACGTTTTTTGGTTAACGCTATTTAAGTTATAATTCACTTGTCACTTGACCCGCCGCTAGTTGAAGCTAATAAGACCCATATGTCATTATTTTGCTTCCACGATCAATCTCGTATGGTCTCGATCTATTGAATTAATTAAAAGTGACCAGCAGTCCATTAATCTGACAAGACATCCAAAATTATTGGCCCGAAGATCAATTTTGGACATTAACGATTCAATAATTTATTTTTCTTCTTTGAACCGTTGACATCCTTTGTAGTCTCGAACCGCTCACACTTGAGTTCCCGAAACAACTCAAATCCACTACACTTAAATCAGCATATTGTATTATGTGTTCTTGCAGGAACCTCTCTTTTATGAACTAAACGTTCATAAACTAAATTGAACCTATAGTTTCAAATTTAGTGCCCTTGAAACTCGAAGTTTTCTTAAAACAATACACCCATGAAAACCTAAAATTTTCATGTATACCATGTCTTAGAACTCGAATGTTCTAACTTTGATGCTTATGGATATTTTATTTCCATAGCACCAATCACAATCTTGTTCTTTCCACTCAATGGATTGTCAAACCGTCACAAGTTCAATTTTCCTGATTTGGACGTTTCCAATAGAAACCACTTCATGTGGGGTACAAGATGTGAATCTCCACTTGACTATCAAGAAACTGAGAAACCATGTAGCCAACAAAGGCATGGAAGAGCTGAATAAGCCTCCACCATGATCTTCATTCGAAGACTTATGCTCGAAGCATTACATACGGAATTACCACCCTAACGAGGATTTCATGGCTTTTTGGTTCGCTCCTACGAACCGTTTAATTAGGGCTGGGTTCGGTTCAAATTGGTTTGGTTTGGTTCTTTTTTTTTTAGGTTTGGTTTCGATTTTTTTTTTTCAAAAAATGAAAAAAAATTGAAAATTGAAATTTTAACATCTCCAACACAATCATAACATAAGCATTCCAACTAGAATCAAAGACAATGAAAATAAACATTTAAAGTTCAACTAGAATCATCAATCAAGTCTTCCAAAGTTAAAATAAACATCAAAGTTTAAGTCTTCAAAAAGTCCACAACACAAAAATCGAACAAAATCTACAAACTGGCTCACTTTTTTCATTTGGGGTTTCACTCGGCAAGTGTGGGCAAAGTTTAGGGTTTGCAGGACTTGTGGGCTACTATTGATGTAGCCAAATACGAAGAGGGAGAAAAAAGAAGAGGATGATTTGAGAGCAAAACAGAATGAAGGTCTAACTGGGGAGAAAAGGGAGAGAAGAATGAAGGTGCGGCTAGAGTCCAGGAGAAAGAAATGAAAAAGGGAGACAGAAAAGAAAAATAAAGAAAGAAGATGGAGAGATGGTAAGGTGCAGCTAGGGTGAAAGAAATGAGGGGGGGGAATATTAGGTTAGGGTTTAGAGTTTCTAAAGGCTTTTTTAATATTTTGGGCTTAAAATTTGGCAACATGTTGGGTTTAAAAATAAATACCCAAAACAGATAATTAAATTAAAAAAAAAATATTAATTTAATTAATTCGATTCGGTTCAGTTTGGTTCCCTTTTTTTGGTCTTGGTTCAGTGTTCGGTTCATTTGTTTTTTAGTTTCAGTTTTATGAACCCATCCTTACGTTTAATCATGAAAGATATTGCCTGAAACACACCATGATTACATCTATGAATGAGTACGATTATGAGGTTTATAAATCTGATAAAGTTTTGACTCGAGAATACTTTTTCATCCTTCCATGTTTCTAACTCGTTCCCGAGGCAACAGTGTAAAGAGCGAAAGTTTACCAAATTCTTGAACGGTATAGACCCAGTTTGGTCAAGCCCACGAACAACATGCCTTGCTTCGGCAGGGATGTACCGAACAGACTCCTATGGTTCGATTGAAACCTTTTGAACCCATTTGTCTCTCTCATCCGCTTTAGGGTTTGTTTTTACAACGTGTGGTAGAATCCTGGCCTGCCAAGGTGTGGCATCATGCCCGAAGCATGTTCCTTGGCACCTAAGACCTAAAACTTCAAGAATAAAGGATATTGTTCCTGAACCTCAACCCTGCATAATCTACTTTCATCTCGATGAAATAGATCATTGGTTATGCACCTGTTTGTGCCCCTACCAATGTTGTTGAGGAGTATTATTCTAGTAGACAATATATTGGACTAATTTTGCTCCACCAAACACTGTTGGAAAAGCATATTTTTGACATGAATGGCCATGTTGGTCGAATCCACCTTAGTAACCTTGGTTTACTTTGTGAACATTTTTCTATGTTCTTGGATTCATGTTTGGTGTTTGTTTTCGTTATGGATAATCTTATCGATATTGTCCTCAAATATGAGTTAATTGAATCATGTTTCTTGTATACATGTGATCGAATTCAATTAAACACGTGATTAGGTACGAATGTGGGAAAGTTAGTTGTCTGAATGAATGTGATACTACGCATACTAACTTTATATCTAAATCACATCTCTAGCAACGACTTCAGGTCTATCCAACCTGATTAAAAGCATTGGCACGCTCCTCGTTGTATGAATGGTACTAAATTACCATTTCAGAGACCTTATATTCTCCTCGTGCTAGAAGAATGTCGTTGAACTTAAAAATATTCAAGAGAACAATGATTATGAATGAAGCCACTGATGGAAAATAGAGTGAAATATCTTTGCACCACCTCCAAAAATGAGCCTGAAACTTTGTTTTGGGGCCAATCGGATGTCTCCCAACTGGGAACACGCCACATATGGCCGGCCTAAAGCCTGATGATTCGAGCAGTTTACTTGCCTTGGCATGACCATTTGGGACACTTAAGTCGAACAATGATGCCACGACGCATCTCCTTACCTGAAGTAAGGATCTTGTGCCTACAAACACAGTTTGCCAAGCCTGCTCGTCGAAGAAATTGATTTTTTAAATCATCCCTAGCAAAGATACGAAATGACCCTTTTTCACAATGGATTCAAGGGAATATATGTGGACTAATCCAACCAAACTGTGGACCATATAAATACTTATGGTTTTGGTTAATGAATCGACAAACTGGTCATATGTTTGTCCACACACATTGCTGCTAAATCTCCTGGCCGATTTTAAAGGTTCACCACCCTAATTATCCTATAAAGTCTAAAAGACTGGATAATGCCGGAGAGTTTATATCGACGATTTTTGATAAAGTATTGCATATCTTTTAGGTTTATAATTGAACATCGAATTCCCATGTTCACCCCAAAACAGCCTCGCATAGTGATCATAGAGAGCAATTTAAATGATTGTGTGGACCTTGGTGAATGCACCAAGTTTTCGGTTTCTACCTAGGGCTATGCAATCATGTATACATCTATGTTGGTCTGCCTTGAGACCCACTGCCACCCAACCATTTTCGAAGTTACAATTGGTTAATGAGTACGAACCTGATGCTTTGTATTTACGCGTTTTGGGTGTGCATTCAATTCGCCAAGTTGCGTCGCCGCAACATACCAATATGGGTCCTCACAGAAGGTTGTGAATCTTTGTCGATTACGATTTTCCTTCATAATAACTCTCTTAGAGCCCTTGCAAGTGATCTCTTTACTGCTCATTTGCGGATTGTCACTTCAATGAGACAGTTTTCCCGCTGTTAGGGGGAGATAAGAATGTCAACCCTCCTGTAAAACGACGCGAATTTTCGTGGATGTTGTTCACTATGTCTCATCTTGATCCCCATACTGCACAAGTGTGATAAGAAAGTGCGATGAATTTTAGCTTTCAGAATGTTGCTCTAGACGCATTCCTCTAATTTAGCTAAAGTGACGAGATCATATACCAGCTGCAAACATACCTGCAATGATAAACGTACATAAAGGACATTGAGTTAACATCCCTAAATGGTGTGCCGACCTTGTTGGACGGTTCAGTACACCGGTAAATAGCCAATCCATTTGTCTCAGTCTGAAGCATGACAGATTACTCGGTTCATAGGATTCACTTCCCTAGAAGAGGAAGATCACGACACAACAATGAATCCATACTCGATCGTTGTCTCAAATCATTTCCATCTCATGAGATTAATCCGGATTACTCCCGAGACTTGAAGTTCTTGGTCCAGTATACTAGTTTGGATGAGAAATGGAATTGGAATGAGATTATCATCGATAATGTTTTCATTTGTATGGTAGCTACCGACATAAATGAAAGGCAACGATATCAAATAGTGTTTCGTTGATTAGTGACAATGCAGAACTGATTGGACAACCGAAATTGCAATATATGTTAAATTTCTTACCAAAGTGTGTTTGGACCTACGTTCCTACCCTGCCCAAGGTAACCCTGTTGTGTTGCTAGTGGGAAAATAAACGTAATGAGATGAACCAAAAAGTGCGATATGATGCATGTGTTACGGCGTAAAATTTCTCTTAAATGCCCTATGATTGATATCAGCATTATGAAATATGGTTAATGTTTTTCCATGGGGATATTGATACAAAGATTGATATGTAAGTTCCTGAAGAATTACATGTAGTGGTTCAAATAGTTCTAGACTACATAACAGCCTCTCAACTTGTTTAAGGCGTTCACTTATGGATTGAAGCAATCCGACGGATGTGGTATACCCATCTAAGTGATTATTTGATTAGTCAGGGATGTGAATGAATGCCCTTGCGTGCTTATTTTAAATTGCTAGAGTTACAGTTTATGTTAGTGACATGAATCTCACTAAGACTCTAGAACTGCTTAAGAAAACTGTCTTGCACTTGAAGATGGAATTTGAGATGAAGGATATTAGGAAAACTTGTTTATACCTTGAACTGAAGTTCAAGCATTGTTCTGACGGTACTTTGGTTTACTAGTCAAACTACACCCCGAATGTGTTACCTTTGAGTATACCTATGATCTTCCATACGCTATATGCAAATGAGACCCTTGAAGAGGTTATGGAATCCGAAATTCAATATCTAAGTTCAACTTTGCGCTTTGTTGTACTTAGCTCATTGTGTTAGATTGGACATCTCATTCGCTATTGATTTATTGGTAAAGATGCAGCACCGCGCCTACATGCGATCATTGAATTTGTATTAAAGATGTTTTTCCGCTACCCTGAAAGGTGCTATAGATTTGGGCTAATCTCAAAGTATCTCGAGCAGATCTGACCCTTCTGATCCTCGAAATGATGCTTGCCTTATTTGTTATGCTGACTTTGGTTACTTATCAAACCCGGACAAGGCATATTCCCAAATGGTTATGTCTTTACCTTTAAGGATATCGCAATATCTTGGAGGTCCACGACATGACCTTAGTTGCGAAATCTTCAAATCGTTCGAAGACTCACCTTACTTCATTATGCCACACATGAGACTTGGTTGAGAACTCTTGTTGAACATATTCTAAGTACTTGCTGTTTTCATCCATCGTTAAGTCCTGATGACGATCCATGAAGATTATGTCGTATATCAACTCGACCAAGACATGAAACATCAACAAAGCATCATGAGATTAAAGTCATGCAAGCTGATCCCAGATAACCATGCCGACCTCTACACGATGTCACTGCCGAAGTCAACCTTCTAAAAACTTGTCCGAGGAATTGGTATGCCTAACTATTCATATGCAATGCTTATAGTTCTCATTTGGAAGTTCTGTTAAACTCAGGGGGAGTATCCAGAAGTATACTCACTTGATCTTAATGTACTATTTTCCCTACGATTAGGAGCATTTTTCCCACTGGGTTTTTGCTACCTAACTAGGTTTTGACGAGGCACCCATCTTGGCCTGGTCATACCCTTGTGAGTTCTTCTACTTACGTTCAGAAGGCGTATATTTTTTACTTAATGCAACTTCTCACCTTTCTCCTTAGTTTATGGGTTTTTATCCCACATTGGGGTTTACCATAGCGAGCTTTTGTGAATTTTACCTTTTATGCATTCTTTCGTTGATCTAAGACTCGCATTTGCTCATTGTGCCGACGACTCCATCAATTGAACTTCATTGTTGAAGACTTGATGCGCCATTTGTTTGAGTATTTACACACTAAAGAGGGAGTGTTGCAGTCCTATTAGAGTAGGAATGTGATTGTATAAATCCTAACCTATATCCTTATGAGATTTTACCATATCTCTTAGACTAGATATTATCCTATTAGAGTTGTAATCTTATAGAGGTAAGGAATTTACCTTCCCTAGTACTATAAATAAAGACACAATGGGGTGATATAACACACATCTCACAATTAAATCTCTCTCTTATCTCTCTTGCCGCCGTCTTCTGTCCCTCACTAGTTCTAAATACAGTTTAGTCAAATAGACGTACAACAATTTAATATGTTTTTATGTAATTATTTGTTTGCATATTAATGTTATTAGTTTAGTGATTTTTTTTTTTTTGGTGAAGATTAGTTTAGTTTGTTTTTTATGTAATTATTTGTTTGCATATTACTTTTATTAGTTTAGTGTCTTTTTTTTTTGTGAAGATTAGTTTAGTTTGAAAAAAGCTTGAAGGGCCACAAAAAAAGAAAAAAGGTCCCCTGAGATTATTATAACATAATTACACGCAACCAAGGAGCTTAATGACGGAATTGGATCTCATTTGGATTCACTTTGATAAAAACTAACCGCACGATGTATAATGAACGGCTAGAATATAGGAATCCCTAGGATCCCCACAAAGTAGATCTGGAGAGGATCCTCTTCCCTTAATGACAACTACTCATCTTATAATGCTCCATAAAAAATGCAATTGTCCTCTGCAAAGCTAATATATAACGTTCTCACATCCACAATAAGAGTCTGTTGTAACAAATATTATCTTTTAAAAGGGGTACAAAATGGATTATGTATGGAAAATGTTCAACACCTCAGTCTCTTTTCGTTTACATTATAATTACAATGATTAAGAATATTAATCCATGAAATTTATACATATTACTATAGTAGCTATTCATACATGCATGGCACAATAAGAGCTCATATCATATATTAGAGTTAATTAACGTCAAATTAAGCAAAAAAGATTAAAGAGAAAAATTAACGACATAAAACACAATGATAAACTCCTCAAACTAAAAAGACGGATACCAAATAAAAATCCGAGCAAAATACAGGACCAAAATGGTATTTCAAAAAAACAAACTTTTCCTCTTCAATTTTAAATGCAAGAGAATTGTGTAGGTCCATCTTATATAATATGACTTATAAAGAGAATTAAAATTAATTTATTATGTCATAAATAAAAATAGTGCTGTTATTTCCAGCCAGTATTTTATTTCTCTATCCATTTTTTTTAATAAAATTTTTATTATAAGTTTGCCCATTTGTAAAATAACCGATAAATACCTTAAAAAATAATAATAGGTTGGGTGCGAAAATGTAACAGGAGCTCTAGACTTACATTAAGTTGTGAAATGAATGGATAATACGTGAGCCAAATTCACAAAAGATACATATTAAAGAGTAAGAAGCTAGCAACCGATGTTGATTGGATACTGATGGTAATATTATTAGATTGCATAATCGCTCAACAACAGAGCAATTGAAGGGTCATTCATTTGCTAGTAGATCATCGTTGGAGGAGACTTTGTTATTGAGCAAATAGCATTCCAATTTTTTTAGGAATAATAGTGGGTGAGGAAATAACATTTCAAATTTTTAACTTTATATGGTGAGTGAGATTATTATGTAGTTGGGGAAACGTGACAATAAGGTGGGTCTAACCGCTCTTATAACTAATAAGGTGATGAGCTGCATGTGAACCAGTACCTTATTGAATACGGTGTTAAATTTTTACTCATACGTCTCGAGTTTGGAACTTTTCTTTTCTATATTATTGAATAGTTTCACACTCGATGATGAGCAAAAATGAGGTTGACCACTTAAACAAGTCATAGTCATAAACTCCAATTCCACAAGAATATGCGAACCTAAATGTAGAGACCCTCACCTCCCTATAATTGTTCTCTTACAAATAGGTTTCCCCTTGGGCACACAAACCCACCTGTACACTCCTTTTACCTGTTCGATTCCAAATCCTCTGCAATTTCCTTCGTTTTCATTACAATTTTAATTTTTTATTTCCATATACCTATATATATATATATAATGTATACATTTAATCAGTAGCACAATTTTTCTGGGCTGTTACCTTTCACTTCAGAGGCATCGATTTCAATTTCGTAATTTCTAGGGTTAGGGTTTTCGATTCATTCGTCCTTGCGATCGATCGATTGGGTGGGAGACAATTATGGGTGGGGAGGGCGATTCCAGCGAGCCTAAAGTCAGTGGCGAAGGAGGAGAAGGAGGAGAGCAGATTAACATTCGATGCTCGAATGGTTCCAAGTTTTCGGTGAGGGCGAGCCTGGACTCGACTGTTGGGGCATTCAAGGAAGTTTTGTCTCAGAATTGCGATATTCCAGCTGATCAGCAGAGGTTGATTTACAAAGGTCGTATTTTGAAGGACGACCAGACCCTCACTAGTTATGGTACGCTCGATTTCTTTCTCTGCTCGTTTCGATTTTTTAATTTGTATTTTGTATCGAATCTGGGTTTGATTGTGATGTGGGTTTGTGTAAATTTGTCGAAATATGCTTATAATTTTGTTATATTTGTCTGGGAAAATTGATTTGGGTTTTGTGGTTTATCGATGAATGTTTCGGGGGTGAGATAGTTGGATTTGGATGCTGTCAATGGTTGTGAAAGTGCCCATATGTCATGTTTTGGGTGATTTACTGGAATCTAATCCATGGTTGGTTTCTTGTGTTGAAGGTCTGCAGGCAGATCATACTGTTCACATGGTCCGTGCCTTTGCTGCACCTGCATCAACCCCCGCTCCTCCTGCTGCTAATGCTACTTCTGCTAGTCCTACAACTGCTCCAGGTGTTACTCGCGGTGTTGGTTCCACTGAGCGTGAGGGGCTTCAGACTCCTGACCTTGGGGCATCTTTGTTGTTTGGGCAGGGTTTAAACCCACTCGGTGGTGGTGGAGGACAGGGGTTATTTGGAGCTGGTCTTCCGGAATTTGAACAAGTGCAGCAGCAACTGACTCAGAACCCGAACATGATGAGGGACATAATGAACATGCCTGCCATTCAGAGTTTGATGAATAACCCTGATTTGATGCGTGGCTTGATTATGAACAATCCGCAAATGCGTGATATCATTGACCGGAACCCAGAGCTTGCACATGTACTTAATGATCCTGGCATTCTCCGACAGACATTGGAAGCAGCAAGGAACCCTGAACTCATGCGTGAGATGATGCGAAACACTGACAGGGCAATGAGTAACATTGAATCTTCTCCTGAGGGATTCAACATGCTGAGGCGGATGTATGAAAACGTTCAGGAGCCATTTTTGAATGCTACAACTGGGAATGCTGGAAATGATTTGGGTTCAAATCCATTTTCTGCTCTTTTGGCCAACCAGGGTGGGGCACAGGCCCGGGATGGGTCTAACAACCCTTCAACCACTGGCTCAGAAACACCTGCAGGTTCTGTTGCTCCTAATACAAACCCACTTCCTAACCCTTGGGGCGCTGCTGGTGGTGAGCTTCTCCCTCTTTGTTCCTTATTTTCCAAATATTAGTTTTGTTGATGGTGTTTTAATTTTATTATTCTTGACAAATTGTGGATCTTAAATGGAAGAGACTTCACATGAAAGTATAATATTTTTATCGGCACTAAATTCTATCCTGAAAGTAGGACTGATATTGCTGTTGGAGATAGTCTTGGTTACGCAAATGTGTTGCTGGGTCTTGAATCTTAACACCATTATGCTTAGTTGTCAATTCCAACACTTGTTACATTTGTAGTTGTGGAAATTTTAGCATGATATGGCCCTCTCATTTTTAATGGGGTATGTAGATGTTCTCAGTTTGTGCACCCTTCTGGAAGTTTATGTTCAAGTCTGCATAATATTATTTAAATCGTTGCATAAGAGTCTTTAGTAAATGCAGTTGGTTGTTTGATGCGGATTCAGTTACTGTTGACCTTCAAATTGATTATTAGGTTAACTTAGGCCTTTTTCTGTTCTATTTTTGAGTTTTTCTTGTTTTTGTTTTTATTTTAATTTTATAGATTTTATCTTTTAAAAGAATAGGTTCTTTGAATATATTATGAAAACCATATTGATATATCATGATCTGAATTGTTAGGAGGAAATCAGCCAAATACTACCAGGACAAATCCTGTTGGGGATGGAAGGGCAGCCGGTATTGCTGACCTGGGAGGTCTTGGTCTCCCCGGAATGGAACAGATGCTTGGTGGCATGCCAGATGCTAATGCAATGAATCAGCTTTTGCAGAATCCAGCGATATCACAAATGATGCAAAGCATGCTTTCCAATCCCCAGTACATGAATCAGGTACCATCATTTGACAAAGTTTCCCTCACCCAAGATGTTAGCATTTTCAGAAAGTGATGTTTTTTAATGTTTCTATTATGTTTAACTTTAGATTCTGAATCCACAACTACGAGGAATGGTTGATTCAAATCCTCAATTTAGAGAAATGATGCAAAATCCAGAGCTACTGCGGCAGTTAACAAACCCTGAAACAATGCAGGTATTTTCCCTTTCACAAGTTTGCTAATTTTCCCCATTTCCTGCACGGATCTGTATGTCTTTGTTAATCTAGACATGCTGTCCCTAAGAACACAGAAATTGTTTGGCTTGTGAACCACAAATCTTTAACGTTAATCTTTTTCATGCTCTGACTTTTCATCTCGCAGCAAATGCTCGCGTTACAGCAGTCGCTATTTTCAGGCAATCGACAGCAACCAACTCAGTGAGTCTAATAGACCTTACCATGCCTGCTTGGCTTCCACATTCAAATTTTGTAGTTACATTTTGTCGTTATCTGATTGGTTTTCTACTTCATACTTCTGTCTAAATACAGCATCCTTCTAAGGTGTCAATGATTTCATAATATACTTGTGTCTAAATAGATATACATCATTTACCCCTAAATTATTTCTATGTCCATGGAGGTGTGCCAACTCATCTCAACTAGGAGTTTTGGCCACTGAAAAAGAAACAGAACAATACTAATCATTTGTTCTTATGTTAACTTTATTACTAATCATTTGTTGCGTTCTTGCCAGGGATCCAACTCTCACTGGTGGTGCTACAGGTACATTGATAATAAAGAAGTTCAAATATAATTACGGGTTCTTGCAATTTTCTCCTTTTGGGTGTTCACTTCTGTTAATTTCTAATGTATAATCAGGTGCACCCAATAATGCTGGGTTGGAGATGCTGATGAACATGTTTGGAGGTCTTGGAGCCGGCAGCTTGGCCGCTGCAAACCCTAATGGTTGGGCTCCCTATTCATTCTCAATACATCTTACCCTTTATGAATTCAACTTTTTGTCATAAGAAGTCGAATTAAATCAACTGCTATGTTGTCTCTGAACATTTGTCTTTGCGGTTGCAGTACCACCGGAAGAGCTGTATGAAAATCAGCTAAGGCAGCTTCAAGAAATGGGTTTCTTCGATACCCAAGAGAATATCAGGGCATTGCAAGCCACTTCTGGGAACGTCCACGCTGCGGTGGAGCGACTTTTAGGGAATCCCGGGGCGTAACTTTACTCGGCTTCATGTTTTTATATTTATTCAATTGGGATTATTTTTCTTGTGGACGTGTAAAATTAGTAAAACTTGGAGTGAAGTCGTCTCAAGACACAAGACATACAGGCACTTGTAGATTACATTTTGGGGGTGTGGATAAGCAACAACACACACGATGATGATACAGCCGTGAACTTGTGGCTAAGCTTACGCCTTGCCCCAACTGTTTACCTGCTTATCCTACTCTCACTCATGTTTGCTTGAAAAGTGCTTTGGTATACAAAAGTGCTTTCTGGTTCATGTATACGTGCACATTTTAATTAAATAAATGGTTTCAAATTTCAATGCCTTGATTTAGGAAAACAATTTACTTGACACGTGTATACTGCCGTTATAAATAGTACCCTTACATGAGTATCCTTGTGTAGGGGGAACATGGCGATGAGATCCTTCATCATTTCTCTTTGTTCTGTAATTTGGGTGTTTATCTGTGTTAACCTAATACTAGCGGGGATCAAATTTGAGATTTTAGATGCATGAAGAAGACTTTTTAACCGATTAAGCTACAACTTAAGTCCAATAATATACAACCAAAATAAAAGTTGAGGCCCAACAGGCTTCTGTTGAAAATGACAATCTGGTCCTTCTGGGGTGAAAATTAAATATCCAAAGACTCTAGGACCAATTCCAAACTTTCTAAAAGTAGTAAACATAACGGAGGGACCGGACTACAAATTCGTTGCGTTGTTAGAGAGCCAAAGCTTCTGGCTTTTGAAACCCCTTCTTCCTTTATATGTTTCGAGCGGTTCCAATGAGCTAAGGTAAATGCTCTTCCCATTCACCTTCCATTGCTTTTTCTCGATCAACGTCTTCCTTTTCTTTTTCGAATCATTCGCTGTTCTGGTCTTTTTATTTTGGTTAGGTGTTGTGGTGATAGAACATGAATAAAATTTCAATTGCATGTGGTTTTTTTCGTATGGATTTTGATTTTAAAGTTAAATTGATCAAATGGGTGTTGCTTAATTTTCGATTTTAGTAGAACCCATGTCTCGAAATCGATAAATTCATGCATAAATGCAGTGATTTGGGTAAGGGTAATGCTTTGATGCATGTTTGTCTTGAAGTTTCCGGAATTAGATAGAGGTATCGAAATGTGCGAATAGATCAAGTTATTTGATCATTCATTAGGGTTTGAGCTGCTTTTCGTGTGGAAAAAAGTATGCATTGTTGGGAATTTTGGAGGCAAAAATTGTGTTTCTATGGGATTTGAGTTTGGGTCTTCTGTGTAAGTTGTTAAAGTTTAAAAGAAACTTGCAATGCAATTTTAGGTCATAATACCGAACTTAGAGTTTTCCCGCCAAGAAAGAACTAGAAAGATAAAATGTTGATCATACAACATTTAATGTTTTTGCCCAGTTGGATAAGGGTAGTTTCTTTGATGGATAATTGTCTCAAAGTATCCGGAATTAGATAGAGGAATCAAAACGCATCCATAGAGCAAATTAGTTGATCATTCATTAGCCTTTAAGTTGCTTTTGGTGTGAAAAAAGTATGCTTTGTTAGGTATTTGGAAGCAAAATTGGTGTTTTTATGAGACTTGAGTTTGGGTCTTCCATGTAAGTAAGTTAAAAATAAACTTGCAATGCAATTTTAGGTTACAATACCAAAATTGAGTTTTTCCCGCCAAGAAAGAACGAGGGAGATAAAATGTTGAGCATACAACATTTAATGTTTTTGCTGATTTTGCTTATTTGTTTATTTATAATGCACTTATTAGCACCTTCTTGTCTTAGAAATAGTAGTTTTCTACTCCTGTGTAGATAATTACAGAGGATGAACACTTGGTCAAACTACCTCTTGTAAGATATTACTTATGTAGTATTGTGCTTAGATGAACTCTCCCAAAGGTTTTAGCTATGTGTACTACTTTGCAACCTATGTCAATGACGATCTAGTCTCTTATGCGCACCATTAGGGTCTGTAGGAGAGAATTTCCGATCAAGAACATTCTTCGTTTGTCGTGCTCTGGCGATCTCATACAAATAAGCTTGTCTGTTTTAGTTTCCCATTATAAGTTGGATTTAGTAAATCATCGGGTTACTATTTTGTTTCTAATTTTTACTGGTTTTTCCGTCACAAGGTCAATTACTTCAGATGGTTCAGCAAACCATAGATTCTATAGTCAGTGAATATGGGATGGGAACTACAGAATCTGAGTCGTCTATTCATGATAAACAACAGCCAGTTCCTGTAAAGAAGACAGTGTTAAGAGATCTGCAAAATGTGCCCAAGGATAGACCCCCTAGTAATGCCCCTAGAGTTTCGGGCATCAAGAGACCTTTACCTGAGCAGCCAATGAGCCCTCCTCAACACCAATCCCCCAGTAGCAGTGCTGCAAATGCGCAGCTTGTCTATGTTCGTAGAAAATCTGAAGCAGATGCAGTCAGAAATAGTACATGTGATAATGCAAGCATTAATGCTGAGTGTCAGGTGTCAAGGAAACTTAGTCACCATGAGGCAAGCACCCGACCCATACCCCAAACAAAGGAAACAAAAGTTTATTGTGTGCCGGCTTTTGCACCTTTTCCAGTGGCAGCTTCAACCATTCCGCCTGGAAAACCTTCAGTTCCGGTCCTGCCTAGTAAGTCTGGTACTGGACTACCACCAGCAGGAGCCAATGGTCATCCCCATACTTCTTCTACAGTGCCTTGTTCATTGGGTCTAAAATATCTGCACTGGGAAGAGCGATTCCATCAATTGCAGTTGCTATTGAGGAACTTGGACCAATCAGAACATGAGGATTATATCCAGAGTACGCACTTGAATTGAGAAAATCCACCTTAATATGTTTTGTTTGGATTTCCTTAAATTGTAACTGTACTGACTTACCCTTTGGATTTTGATTATCTGTTAGTGCTGCGGTCGCTCTCCTCGGTTGAACTGAGCAGACTTGCAGTTGAGTTGGAAAAGAGATCAATTCAACTTTCACTGGAGGAAGGTAATGTGATTCTCTTCTTTTTATGTTTTTTAAATATCTATTGTAGTTAAAAGGATGTTAAAATGGAAATTCTTGTTTTATTGTCTTACTACAAATATAATTATCATGGTCTTTGTGTAACTCCACATTGGGAAAGTTAGCTATAATATAGATTAAGAAATCTATGACCTGCTTTCAAGATTTTTACCTTGCAAATGTTTGCCAAATCTGCAAAATATCTGTCTACTTAATCTGTGAAGATTCACAGGTTATTTTGGTTGAAATGATCTTGTACCGTGGTCCTACCTATTTTAGCAACATTGTGAATAAATAGTCAGTTGACTTTCTTTTATAACCATTGACACCTTCAGTGTCTGCTATTTGGTTTCTCAAAATTCTCAAAGTTTTTCACATGTTTGGTAGCTAATATGTTTTGCCATAGTTGTTGTTTGTGTAATAGGATAAAAGAGAATGTTTATATGAAGATGATTTAAACAATAATAATCAGTAAGTTTCTAAATTTCTTCTTCTTTTAAGGTAACAAGTAGAGATGTTTATGTCCACATGGCGCATGGCACACATATTTGTCCAGGTTCTGTAAGCAAGATGATATTTTTATCCTATCCTCATGCATAGAAAAATTAAGTCATCCATTGAGTTGGCCATTGTAGCGCCCACATGATACTGGTGAGTTGGTGATGACAAACCTTGCAAGGCAGCTTGCGCCTTATTCATTCTTGTCAATGAGTTAGGTTACAAATGTATGTGATCTGTGAATTGCTATCACTTTTAGATCCACTAAACTGATGGATGGTATTTTTATCGACCTCTTTTGGGTGGATTTGTGTTTTGGTACTTCAATGTAAGTGCAGTCGTCCAAATACGTGGCATTTACCTTTTTTCAAAATAATCCGTTACTCTTTACTCTTTATCATTAAAAACTCTATGATTCGTTTGAAAGCATAATGTTTCATGTCATAACTGGTAATCATGACTGTTCCTTTTGTCGTCATAACTGTTGTAGCGAGATGGTGGTTACGTATCAACTTTTCAAGCTTTCTATTTATTTTTCCTATTATACCGCCCTGAATGTCTGGACGCAGCACAAAAACTCTCTCTTACATTCCTCTTTACATCTCCCATTACTGCAGCAAAAGAGTTGCAGCACGTTGGGCGATTGAATGTTCTGGGGAAATCTGCGACGCAGTTTAAAGTGCCCTCAACTCAGGAAGATTGATCGGAGGATTGAAATGACACCAAGGAAGAAGGAGCAGATTGTGCTAATCGGTAAATTGCAGCTGGATAAAAGTGTGCCTGCTAGTTTATTTTCCACTGGTTCCGACCTTTTCCGCAGTTGGTTCTCCTGGTTGTATTCACCGCAAGTTGTCTGTAAAATTTGGGTTGCCGTATGTGCAGTGTTCTTACATCAGCTGTAGCCAAAGCTGCTGAAAGTATTGAATTGTAACTGTTGAAAAATATAATTAAATGGGTAAATTTGTCAACTGCTATCTCAATGCTTTGTTCCCGCGGTGCAGCTTCTAATTTTATACTTGTTTGTTTGTGTATTGGGCTCTGTCCTCAGATGTGCATTGGGCCCAAAATATGGTGGGCCTGTCTATATTTTAAACCCAAGGTTTATGTGAAAGTTTGGTTTTACAACTTGAACGCAATCGTATGATTTGTGACAAATCAATGTGGAGAAAGCATTTAGAATTGTAGTCATCCTTTTAAGCTTATGATAATCCCTTAATAACTTAAAACTTCGTCATTTGCTCCTAACCGTCAAAAAACTTAGTTGATGGGACACTTTTTGGCACCTTATTTGTCGGTGCATGCCACGATGGACAAAATCAAATATATTATTTGGCATTTGGCGTGGGTGACTTGGAAAATGATGCTTCATGGACATGATTTCTTACAAAATTGAGAGGGTGCCATTGGAGATGTAACGGACTTGGTGTTAGTATCTAATCGGCATGGAAGCATCAGTAAAGCTGTGCAAACCGTGTTTTTAGAGGCACATCACGGAGCTTGTATGTATCATATAGGAAGTTTTAGTCATTAGAGGCATATTGGTATTTTTATATCAAGTTTTTGTTATAGTTATCATAAACTTAAAAAGGTGGCTATAATCCTATATAAGATTCAAATTTAGGTTATTTTTTAATTTCCCATGCATCTTTAGAAGTCTCCTTTTTATCAATTTGAGTGTCCCGTTTCTTGTAAACAGGAAGTACAGATTTGCTTAATTATAACTGCATAAAATCATTTATAACATAGTTGTATGATTAAATCATACTTTTGAGTGTCATTAAAAATATAGTTATCATTCACCTTTGCAAGAGAATCTTGGGTCATGCAACATAATTGGGTCGCATTTTTTGTGTTATTGATTATCGATAAGTGGTCGATATTATTGATGTTATTGATACTTTAACCTTATAGTTAAATATATGTTTATTAGTGTCAGTCTAGGTGGAATTTTCACTGTGGAAAGTACATGACGATGTGGCAAGATTTGCGTTATTGAAAAAGAAGCATGGTTAGGAATAAGGGAAGTGAATAAAACAAATTAAAAAATAAAAAACATTTGGGCTAAATACCCTAATCTGGATCCATTAGTTTAAGTTCATGGTTTAATCAGTTTGCTGCATATTCAAGTGTCCAAAGAAGACCTAACTCAAAAACACCAATTTAATAATTGCTTCCTAACCAACTTAGCTATTGGAATGGAACACAATTGCCAATTTGATTCAATAGCCGTAACGTCTGAACTTCTGATTTTCAGACTAGATGTCCTTGTATTAGACAGCTTGTAGAGGAAGACTTACATATGCTCCAGTTAGAAGATGCAATTATGAAACATGCTCACGACAAAAAGGTATATGAATACTTAGGAAGACTTTGAAAGAGACTAAGAAAAGATATAGAATACTTGAAGCTAGCGGAAGACTTGGTGCAAAACTGAGCGTAGTGGCGTTCTAGTGTTCATACAGTGACCTCGCTTAGAGGGATAATGCTTGGTTGTTTTTGTCCTAGACAGCTTGTAGCTACAAATCGATCCGGTTGCCGCTCAGAAATTAGGTCTAACTACTGAAATTATACGCAACATGGCTTGTAACTCAATCCCAGAGTTGAATCTGTAGTTCAGTGGACAACACAAAGCAAATGACAAACCAAACTAGCAAGAAGGTGCAAAGTTGAAGTTGAAAGTTGAACAGAATAACAAGCATTGATACAAACCAAACTCAGATAATTTGTAATTTATGCGTATAAATATAAAGCTGTCTTTTCAGGTATTCTGTAAACCACAATATTAATTTATATATAATCTCCCAATTGAGGAGCCAATAACAAGTACTTTAACTACAATACACATATATATCTTCCAAGTCAAATATCAATTGTTACAAAATAAATCACCTAATTATGTTCCAAGACACACATATACATATACATATACACTAAATCAGATTCATTCAAAGACCCAACCTTAAATCCAAAGTGAGTCCAGAAAAAGAGTAAGAAGAGGAGCAGTACTGATCATCTGCAGTGTGAGAAGTAGAAGCAGCAGCAGCAGGCAAATTCAAGTCCAGCCCACCACCACTACCACCAGAATTTTGACCTAATAACAATTCCTTTGAAGTTCCATAAGGCTGCTGCAGGTTGAACCCTAACCCTAACTCTAATTGGGTCTCCTCCCCCTTTTCCCAGTGACACCTCATGTGCCCTCCCAATGCCTGCCCACTTGAAAATACCCTCCAACAAACAGTGCACTTGTGCCCTGCTGATGATCCCACCAACTCCATGTGATCCTCATCCATCACATCATCATCACCATCACCATCACCATCACCATCTTCATTGTGGTGATGATGATCCTGATCAACCTCTCCATCACTCCTTGTAATTGCAAAACAGCCCTTCACATTCTTGTGGCTTGCCCTGTGGCCCCCCAACGCCTGGTGGGACGCAAACACTTTCTTACAACTCGAGCACTCAAACCTACCACTATTGTTACTATTACCACCATCAAACACCTCCTGTATACCTTGGAGATTACTATTATTACTCACACTCTGAGTAGCGGCGGTAGTAACGATGATCTCATTACTTGTCCCAGAAATAATCCCACTGGAAAGCATTAGCAAACTCGAGGCGGCCTCGTGGTCCTCTTCACCCATGGCCAATCCCAACTTGCTCAACGTGATGTTGGGTGAAGCGGGCACCCGCAGATTTGGCGGTGGGTCAATGCCCCTCCACTGGCGCTCGGGGTGGCACCGCATGTGCCCGAACAAAGCCTTCCATGACCAGAACGTCTTGCCGCACTCAGTGCAGGGTTTCGTGATCTTTGGGGCAGATGGGTCGGGTTTTGTCGCATACTTGGGCCTCAAAACCTTGTTCGGAGCAGCCTGGTTGTCGAGCCTGATCAGCTTGGAGCGTTTCTTCCTGCGATTGTGGTGGGTTTTATCGTCTGCAGTGAAACAAGTGGAAGAAGATGAAGCCAAGTAGGCAGTGGTGGTGGCGAGAGCGGCGGGAACGACGGCGTCTTGGTGGGTTGGAGGGGATATGGGGAATCGGAAATCGATGTCGGGAGAGTTGTTCATTGAGAAATGTGCTGTTTTCTTGTAAAAGATGAGTGGATTTGGTGGAAGAAGAGACAAGAAAATGGGGGAAGAGGAAAAAAGTTCAACAGTCGGAGTGGGTTCAGAATTTGTAGGGCAACAAAGGGCGGTTACTTTGGACTCATCTCTGAATTGGCAGTTATAGACAGTTATTCTAGTTCCTATCCGTACAGTTCAAACCCCACTAGCCCACAATATTTACCCTTTTTTTTTTTTTTTCTTCCTCTGCTAGCACATTGCGTGCGCATGAAGGTGGTGGTGGGAGAGCTCTTGTAGAGTTTTTATTGGCCTTAATTTTGTTTCCTTTTCCTGCCTGGAGATTTTGTGCAGGAAGGAGTAACCGAACAATGTTTACTTATTGCAAGTGGCTTGTAGCTCTATTGCTTAAATGATTTTTCTTTGCACTCAAGTTTTCATGTTCGAATTCTTCTCTCTGTAATTTATATAATTATGATAAATTATCCTATCGTTTGTCAAGAATTTTTTGTATACTTACTAAGAAGGGATAGGAGAAAAAAAGAATTATTTTTTCAATTCGCGACTTTTTCATCTTTACCAACACATAGAGAGAATAAAAAAGATTGTGCGCTCAACTTCAAATCATTATTTCCATACCATCAAATACTAGAGTGAGGCTACATGCTATGCATGTGAGATAGTTTCTACACGAGAATAGAGATAAAAGGACAGAACAATTAGGGTATGAAAGAAGAGAAGGAATTGCATGGCAACGGTTCACCGTCACGTAGCGTTTCATGTTAATAATGTAAGGACATGTGTTAGTTTTTTGCACATGTCCTTGTCTTATTGGCATGAGACGCAACACTGTAGCAATGAACTCGTACCATACAAGTTGTTCTCGTAAAAGAGGAGGTCTTAGGTGCGACACAAACCAGAATTTCTGTTGACAGAGAGGGAGTGCGTAAACTGGAATTATAATGCCGCCTTTAGTTACTAAAGTTACATTTAAACCTTTTAAAGTATTAAGAACATTGTAGTTATTTTATCCTCTATATAGTATAGTTGACAAATAAAATTTTCATAATATATAGTTGACCCCCAAGACCAATTACATAATGCCACATGGATTATTTAAGATTCCAAAATCTAAATGACCAAACTGTTGAGTTAGCAAAACATAAAGAGATAATTTGTGATAAAAACCCGTCTTAATTTTTCTCATCACAAATAAGTTGCTCAAAACTCTCACAATAAAAATTAAAACACCGTTGCTGAACACAATTGACAGCCGACTGATTCTGTATTATACATTGATTTTTGAAGTGTTTTTCACTACTATTTTATATTTATACAATGCTAGAAATATGGATCAGTTCACAGATACAGGCAGAGTGGAGTACCCAAGTACAAAAGTATCGAATATGAAGCACGTAAGGGCCAACGGAGGCGTAATAATCGAGTAGATGCCGATCTGAGGTATTCAATGGACTGATGGAGGTCTCATAGTTGAGTAGAGGCCAGTTTATGACTTGGGGCAGCATGCACCAATGACGAAAATCACACACTTCCTTTCTCATGCATCCTCTGGAGGTAACAACTGAACGTTCTAGCTTCCTCTAACTTTGCTGTGTCGCCAACGCTATTGGAATGTCATCAAATCATAGGAACAGAAGCTGAATCTAGTTAACTTGATGCACATCAGGAAGAAACTCCTGAAGAAGAAAGATTGGGTAAGCTTTTGTGACAGAAATTAAGGAACTATAGCAGGTAGTGGAAAGGTTAGAATAAGAGACAACAAAGGTTGGATCTTCACAAGGAGAAGATAAGAATTCACCTAGTCAGTTAAATTGTATTCAGAGACAATGTGAAACTATGTACACCAACCATGTTGGGGTGAAGAGAACTTTATGGAAGATAAGAACTCAAGCGAGCAGCTTAATACTGAGTGAGTTGCATAGCCATAGATACCATAAACTTTTCCTTTTGCGAATTTTAGCAACTAAAAACAAAGGAAGAAGCATCGACACCATAGTAATAGATGCCTCCCATATCCACAATGAATAAGGGCGTTCTAATTATGGACAGGACGCTAAGCAATTTCTAGTTAGTCCATTCAATATCGGAAGGATTCCGGTATGTGTGTGTCGTAAGATATCTGAAATCAGTTAATGTATTCTGTTTAATCATTGAGCTGAGCAAGCATTAAAATCCAGCGAACTTGGCTACAAATCTTAAATGCGATGTTAACAGGATTTACTTCTGGGCTGTCATTGATTTCACATTGCCCGACACTTGTGAGAAATTGTATAAAAATATAAAGTAGAAGAAAATTGAAGGAAAAAGTCAAAACCAGAAAACCAATTGTACCTGAGATCCTAAAGGTTGATATCTTTCTTGGCTTTGTTTTGGGGTTCCATTATCTCTCCAACCAACTGAAAGAAATTGACGGATCATTTCCTCACAGTAATCAATAAATTCATTTGTCTGGGGCTGCAAACTCGTTAGACTTTCTCGACCCCAGCCTTTCTGTACCTGCTTAAGGGTTTTCAATGCAATTCTACTGCCATCATCTCTGTGAAAGAAAAAAGGTAAGTTACCAAACATCATAATAAAATTCAGACTAGATTGCACAAATAAAAGCGTAAAGAGCTTCAAGCATCAAGCCCGCACTACTGCAAGGGTGAGATAAAAAACCTAGTGAAATTAATATGGGCAGGCCTGCCTAGTACAACTCATGAAACATCAATTCAAAAATATTAAGAAACCGACATGGTCCATGTATAATGGCAAAGCAATGCCAGAAGTTGTTTGAAACGAAACGGAAAAGAATCATGTATGTATGTCAACCATACCTGTGCACTATGGTCTGCCAATCACTTCCACATGTATTATTTGGTTTCCGACCAATCATTTACCTCTCAATTCGGTAAACCTTATCTGCTACCCTACCTTTGGTCTCCATTTCCATCATTATCTCTGAAAGTTCATCAGCCTCCTGCTTATTTCCCCTTTTACCTAATCCATCAATTACTGACAGGAATGATGCTGGATCAAATCCGTATTCTTTATTCTTCATTGCGTGAAGGATGCTAGCAACATCCTCTAACTTTTCATCCTTGCAAAGTCTGTCAATGAGATCATTGTAGTTAAAATTCCCTAGATAAAAATACATGTCCAATGCAATTTCAAATAGCTCTTTAGCACTCCATATTTCCCCTCCAGCGAACAACTCATTAAACATCAAACAATACAAGGCTTCCTTGTGGCCACATACACTTAAAGCAATGTCGAATACCTCATGCGCAGCTCCAAAATCACATCCCTTGGCGAAAGCTTCAATCAATATTCTGAAGGTAGATATATTCAGGGATATGCCTGTCTGCAGGATTTCATCTAAAAGAGAAGTGGCATCTCTGACTCTCTCTCCTTCACAGAGACTTTTCATCATGTTATTATAAGTGCATACATAAGGAGGGAATCCTCTTTCTCTCATCTCATCCATCAGTCTATATATTTCAAAAATTTGCTTTTTCCTCCCTAATCCCAGGATCAGTGAATTATAAGTTCGAATGCTCTTGTTGCAACTATTTTTCTCCATGTCCTTCAACACGCAAAATGCAGATGATATCTTTCCTTGTTCACAAAAACTTTGTATAAACATATCATAAATCACTGAATCAGGGTGCAAGTTTTTCCCCAACATCTCCATGAACTTCTTCTTCGCTTCATCAAGCCTCCCAGCCTTGCATAACCCACCAATTATGGTTGAATACGTTATCAAATCAGGGATGCATTTCTTCCCATTATTACTATTGTCAACCAGGCCAATAAACGAGTTCCCTATGTTTCCAAGAGCCACACTTCCATGAGTCCACATCCCACTCACAATTTCAATTGCTTTGTCCAATTTCCCATTGTTGCATAGACCATCAATCACAATATTGCAGGTCACCGTATCTAAGCCATAGCCTCTCTCATTCATCTTTTTCAGTCGCTCCTCTGCTTCTGATGTCCTTCCCTCCTTCCATAAGCTATGCAGCAAAGTGTTGCAAGTATGAGTATTTGGGAAGCAATTATTCGTCATCATCTCATGCAGAATATTGTTGGCCTCAAATACCTTACCTTTACTGCAGAAACCATGAAGTCAAGTACTGTACATAACCGTATGTGGGAAATATTGTTTCTTTCCATTAGACTCATCACCGTTCTTGCATCACGGAGTATCCCGCTTTTGCATAACCGATTTATCACAATGTTGTATGAGCAAATAGTGGGTTCCTGCCTTTATCTACCATCTCTTGAAGAGTCGATCATGCCTCTAAGAGCTTCCCGTTCCTGACCAGGCCCAACAACCATATGTTATAACTCTCTAAATTAAAAAAATTACCAGCCTTTTCCATAGATTTGATCAATGCCTCTGCTTCCTCTAACATCCCTTGCAAAATCCTTGCAACATCAAATTATATGTTATAACATTAGGTTGAGGCAGCCCCAACTCTTGATCATCTATATACATATCTCTAAATATTCTAGAAGCTTCAAGGATTTTCCCGGCACTACAGAGAGCCGAAATCCTAGAATTGGAAGTAACGGCATCCAGAAACAATCCATCCTCTCTCATCCTCTCTACCAACTTCTCGGCCTCATCAGTCCTGCCTTGTTTACAGAAGCTAGAAATCAAAGTATTATACACAACCTTATTCGGAAAAACATCATAACTCCTCACCTCATCCAAAACTTCCAAACCTCTGCCAGCAAGCCCAGCTCTATAATACCCACGAACCAAAATTCCGACACTGTACTCATTCGGTAGACAACCCTTGCCACGCATTTTATCAAACACCTCGCGGGCATCATCCAACAATCTGATTCACACAATGCCCATATCAAAAGATTAAAAGTATATGTTTCGGGCTTAACCCCGGAGACAATCATGTCCTTATACAGCCACAACACGAACTCTACATGGTTCTCCGTGAGAGAAGACTCAAGGAGCAAATTATACAAAAACACAGAGGGGGGCTCATCAGGGAACCGGCTGCGGAGGGATTTAAAATGGGCAACGGCCTTATCGGGGAGATTCAACTTGGCCAGGATTAGCATGAGCCAAAGGAGGCAAGGGCGAAGGGTTTCGAGGGGCCGCGAGTGGAGGAGGAGCTGGTGAAGGCTGTCGATTTCGCCGTGCATTTTGGAGTCGATGAGGATACGGGCAATGACAGGGAGGGAGAGGAGGCGGAGATCCGAGGAGGGGGAGGAGAGAATGCGCTTGAAGAGGTGCCATGCTAGCTTGGGATTGTGGGCGTTGTTGAACAAAAGCTTTGATGAGTGGCGTTGTTGGGTCCATGTTTTGGCGGGAGACGAAGAGCTGCTAACTCGAGTAACTAACTTTTAAATATTTTTTCTTCCTTTTTATTTTATTTAATTTAGTATTTAACAAGTGCCGTTTTTTAAGAAATGAGATCATAATAGGGATGGCATCGGATCGGTTTGGGGATGGAAATGCTATATCCATTCCCATAACCATGAAAATTAATCATATTCATAACCGCAAATTAACCATCGGGTATTATCCATAACCATACCTACCGGATAACGGATTTCTCATCGGTTAACGGTTATATCCATCTTCATTAATACAAAAAATATATTCGCCCAATTGACGCATGATAATTTAGTAAATATTAATTTCGTCATATTTGATGTATAAAATGATTTAATTAATTGATCTTGTGGAACATAAAAATTAAAGCTAAATATTGATAATGTTGGTTGATCTTTGATATCTCGCATAAATACTATTAAATTCTCATAGACTTTGATTCATATCAAAACTTTTGAACTTTGCCACAAAATAAAACTCATACAATGCAATTTTTGTATTCTCAAGGTAATGGATTCGGTAAATAATGAAATATATATATATATATATATATATATAATTATATTATATATTATTCAGTTCGGAATTGGGTACGGATATGGATTGGAGACCCTTATAACCATATCCAAAACCATAACCGAATAATATTCACGGTTTTTCCCCATACCCAAAATATACCCGATTTTTTATACCCAAATCCAATTCATTTGGACGGTTATCCACGGTTATCGGGTTTAACGGTTAGAATTGTCATCCCTAGATCATAATCTCCTCTACCAAAATAAAGACAGGAGGTAATACGTGGCATGACATGGCTGCTAATGTGTGTACAATTAACATTGTCAACTTACGGGAGCATTTTTGCTCACCACCATAAACTATGGTGTATGCTTACCATACACCTAATCAATTGACACATGTCATTTCACTTAACTCTAGTTAACTTTCACATTAAAGGTTAGTTTTTGAATTTGAAAAACATAACCAAGATTAAGTGAATTGACATGTGTCAATTGATTAGATATATGGTAAGCATACACCATAGTTTATGGTGGTGAGCAAAAATACTCCCTAATATATTAGTAAAATGACAATTTTTTTCTTCATTTTTCTAATAAATAGTATGAGTTGTCGTGTATCAATCAACTAATAAATTGACACCAATACGACGTATATAAATGGATCAACCAAACGGTCATGTATGCGACTTTAGACCTACTTTTATTTACCAGTTGAAATGGTGTCCGTTGTGCTCGCAATTTGGACCTGCTTCACTTTCTCTTATTGTCAACCCTAATCCGTTTAATTACGTCTCACTTGGGTCCGCCCTGCCCACATGGTGCAGCAACTTAGCCTTGCTTGAGGGACGACGGTACGACGTCGACAATGCTCTAATTGCTACGACATTGCGTTTTAAGGTAATTACCACATCATTGAGGATTCGAAGGTTTTGCTGCCAGGGGTCACTGGAGCTTCTACTTCCCATGCGCGTCGCCAAGCCAATGAAGCTGCTCACCGCCTTGCTCGTTTTCTCCTGTCCTCCCCAAGCGACTGCACTTGGTTCGAGGAACCACTGGATGTTATTATTGATGTATTGTTGTCGAACAATAGTTCATTGATGTAGCAGGAGCTTCTCCTGTTTCTTTGTAATTGCTGCTGTTCTCTGAACCACTTAATCAATGAAATACCATATCGTTGCTAAAAAAAAAAAAAAAAAAAAAAAGGTAATTACTTAAATCTGTAAACAAACTACCATTAAAAAGATGGAAGGTATACTCGCGAGAGACTATGCGACCTTTGACGCGCCCACACAAGAAGCCTGCAACGTTGTATGTCTTTGCTATGTCATATGCCACGAACGTGATACACCGGTTCCATATTGGCAAAGTTTATTTCCACCGGTACAAATCGCAGCCCATATTAAGCATAAACGTGGTTCAGGTAACATTCCTCTTACTTAATGCAAAATGTACCCACAAAAAGAGAATCATAATGGATGAATATTACAGATGAGGACACTATACGATTTCTTTACAAGATTTTTGTTATGAAATTGAGGATATGTGTGCAGTGAAATATAAAGTAAATAAGACATAATATTTACGAGGTTTGAGAAGTCTGTCTACGTCCTCGAGGCAGTAATAGTACTTTATTTCATTATCTGAAATAATAGGAATATAAAATAACTCTCATTATTTTCTCTATTTTCTCTAGCCTGGCTCACTAGTATTTTATCCAGCATCTCTTCTTTCTTTTCTCTTCCTTTCCTCTTTTCTTTCCTTTCCTCCGAATGTTTCTCTTCTTTGTGTGTTGTGTTTTTTTTTTTTACTCGAAAATGATCGATCTTTTATCATATTGTTGTCATTTGTTTGTTACGTCATCAATATTTAAGTTTTATGCTGACATGCCCCGATCCCAATATTCCATGAACACCAGGACAAACGCATGCTAGCCGACACCCAAGGGTGACGAAAGCCATTTATTGAATGCAAATGCTGAGAATAAGGAATAAATAAGGTTTATAAATATAAAAGAATAATGAATATGCATTTAAGGAACGTGTTCAAAGCATACAACTAACTAGAATACTAAAAGAAATAATATAAAAATTGAATGAACAAGGAATGGGTCCTACACTGAGAGAACTTGAAGATGCTGATGCGGAAATGTCTGGATGTCGGGATTGTATGCCTCGATTCTAAGTCCTGGAGGGGACGTAAAACAAACATGAGTGGACCAAGTTGATATATATATAAAACAGTTATCAACGTACTAACCCCTAGGTTTTATGAAAACACATATATAATGAAAAACATAGGTTTTCCGAAACCTAGCATGTTGTGCAGTGTTTCAAATCATAACTTGTATATATAAGAATCACTAGTGAATTGTCCAATAACCCCCAGGCCCCATGCCGGCTCCCCGTCTCTGAGCAGATAGTCAGAGGAAAATACACTTCAGGCCCCATGCCGACTCCCCGTCCATGTGCTAATAGCCAGAGAAAACACACTCCAGGCCCTATGCCAACATCAAACCGTCGCCCGGGACGGGCTGAAATCTATCCCTACGTCCCGTAGCGGAAAGGACCACTAGGTAAGTACAAAACCACTGAACATATATATCTTGAAAAGCAACTTCATAGTATAAAGTCATCCATCATCTATATTATAAAGAGGTGTTCGAAACATATTCTAAATATCATATCGTCATCCATCGGATATTCTATAAGAACATGGGTTATAGGAAAAATAGTAATAATTCAAAATAGCATCAGTAAGCATGTTATCTCAAAGCGTTTCATAGAACATAATCATTAAATCATGTTTTTCCATGTATGCATTTATAATATTAAAACATGCATTTTTAGTAGAGGTCCACTCACAGTACTTCGCCGCCGAAGAGCCACGCAACCTATCAAAGAAGGAACGCCACAGATAATTGCCCCTAAGCACATAAAGGGTCCAATTAATAAAACTCTAAAATAACAATTGAATTTGGGAATACGAACGTCGGAAATGAATTCTGGACATCAAATTACCCTAAGAAGGGCCTAGGATAAATTTCGTAAACGTCAATAGAATATTCCCTAACGAAATATTCCCTAACGGAATATTGCACATTAAGGGGTTTGGGCCGGCTAGGATTTAGGGTTTTGAGTGCACGGGCCTCAGGTTTAAGGCCCTAAAGGGAAATGGCCTAAAGGCCTTTAAGAAATTTAAATGGAAACTTGGGTTTGGGTTTAGGGCCTTCACAAGTAAGGCCCAAGGCCTTTAAATTAAAAACAAAACAAAAATTAAAAGAAAAGAGGTGGGTTGGGCTCGGCAGGAAAGGCCCCAAAAGCCTTAGGTTGGTGGGTCGCTGGATTCAAAGGGAGGAGAAGGCCGGATTTCGGCCGAAGAATTCCCAAGCTCCGATGGAGCTCAAAACTCAACCAAAACATGTCATTCAATATACCAAATTGAAGCCCCGAAGGTAAGGAATCGAAATATACCCTTGGTTCCAGTCATCATGGCCGGAGTTGGCTGAAAAATGGCGTGGAAGGCATGGGTTGGCCGAGAAAATTGGGCTTTCCGCCAGAATTTCTAGGCAACCTTTAAACATCAATAACTTTGTCAATACTCAACGAAATCGAGTGAAACTAAAATGAAAGTTATAGTTCTCGAAGAGATGAAGAGAATGGTACCTCGCACAATCTCCAGCTAGCCGTTGTTTGGCCGTAAATTGGCTCGAAAACCGCCGGTTTCATTTGGGGAGTGAGCACCGTGACTGTCACGGTGGAGTTCCTAGTTTTTCTTGTGGTTTCAAGGTCCAAGGTCTAGTGTTTGGTGGTTGGGATGGTAGCTGGGTGTGATTTTCAGAGAGGGGATGAAGAGTTGCAAAGGGAGAGGGCACGGGAGAAAGATAAGGGAGATAAGAAGAGGGAGAGAAAGAGAAGAGAGATAGTTATAAAAATCAGAAAAGAAAGAAAAGGGGAAAGGAACCAGGGGAAAAAACAGGGAGTGGGCCCCTTGGGCACATCATTTAAGACCCAAAAACCATTTTAAAAGCAAGATAAACTCAAATTTAGTGAAAATATGATTTAAATTGGGGGTGGGTGTAACATATGCTATTGATATATAATTTTTTTCAATTCAGCAATGGTATTTGATTTTTACCATTGCTAAATGATATAAAAATTACCCTGTTAGAATGAGTCACCGTTCTATATATATATATATATATATATATATATATATATATATATATTATATATATATATATATATATATATATATTTTTCAAGTTAGGTTGTTACCTATCTCTCAACCGTATAGGAACAATGTTATAAGGAGACTTCCAATGGCATTTGAATGCCCCTTATACGCACAACTAAGTGATTTGTGTACAAAAAACTGTATTTCATTCCCAAAAAGTCATCATGTATCGTCCACATTTTCGCGTTAGAGGTCATACGAAAACAAGTCCCATATACCGTCCTACGTCTTTCGTTTCCTGGAAACTATTGGTAGAAATGTAAAGATGTAGCGTAGTGTATTGATGAGTCGATATTACACTATGTATTTTATCCTAATCTTAGTATTAATTATTTGGTTATTTTGTGTGAACTTTGATACTTTATTATGTATTTCAATGTAGGACATTCGACTTCCTCTGGAGCAAAAATTAGTCAAACGGATGAATTTTAGAGTGATTCCAATTAGAAGATGTTCGTGAGTCTGTTGACTTGTTTGTACCAAAGTTTCATAGTTTTCTACCAAGCAGTTTATTTATGACGATGAAATAAAAGAGCAGCTCGCAGTGCTGTCAAACTGACGTTTTGGACTTCTTTGGGCTTTTTGGCGTCTAAAATGATGTCTTTTGGGTTCGATGCCTTTTGCAATTATGTTCGGGACATCTCAATGTTTAATTATAGCCATTTTAGGCCTGTTTTGGAAGCCTAAAGATCTAGAAATGTTGCTGTTTTGAGGCTATGCAGATTTTGGGCGAATTTTACTAGTCAATTTAGGATTATGTTTCCTAATTTATTTTAATTTATTTGGTTCCTAATGTTATTCTAAGTCCTTTTCTAGGTAGGGTTTTATTTTCTAGTAGTATAAATAAGGCTTTTTAGCCATTAGGGTTTAGAGGAGGAGAGGAAGAGAATGCACATATCAATACTTTGCTAGGATTTGAAGATTCAAGTTTATTTTCAAGGTGTTTTCTATACATATTTTTAATAATATTTTATTTTATGATTGTTCGTCGCTAGTTTCTTTTGCTAGGGCGAGGCCACGAACCTTAGCAAGAATATGTAGTTTATTTTCAATTTACTTATGATATTATGCACGCATGCTTTGAATTATTAATCACCATTTTAAACTATCTAAGTGTCTTAGTGATTCGCAACCATTAGGATATTTAGAAAAGTAATTTGATCTAATTTTGGTCAGAAGGTTCCCTGAAATTGACGCTAGCTTCTTGTGGTTAATAATTGTAATTTCACTTAGGATGAACACCACATCTTAAGGGTTGCATGGTTTTTCAAAGGGTTTTCATAAAACATAATGAGTCTTTCATGTTCATATTTGATCAAAACGTCCGGACGGATTGTATGTTAGATATACGTTCTATATTGGAGCTTTCACATAGGATATATATTAGGAAAACCTAACCTTCAAAATATGCATGGGTAATTCATAAGTATTGGAAGAACTACATAAGATTGTTAAGGTGACGGATAAACCCTAGGACTTTTACAAATTGACTTTCTTTAAATTGGTTTCTAGTTGATTTATTTAATTGTTTTAATTTAAATTCGTTTTTATTGTTTTAAGTCACAAAATCAACCTTTTCGGAACTTTGTTCTAAATAATTAATTAAGAATTAGTTTAAATACAAATTATTTATTCAATCCCTATGGAAAACAACCTTGCTTGAGCCGTTTGTACTACAACTACCTTGTTCTATTGCAAGTATTTTTTAGTGTTTTTATCTCTACTTTTGCAGGTGATAAAAATCCTATCACCTATGTCATAGGGTTCTCCCTGAAGTTTTTTCAATTTTTGACATTTAACCTACACCATCAATCCTAGTCACCACGAGTAACTGACTAACGAACTTTGTTCGATTAAGTCGAAATTTTAGAAAACATCCTGCTTTCGGTCTTGATCATGCAGGTCTGCAGCATCTCGAGCATCGAATGCGTATTTCCATGAGAGGGTGAAACGGATTAGGAGTGGCAATTATCGTCACCAGCAACAAATCTACATGCCTTGTTACCAACATGCACTAAGCTATAACCAGCCACAACACTCACCCTTCTTTCCTTCACCAGCCTTCTCATACTCGCTGCATCAATCCACAGCCTGTTCGCTGCATAATTACTTAACGCCAGTTAGTACCCGGCTGAGTTTTCAGGCTCCAACTCAGGGACACGAGAGGCAACTTCTAAACCAACTTCGTTGTTCCTATAACTTCTACAATGTTGGAACACCTTTTTTGTCCCATGTCGGCTAAGGGAAGGAAATCAAAGCAATTTAAATATAATTACCCCACTCTAACTAACACCAAGGCCTTTTGTGATAAAACCCCACACCAGAGGATTGTGCAGGTGGTTAAGTGTGGATGGTATCAGTGTTGTTGGAGTGGGCCATCAGCTAGTCAACCTGAAAAATTCCATATGGTATTAGAGCAGGTTTTGTAACTTGCCTTTGGCCATTTTTTTTCCGCTGCATCTTTCCTTCGATCTTAAGCCATGGCTGAAGAAGATTGACATCTCGCCAGGGGCGGATCCAAGATTTCAAGACCAGGGGGTCTGATAGGAGCATATTTATGCGACTGAGTTAGCTTGTTCTCATGCATTTATATTGTTATTTCTTAGTTAATTATGTATTTTAAGCTATTTTCATGTGTTTGTAGGTCCATAGGCCTTATGAAGCAATAAGATGCATTTTGGTGCATTTTGGAGCAGTTTTGGGCTTGGAATGAATAACACATGCATGGAGCAAGGTCGATGAACGAAATTGAAGACTAAAGAGGCTAGGATTGTGTTAAAGAGAAAAAAGAATTAATGTAAAAAGGACAAAGAGCTCAGCCACAAAGGGGTGTCACTCCACCATTCACCTTTCCATCATTTCAAACACCACTCATTGCACGCAATTGCTACACCATTCCTTGTTCCCTCCATCATTTCAAATTCATGCATCATTACATTGAATCATTGCACTCAATTGCTACACCATTCCTTGTTCCTTCCATCATTTCAAATTTCATACATCATTACATTGAATCATTGCACTCAATTGCTACACCATTCCTTGTTCCCTCCATCATTTCAGATTTCATGCATCATTACATTGAATCATTGCACTCAATTGCAACACCACTCCATTTTACTCTCATGCTTTGCATCATCACTTCACTTTCACCTTTGAATCATTTCAAACACCACTCATTGCACTCAATTGCTACACCATTCCTTGTTCCCTCCATCATTTCAGATTTCATGCATCATTACATTGAATCATTGCACTCAATTGCTACACCACTCCATGTTCACCTCCATTTCCATGCACTTCCTCTATAAAAAGAAGTGTGTGTAACATAAATTTAGTTCATACTTGGTTAGATCATTCACTCCCATTTCAACACAACCTTCATCCAAACACATCCATTCATCTTCACATCCATTCCTCCATACAAACAAACCTTCAAACACTCACCAACACCTTGTGCCGTAGCAAAGGAAGGGAAGGAAAGTGCTTGGACGTGCTTGCTGTCCAACTTGGATCGTTTGAGCGTTTAGGTGTTTTCTTTCTTTTGTTTTTAATGTTTAAATTCATTTCCTTTCGTTTGTTGTAAATATGAGTGGCTAAACCCCTTTTGGCTAGGGGTGATTTCAAAGCCATGATTATGTGTGCAATATAATTTGATAAATTTCAGTTATGAACTCTTGAATCGTGAATGCAATTGGCTTAACTATATGATTGATAACTAATTTGTATTTGTTAATTAAGGGTCGACACTTAATTGGCATGCATAAATCCGTTGCTAGAATATAAGGAAGTTTCACATAATCGTTACAAACTTATATTCACATGTAGTGAAGGTCGCTTATAAACGATCGCGTTAAGTTCAATTCCTAGCATGAGTGACATGATGTCATAGTTGCAAGTGCTTTGTCAATGCTTATGATTTTCATTAAACGTAATGATCTTTGATAGTATCTCTATTACGATGTCATGTAGGGAACTTTTGAAGAATGTTTTGGGTTGTCGAATGATGTCATCCAATCTAATAAAACAAGGAAAATCTGAGAGTTAACTAGTGATGTCACGGTTAATTTGGGGCATTGTCATTCATAATTCAATGAAGTAATAACTGGAAATTAAGTTATTTGCATACATGTCATGTGCGGAGAAAAAGCCTCTAGCTATCTCATCCATCATATTATTTCTCAAATTTGTTTTACAATCTGTCTAGTTTTTCATACTTGTTTGTTTGTTTCAACTTTGTCCAAAACTCAATCCCCCTTTACTTTAGTGTGTCTAATTAGTTAGAATCTGTTTAATTTGTGTTTTTAAATGTTTTGATTAAAGTAAAAGTCAATTTTCGTCCAAAGTCATTCCTAGTGTCTAGTTTAAGTTTATTTATTTGTTTTAAGCTGTTTTGAGTATTTTAAGTTTGCTTTGAGTCTTTTGAGTCTTGTTAAGTATTTGTTAAGTTTAGTTTTATGTTTTTGAGTCAGTTTAGAGGTTATTAGCAAGCCCTCCTAATCCCCGGTCCAGAACGATCCCTACTTATACTTATACTACAGTTGTCAAAAGAGTGTTAAATTTGTGTGTTAAGTTAATTTTCACATCAAGTTTTTGGCGCCGTTGCCGGGGATTAGCAACTTTGCTAATCCCTTGTTATTTCTTTTTGGTTATTTTCGTGTCTTTTGTTTTTAGTTACTGACTTTGTTTCAGTTTGTGTTTTTTTTTTTTTTTTTTTTACTTTTGATATTTGATTTAGTTTTGTTTCCTTGATTTCAGATACTAGAGAAGTAAGACATGGATTTTGCTATCATTCAAGCTCAATTGGCAGAACTTACTTCTCAATTATCATAATATGCCGAAAGGACCACAATGCAAAGTGTCACTACATGTGGTGTGTCCTATGGGCAAGGATATCCAATTCAGCAATATTCTCAATTCGCTGTGAATGAAGATGCTTGGGGTTATCAAGGCCATAGCCAATCATGGGACAACATGCTTTCCAACACTTACAATTCGGATTGGAGAGATTATTCAGATTACATAGAACCTCAACAATTCTAACAAGATGGATATTGGCAGCAAGAAGAGGAGTTCCATTCAAGACCTATGCAGCCATCACAACCTCATATACAATATGCTCAATCAAACTCAGGTTCGTCAATAGATTATGATCGAATTTTTGGTGAAATAAATTCTTTGGTGCAGGGCTCACAAAATCAAACCAATGAGGCTCAACAAGATGGATATTGGCAGCAATCTGATGAGTTTTATTTAACACCTATGCAGCCACCACAGCTTCCCCTACAACAATTCCAATCAAATTCAAGTATGTCCACGGATAGTGATCAAAATTTTCAATTACTAACCTCTTTGATGCAGGGGCAGCAAAATCAAAATGAAACAATGCTCAATCAAGCTAAGGAGATAAGCGAATTGAAAAATCAACTTGGAGAAATTATGGAGTTCACGACACAAATTCAAGAGCAAAGTGAACTCTCCAACTCAACTATTGAAAATTTGAAGGAAGATTTTGAAATCCATGATGCTATCACTTTGGGAAGTGCTATGGAGGTTGGAGGTGAATCCAAGACATCCAAACCAAGCCAAAACATGGATGAACAGCTGATGCTCGAAGAAGAGGAGAATAACAAGGCCAAGAAAAGGGAAGAACCACCCTTGCCGCAGCCCCATATGCCCTCTATGCCGTCCACTACAACCAAGGTAAGCCTAAATTCAATTTGTCCTGACCTTGTTTCACCAAATGTCCTTATTCCTTGCATGATCATACAATCCAAGGAAGAAAAGGGTGAGAAAGGCATCTTCGAAACCTTTCCAAAGAATCAAGAGCAAGAAGTGGATGGGGAATGTCTAAAATTCATCAAAGAAAATACACTTGAGACGAAAATTCCCAAGAAGTTGGATTTTATGACACGGGAAAAGTCATAACTCTCAAAACATCAAATCTGGCCAAGTCTCATATCCTTGCAACCTTCAAAGATGTGGTGTTCATAATTGAGTTTGTGTTGGAGCAAGCAAGTAAGCCATCTTCTCCAACTTCGATTTTATTATATACTAACTTGCTGATTTTGATGATTCAGGCACCTACACTAGAATTTAAACCATTGCCGGATCACGTTAAGTATCACCTTCCATTCAAGGATCAATTTCATGCTATGGGCCCTATCCAAGTTTAGAAGGAAGTTTCGTCCGGCTGGAAGACGTTAAAGCAAGCGCTTATTGGGAGGCAACCCATGTATTCAAATGAGGAAGATTTTTGAATCGCTCCACAATCAGTTTTGTGTTTCTAAAAAAACCTTCCATTTTCTGTATTTTATTTTGCCATGATTGTCATTTTTATTTGTTGCTTATTTAATTATTTTTTGGTGTGGGTTTATTTTTGAGACATTGACAGTTATGCAAGGTATTTTTTTTCATTCATTTTCATGAAAATAAAGGAACATTAAGCAGAAAATACAAGAGCAAGCCTTCACAAAGGCTGCTTAGGAGAAGTCTCAGTAGTCGGCAGAGCCTCAGCAGTCGGCGGAGCCCCAGAAGGAGGAAGTATCGGAGGTTGATCATTTGGAGCTTCATTACACGGTACAGCCCCAGAAGACGAAGGCAAATGTTGTTGGAACAAACCTACAAACCTCTGATGATCAAGTAAAATCTGACCATCAGATTCCTGCATCTGGTCAATCTTCCTCTTCATGTTTGTAGCATAGTTATGTGCGAGCCTGTGCAACTATTTATTCTCATGCTTGAGCCCTCTAATATCCTGTTGGAGACTTATCACTTCAGCCACCAATGATTCAACTTGACGGGTTCGAACAAATAGACGTTGGGCCATATTAGACACAGAACCTGCACACTGCACACTAAGAGCCATAGAATCCTTAACAACCAACTCATCAGATCGTTTGGAAAGAAGTCTGTTATCTTTGGGAGTGACAAGGTTCCGGGCCATCGCCGTAGCGGTCATATCATTTTTCATCACCGAATCCCCAACGGTAAGGGGACCAGTAGGGGATATGAAGGATGGGCGCCATATGTTGTCTGAAGAAGGCGGAACTACCTCTTCACCAAGGTTCAAGTCAAAACGACGGTCGGATGGGCCAGACATTTTCAGAGGTGTTAAAGAAAGAAGAGGTCTGACAAGTCAAGATAGTAGAAGTGCAAGAAGGGAGTTTCTACATGCAAAAATTCATGTGTGCTTTGAACGTCCTACGTACCTCTATAAAAATCAGCACTCGATGGGATTTCATAGATCGAAGAAGCGAGGGCAGAAATCGAAGAAGCCAACTCAAAAATAAAAAAGGCGCTAGCTTTCTCAAAAGTTGGGCTTGCTCAGAAACCACGGCCAATCTTCTTTTCCAGATTTGTCTGCACTTGTCACATGCAACCTCTGCACTCGACGGAATTTCAGAGATCGAAGAGGCAAGCTCAGAAATCTGAGAGGCATCTACTTTTCCAGACGTGTCAGCATCTGTCACATGCAGAGTCAGCTTTGCGGAAATCACGGGCAGTTTGTCAAAGCATTTTTCCAGACGTGTCAGCATCTGTCACATACAATTCAGCTTTGAGGAAATCACGCGCAATTTGTTGAAGCGCCAATTCCAGATATCGAAGAGGCACTTATTTTTCCAGACGTGTCAGCATCTGTCACATGCAGAGTCAGCTTTGCGGAAATCACCGGCAGTTTGTCGAAGCGCATATTCCAGATATCGAAGAGGCACTTGCTTTTCCACACGTGTCAGCGCCTGTCACATGCACACTCAGCCTTGCGGAAATTACAGGCAATATGTCGAAGATTTCTGGAGACGTAGAAAGCACGTGAAGAATTACTATTCAATCATCCAACGGTTGCCGACAAGAGTGAAAGAATAGTACCGATTATTAATTCATATAAATGTCGACCTTCACCCTCCCTTGCAATGCAGACATACATAACCCTTCTTCTCCGAGAATGCCTTCCCAACAAAGCCTCTCGAGACACTTAGTGTTCCTTATTCCCTGGGATACCTTTGCAAACAACTCATCCAAAGCAAAAGTATTTCATATCATGAATGTTGAAAGCAAGAGTATCTCATATCATGTTTTCTCCCTGTCCTTCTCCTTGTCGTTGTTTTGGGACAATGAGAAAGAGAGCAATCAGCCAACATTTGGTATCAATCTTCCAATCTGGAACCGACTGCTTGGAACCTCTTCCTGATTGCTTACCTAGCCTTGCTCTCGAGTACTCATCTTCATCATCTTATGCTTCTTCTTCGTCTACCACATCTGCCTAGGGAACAGATAAGGGAAGTGAAAATGATACCTCGAAGCATGTGGAGACAATTTCCCAATTCATCCTCAGCTAAGGACAAGGAGAAAGAAAGCAAGAAGTGGGCACTTGGAAAGATTGAAGAAAGAAACAGACCATCACCTCTACCTCGTGCCTACCTGCCGTGCAGAAGAAACAAGCAGAGAAGAATGCAGACTGTACAACCAAGGAACTCTAATATTCCTCGCTCAGAATTCCAAACCAGTTCAAGATCAACGTTGTGGAAAGTCAACAAGATCATCTATCTCCAAAACCAGATTTAAATTCTTAAACTCTACTATGTCTGGTTTTTACTTTGCTATACTTGTCATGTTTATTCGTTGTTTGATTGTTTGCTTGTTTTTGTGTGAGTTTATGCTTAAAACATTGAGGACAATGTTTGATTTAAGTGTGGGGGGGGGGTAACTATTGTTTTGCATGAAATTCGTAGGAGTTTATCACTCATTACTTCTAGTGTTGTTCCTTGCTGTTTTTTAAGTGTTTTTAAGCTGTTTTGGAGTGTTTTAGTGTGCTTTGACATAAAAATCCGAAAATCTCATAAAAATTTTGAAAAATTGTTTTGAAAAACCCAAAAAAAGTTGTTTTTGTGTGTTTATTTGTGTCTTAGGGTACCTTCCAACACAATGATGAAGATTTGGTTTTTAATTACATGACTGTTAAAGAGAGTTATAAATATGGATAAAATTTTGATTTACTCTTTGGTGTATGCTTGGTTGTGGTTATAATTTATGAATTCACATGCAATCATAAAGGAAAAATAAGTTTTTGTAACATGCTTGAAGGAAGGAACTCAAATGAATGCTACAACCTTGTGAGACTTGAGCCTAAACGTTTATTTGGAGAGTTAATAATCTGTGTATCATTGTTTCCTAAAGTCGTTGCATGATCTCATTATTCTTTGCTTGGTTACTACTTAGAAGGCGTTTCATCATTTAGTTCCAAATGCTAGAACTCATGCCTATTTCATTCAAAGCATGATATTGATTTGCATAACACATATTCAAGATGAAGTTGTGTAGTGACCACCAAAGCCAAATTGCCGTGCCCCTATTTCATTATGTGTTTAAGTTTAACCTCGCTGAGCCTTGTTAAGCCTATGTTCTTTGTTAATCCACACTATCCTTACCTAGCCTAGTTTTAGGACCATCCACACTCTTATTCTTGAAGCATAGTAAAGCATGACTTAAAATGAACTCCTTTTTTATCAATGCATTGCAGAAAGCAAGTGTGGGGGAAGTGATTCTTGTGTGTGTGTGTGTGTGCCAAAGTCCTTAATAAGGCACGGGTAGAAAAGAAAAAAAAAAGAAAAAAAAGAAAAAAAAGAGTGAAAAGAAAAAAGTTTGTTAAAAAAGGGTCCAAAACATTGAATTCGACCCTAAGTGTTGCATAAATCTTCCCTTTGTATTTAAAAGTTGATTCTGCATTCTAAAGTGAATTCCAAGTGTCTATTTCATTGCTTTGCTTGCTATCACTTTAAGAACGTTTGTTATTCCTATCCTTTCTTTATTAGCCATTACCCTCAAGCCCTGTTACAACCCTTGACTTCAATCTTAAGTGTTGTGTGTTTCAATTTGTGGAGTTCAAAATTGGTATGAGCATATGGTGTCACTGGTTCTCGCATCTAAGTAGTAGCATTCCATTCATGAGATCATATCTAAACATGCTTAATAACTCCAGAAAATTGCTTTCTTTGTTATAACATATGTGAGTCCTAGTCTTTCGTGTTTACATTAATCTTCTCACATATACTAGTGTAGGGTGTGTAATCAGAAAATGTGTGTGAAAATAGAGAGTATCTTGTAAGAAATTGAGCAAATTCTCTAAGGCATGTTACTACATTCAAAACATCGTTTTAATTGGTTAATTGTGAACTAGTAAGTGGTGACTGTGATTAAGTATGTGGTCAAGTGTAAAGATGACCAAAATCTGTGGGAATGATGATTTTTAACATGTCATGTTTCATTAAAAATCCCTGAGGCAAATGTTGGAAGGTCTAGGTTGTGTTTTGTTTGTGTCGTTTGTTTTGTTTTGCTCGAGGACTAGCAAAAGCTAAGTGTGGGGGAATTTGATAGGAGCATATTTATGCGACTGAGTTAGCTTGTTCTCATGCATTTATATTGTTATTTCTTAGTTAATTATGTATTTTAAGCTATTTTCGTGTGTTTGTAGGTCCATAGGCCTTATGAAGCAATAAGATGCATTTTGGTGCATTTTGGTGCATTTTGGAGCAGTTTTGGGCTTGGAATGAATAGCACATGCATGGAGCAAAGTGGATGGACGAAATTGAAGACTAAAGAAGCTAGGATTGTGTTAAAGAGAAAAAAGAATTAATGTAAAAAGGACAAAGAGCTCAGCCACAAAAGGGTGTCACTCCACCATTCACCTTTCCATCATTTCAAACACCACTCATTGCACTCAATTGCTACACCATTCCTTGTTCCCTCCATCATTTCAAATTCATGCATCATTACATTGAATCATTGCACTCAATTGCTACACCATTCCTTGTTCCTTCCATCATTTCAAATTTCATACATCATTACATTGAATCATTGCACTCAATTGCTACACCATTCCTTGTTCCCTCCATCATTTCAGATTTCATGCATCATTACATTGAATCATTGCACTCAATTGCAACACCACTCCATTTTACCCTCATGCTTTGCATCATCACTTCACTTTCACCTTTGAATCATTTCAAACACCACTCATTGCACTCAATTGCTACACCATTCCTTGTTCCCTCCATCATTTCAGATTTCATGCATCATTACATTGAATCATTGCACTCAATTGCTACACCACTCCATGTTCCCCTCCATTGCCATGCACTTCCTCTATAAAAGGAAGTGTGTGTAACATAAATTTAATTCATACTTGGTTAGATCATTCACTCCCATTTCAACACAACCTTCATCCAAACACATCCATTCATCTTCACATCCATTCCTCCATACAAACAAACCTTCAAACACTCACCAACACCTTGTGCCGTAGCAAAGGAAGGGAAGGAAAGTGTTTGGACGTGCTTGCTGTCCAACTTGGATCGTTGGAGCGTTTAGGTGTTTTCTTTCTTTTGTTTTTAATGTTTAAATTCATTTCCTTTCGTTTTGTTGTAAATATGAGTGGCTAAACCCCTTTTGGCTAGGGGTGATTTCAAAGCCATGATTATGTGTGCAATATAATTTGATAAATTTCAGTTATGAACTCTTGAATCGTGAATGCAATTGGCTTAACTATTTGATTGATAACTTATTTGTATTTGTTAATTAAGGGTCGACACTTAATTGGCATGCATAAATCCGTTGCTAGAATATAAGGAAGTTTCACATAATCGTTACAAACTTATATTCACATGTAGTGAAGGTCGCTTATAAACGATCGCGTTAAGTTCAATTCCTAGCATGAGTGACATGATGTCATAGTTGCAAGTGCTTTGTCAATGCTTATGATTTTCATTAAACGTAATGATCTTTGATAATATCTCTATTATGATGTCATGTAGGGAACTTTTGAAGAATATTTTGGATTGTCGAATGATGTCATCCAATCTAATAAAACAAGGAAAATCTGAGAGTTAACTAGTGATGTCACAGTTAATTTGGGGCATTGTCATTCATAATTCAATGAAGTAATAACTGGAAATTAAGTTATTTGCATACATGTCATGTGTGGAGAAAAAGCATCTAGCTATCTCATCCATCATCTTATTTCTCAAATTTGTTTTACAATCTGTCTAGTTTTTCATACTTGTTTGTTTGTTTCAACTTTGTCCAAAACTCAATCCCTCTTTACTTTAGTGTGTCTAATTAGTTAAAATCTGTTTTAATTTGTGTTTTTAAATGTTTTGATTCAAGTAAAAGTCAATTTTCGTCCAAAGTCATTCCTAGTGTCTAGTTTAAGTTTATTTATTTGTTTTAACCTGTTTTGAGTATTTTAAGTTTGCTTTGAGTCTTGTGAGTCTTGTTAAGTATTTGTTAAGTTTAGTTTTATGTTTTTGAGTCAGTTTAGAGGTTATTAGCAAGCCCTCCTAATCCCCGGTCCAGAACGATCCCTACTTATACTTATACTACAGTTGTCAAAAGAGGGTTAAATTTGTGTGTTAAGTTAATTTTCGCATCAGGGTCCAAGATAAAAGTTCAAAAAAATATTAGACTAATTTAGTTCCATATCATTATTTTATATTGAATTTGGTTCATTGAATAAATCAAGATTAATCTCAAGGGTAATCAAACCAACAAATTCTCCTTAGCAACATAAAGCAATTAGTGACTCTACAAAGATAAAATTTGTTAATGTAACATATATATTATCAATTGGGAGTTGGGACTGGAGCCTGGGATTAAAAAAACTTATATAAATTTGGAAGAAATAAAATTAGGCAGCTGAAGGTAGTAGATCGGCAAATGGTGTTGGGGGATAGGGTAACTTGGGTTTAAAGTTGGAAGGTTGCGATGATTGGGGCTGCGAGTTTTTAAATATAATTTTGGACTACTGGACAAGATCGGGGTTCTCAGGCTCTGTAGAGAAAGCAGAGATATTTTAGTTTTTAAATTTTTTATAATGACCTAGCTAAAAAACGTTGTTGGTTTGGTTAGGTCTTTTAAAAATAAAAATTAAAAACCTCTTCTTCTTTGTTATAAGCACTGCTACCTAAACATCCATGGAGGCAACAAGCCTCTCCATTGCACCCAATGGCAGAAGTAGAATTTTAAGATTGAGTGGTCCCAATATAAAAGTTCAAAAAAATATTAGACAAAAATACAAATTACAAAGACTAAAACTTGTCCCCGACAATGTTTCATACTCGAAAATGTGTCATTATAGATTTATTGTCAATTGGAGCGAAAATATCTAGAATATAATTGAAATTATCTAAAATTGGAGTTGAACTATTTAATTTGTGAAGACTGGGGAAGAGACTAGGGTTGTGCAAGTGGGTGGCCTTCGGTTGGGTAGGGAAGTGACTGGAGAATGGGATTAGCCAATTAGGAGTTAGAAATGGAATTGGAAAAGTTCTGACTCTGTTTGAAAGTTGAACCATATTTTTTTGATAAAAAATTGCAAAAATTATATATTAAAGAACATTGTATTGAACGCACCGTTTTACTTTTGCTTTCAAACCATACATGAAACGCACCATTTTCCCAAATCATTTGAATAAAAAGTAGTCGTCTTCTTCTTTCTTCCTTCTGGTTTGCAGAATACCAGAAGTTCCAGAATACTCTGCAACTCCACTCCTATTCTTCTCCACCATATTCCCAGACTTGGGTGATCCTCAGAGATCCTCACAGAAATTATCTCAACTTCTGGGTGGTCTAGGACCACCCAGGTCCCTTAATAGATTTGTCCCTCTATACTTGTCCAAAATTTTGGAGGGTCCCAAAGGTCGATCACAAGTGTTTCTTCAAGCTTCTGGAGGGTCCCTATATGGATCCACCTCTGCATCTCACATACCTCTCCTTCAAATTTCTCAGATGTAGAGGTTAACACCAATCAACGTTTGTGTTCAGTTCTCTTGAACGAGTTTAATTATCTCCCTTGGTCTCAAGCTGTGTCTCTTGCTCTCGGAGGCAAAGGGAAATTAGGGTTTGTAAATGGAAGTGTGGAAGCTCTAGACATCTCTTCCTCTACATATGTTACATGGCTTTGCAAGGATCAATTTGTCATGTCCTTGCTGCTCAACACCATGGAGAAACATGTTGCTGAGATTTTTAGCTACTACAATTCTTCATGTGAGATTTGGAAAGCCTTGCAAGATATGTATGGTAATTAAAACAACTATGCACGTATCTTTCAACTTAAGAAGGACATTGCCAGTGCCCAACAAAAAGGGAAAGCATTTGTTCAACATATTGGACACCTCAAGGCTATGTGGAATGAGTTGGATGTATACCTTCCACATACCACAGATCCTGTCATTCTCCTTAATTAACCGAGGAAGATAGAATCTACCAGCTGTTGGGGAGTTTGAACTCCAAGTACGAGGATCTAAGGAGTCACATCTTGATGAGTCAAGAGCTTCCCACCTTCAAGAATGTCTGTGCAATTATCCAACAAGAAGAAGCAAGGAAGAAAGTGATGAATGTTGAGCACAACTCGAGATTGATTGAGACTCGTGCATATGCCTCAAATTACAAAACCTTAGAGGCTAAGGTGTACAAAGGTATAAATCCACACCTGAAATGCAAATATTGCAATGGCGTTGGTCATGTGGAAGACAAGTGTTGGGAACTTCATCCTGAACTCAAGCCTAAGTTCAGCAAAGATGGAAAAATGAAACCAAGGTCCTCACAACAATTTCAACCTCAGTATAAGGCCCAACTTGCTAATGCTTATCCCTCTATTGTCTCACAAGGGTCCATGGAGTTCACTGCCAATTCATTGTCTCTTATCAATGAGTTCGCAGCTTATCTTTAAAGCAACAGACACGGAGGAGGTTCACAAGCTCAAGGAAATGAAGAGAACAATCATGCAGCCATGTTGGGACAGTTTGCCAGCTTTCTTGCTAGAAATGAGAAAGTTTCACGGGATGAAGCACCAGGTATACTCAAAGCATTCACTACTGCCTTGTTAACTAGTACTGAAATGATTGTTGGATAATTGATTCAGGAGCCACATATCATATGACAAACAAAATCACACATTTGCATCATTTTAAACGTTTTTCAAATCCCACAAATGTGTCTGTTGCAAATGGAAAAACTATTTTAGTTTTGGGAAAATGAGAAATAAACTTACTCTCACACAAAACACCTTCCACTGCCTTATATGTACCAACATTTCCCTTCCAACTTCTGTCAATTGGAAAGATCACAAACACCCTAAACTACCGTGCCATTTTCTCACGAAATAACGTGATGTTTCAGGATGTTCTCACCATGAAGATGATTGGTGAAGGGGTCTTCCTGAATGGACTTTACTACCAGTGCAAGAACGCCTGTTTTACTTAGGCTCTTCAAGCTCAATCGAAGTCCATAGATGAAAACCAACTTTGGCATAAGAGATTAGCTCATCCCTCTGAAGTTATCTTGTTTAAACTGTTTCCAAATTTTTGTAAATCACATTTTACTTGTGATACTTGTCAATTTTCTAAGTTTACTAGACTACCTTTTGGTAACTCAATGTCTAGGACAAGTAAACTTTTTGAAATGGTGCACACCGATGTGGATTTTCACGTGTGACCCATAAATGGGGTCTCACGTGCAGGGGAGTGTTGGAACCCCCTGTTTGTCCCACATCGACTAGGGGAAGGAAAGCAAAGCAATTTAAATAGAATTACCCCACTCTAACTAATACCGAGGCCTTTTGTGATAAAACCTCACACCTGAGGATTGTGCATGTGGTTAAGAGGGGACATTATCGGTGTTGTTGGAGTGGGCCCTTGGCTCGTCAACCAGAAAAATTCCACATGCAAGCACTCAATAATGCACCCCAAGCATTACTTGTTCCGGAGGCCATCAAACTTTCCGGGACTTTTCTTATAAATTCCATTGCTGTTACAAGCTTTCCTGCTCGACTCAACATGTCAACTACACAAGTGTAATGTTTCAATCTTCGTTCAACTTCGTGATTTTGAACCATTGAAGCGAACAAGGAAAGGTCCTCTTCGATTAAACCTCCATGGCTACATGCAGATAGCAGAGAAAGAATGGTCACTGCATTTGGTTTCAAATCATACAGCTTCATTTCTGCAAGCACTTCATGGCCAAGACCATTCATTCCATACCCAGCTATCATGGCACTCAATGACACAATGTTTTTTTTTTCTTCACAAATTTGTCCAAATGCCTTTCTTGATTCTCCTATTGCCCCACATTTCGAGTACATGTCAACAATTGCAGTTCTGATGGCTACTTGTGCTGCCAAACCTCTTCTAATAGCAATTCCATGAGCCCAATTCGACCTCTTCAATTCAACTGAAGCTGAACAAGCGTCAAAAACATATATGACGGCAATCTATTGGGCTTCTAATCTTGTTCCTGCAGCCTCATCATCTAATTGAAGACCGCAATTGCTTCATCAGGTCCGCCACAACTGGCAAAACCTCCAATCATATTGCTCCATGAAACCACATCCCTTATCTTCTTCCCTCTAAAAGTTTCCATGCAAGTTCAACATCGTTGCACTTTGCATAAGCATCCATGAGAGAATTTAGGAGCAATTCGTTTGATTCGTCTCCTGATCTGATTGTTATGCAGTGCACTGACTTGCAATGAATCAAGCCCAATTGTCAGATGTTTGAAGAACATACACAAGAGTCACTTCGTCCGCGTCAATTCCTTCCTTCTCCATATAGAAAAAGCAGAGACAGGGCCTCCAAATGCTTCTCGTTAAACACAAATCCAGATAAAATAGAATTCCACGAGACCTTATTCCTTCGCAGCATTGCCTCGAAAACTATTAGTGCAGAATCTGCATCGCTGCACTTGGTATACATATATCGATCAAAGAGTTTCCAACAAACATATCACAATCTAGACCTCTACAGATTACCAACCCGTGGACCGCCATTCCCATGATCAAGCCCTTCAAATTAGTGCATGCTTTAAGAACGCTGACCGTAGTAACACCATCCGGTCCAATGCCAAGCTCAGATACCATCTTTCGGAACATCTGCATCCCAATTCGAGCTTCCTCACAACACTCAAAGCCACCAATCATCACACTCGAAGAGACACCATCTCACTCACGCATTTCATCAAACAAGTTCCGCACGCTGTCCATGTCACCTTCTTCTGCATAGACTCAGCAAATAGTTCTGAACCAATGATACAAAGCAAAACCCGCCTCGAATCACATAACCATGCACCGCCAGCCCCTTGCACTTAGCTCCGAGGCAGCGACAAGCTTGGATTACAAGCACCAAAGTAGAGTTATTAGGTTGAAATTGAAACCCATCAGCAGAAGCCCCAGCATTGTTAAACCACTACAACCCTTGTGCCAAATCACCCTCATCAAGGCACCCACAAACCACAATATTCTCTGCTCCTCATGCCGTTGAAAAAAGACATACAGCCTTGGCAAGAACGACGTTCTGCGGAAGATACGACTCATGCTCAAAAACACACAATGCAGAACCCAATTCCCCTGCTTTGACGTAAAAATCCATGGCGGAGTTCGCCACGGAAGTGCAGGATTCGAAACCGGTCTTGATCAAGCTTCTATGCACCGCCTTTCAATGAGCGTAACGGTCATCATCATGTGATGTTATGATAAATTATATGTATGCATATATATATATATATATATATTCTATAATATTAGTGAATTAGTAACAGCGATCCTGTGTTCGATTTCCCCCTCCCCCAATCTCATTTGTATCAACAGAAAAAAGTGGAGAAAAATGACTATTTACGTTCAGCAGCCAGCATAGAAACAACAGAAAAGAGAACCGCCGTAACCATCAACGAGCATTTGATAAAAAGTGTATTTCTTAATATGATTTTGGGCAATTTTTCACTCGAGACTATGGATTAGTTTTTGGAAGCTGTTAGTAGCACTCCAAAATAACAAGTACAGTTTCCAATCTGCAAAAACATCTTACTTCTCTTCCTAGGCTACAATGGCAACGTCTCTGAACGAAATAAAGAACTTCGAATTTCCATTTCTTCTTCCGACAATGACGAATATTACAAGAGCGTGTGTGTGTGTGGTGAGGGGAGGGTAGGTTTTTATTCACTGATTCTACAAAGTCGAAGGTAAGGGTTATCAAACATTACATATTTTGACCAGTATGCCTTGTATTTTGAAATAGCCAGATCCAACCATGGCTTGTAGTTTCCATTGTAATGGATCACAGCTGCGTTCTTTATCGCTGTTTGGTTGAGGGCCGGGTCATAGCCGAGTCCCAACGCATGCCAACCCCGATCCAGCGGATAGGTCAGGTTGTAAAAAGTTATAAGTCCTGGTGGCAATGTCCCAAGTTTCCAAAGAGTTCTATCCTCATTCTGCAAAACAGTTCTTCCATCGGTTACAGTTTCTTAATTGGGAATATCTTAAGAACTTGGGAATGAAAAATGGAAAATAATGGGAAGAACGGAACAGGTGATGAATTTTACCATGTCTTGCCAACGATGATATATTCCAGTGATGTTTCGCTTCCTCCACTCCTTCAAGTCGAAGATATTCATGCCATATGCCCAGCCACAAGCATGGGGATCGAAGTTCGCAGAGATTAATGGATTTGAGAAGTTGAGATATTTATCATACCGATGGAAGCTCTCTTTACAGGTCTCTACTGCACCATTTACATTCCCTTGAAGATCAACAGACCAAAGAGGTGTCAAATCCTTCTGAATGACAATATCATCATCCAGAAATAGGATCTTATCCAGCTTCGGGTAAACATCAGGAAGATAGAATCTCAGATGATTCAGCAGGGACAAATATTTTGGATTCCGATATTTGAGATGGTCAGAACCAATAGAGAGCGAAGAAGGATCATTTGCCTTGAAATAATATTCTTGAAGTCTGGCAGATTCAAGTTGACGGAGAACAGAACACGAAGAAGAATTCAGCCACTTGAAATCATCAATGTTTTCAACCTGGACTGTTGCTCCTCCTGCAGGAGGGTTGACAATAAACCACATTCTCATAGCAGCATAATTTAGTTTGTCAGTGACTACATGAAAAACATGCTTGTTGGGTTCCTTCGCATGCACTACGGTAGAATTAACAACCACTGATGTTGCTAAAACATTATCAGAAAATATGGCATAGTGGTAGAGAGAAGGATCCTCAAGCTTTTCTTTGTTCGCATCCTCTCTATTATGATAACCCAACAAGAAATAGTCAGATGCAAGTTGTAGAGGAAGGCAATGTAACGGTTTAGGGACTATTTTTGCAGCAAGCTGAATCAAGAATGCACTCTTTTTCTTCAAATCATTTACTTTCTCTTCAGTTGACTGAAGCATGGCTCTTAACTTCCTTTCCACAGTGAGGCAGTCATATAGTTTGTCCTTCGCCGCGGAGAGAACACGGCCCATTGCTTTTGCTCGATTAAATGCACTGGTAAAAGAAAAAAGAAACGAAATAAAAACTCTGCATGAAAAATCAAAACTGACCCTGGTAAGCTTCCAAGCAGATAAGGAATAGAAAAACCTTGAATGAAGCTCAAGGTCTGAACTTGCTTCTCCAATAGCATGCTGACTGAGTTTAAGGTGTTTCATGAGAGAATTAAAAAGATCGGTTTCATTCTTAGACTTGGCAATGTTTGCGTAAGCTTTGGCCATTATGATCTGGTCCTGCATAAGTTTCAAGGTTGAATCAGAATTTGGGCTTTCATAATCACTCCTCCATATGCTGTACTTTCCCTTGACTAGGGGGTCAAAGTCATTTGATCGTTCAATTGCTGCTGCAGCCATCTGGTTATTAGCTTCTGTATCTTTTCCTATCAACTCTGTGGTCCGAAGATTCCTCCTTTCTTGCCTCATTACCTAATGGGCCAGGAAAACGTTCAGAATTCAAACCCAACTGAACAAAATGAATAGAGTGAAGTAAAACAAGAAGCATTTGACAATTCACCCGACGCTTGAGCTTCACTGGGCTCATTGATGATAGACGAGGATATGGGAGTTCACCTTCTCCAGATTGATGATCATCTGTAGGATGCTGAGTCTTTTCTTCAAATATCATTCCAGATTGAGATGAATCCTCCACCATCTGGAAAGTAGCATTAACTAAGTTAATTTCCTATCTTGTTTCTATCTAGAGCATACAACTCCAATCCAATTCAACTAAGAGCCTGTGACAAATAGATACATAGAAGTTGTGAAATTTCAATCTGTGTGACGTTCATTTTCTTCAGCTATGATTAGAAACTGAATATTCAATACCTGAAAACTCTTTGGATGTTCCTGCTTTCCATCAATAGGATTTTCCAAGACCCAGGAAGCAGATAGGTCCCCCATTCTAACCCTACTAATTTGCACAGCTCCAAGATTGTTGCTGTATGTTGCAATTATGTCAATATTCTGTTCAGGATAGGATAAAAGACATGAGTGCCAATGGCATATACTCCAAACATAAAGAAAAAGTACCCGTTATCAATTACCTTTTCATCTGGAAGAGTGCTGGCTCCAATGACAGAAGATGCACCCTCTCCCTGCTCAGCCAGCATATGGTAAAGATTTGGCAATATGAGACGTTTACATAGCCACTTTAATTGATGATAAAGATAAACATATGAATGAAGGGTTTGTGGGTGTCAGTCACGGATACATATTACTTCAGCGATCAATCTACTCTACTCTAACAATCATTTGAATTCTACCAGTCATTCTATATCACTTCAGCGATCAATCTATCTCTCATATAGCAACCCAGTAAGGTAACTTAAACGATTGTAGATCAAATACAATTCCTTCGGAAATATCCTTCTGTGTAATGTATTTTCCTAGATCATCAAGAAAAATCACAAAGGATAACTTTTCTCATAAAATAAATATCTAGTAATCTATATAACTAACTCCGAGAACAGCTATGCAGAAACTATAATTCCCAACTTAGGTTCCATTTCGTTGTCCTTTTCTAAATGGCCCCAAATGTTTCCAAACTAAGAACTCTCTCAACAAATAAAAAATATAACACAACTGGATGCAAGGCCATGAAAGCAAAACGAACATAGGCGACTAAACATGTGTGTTTCCTACAGACTGGTACAACTAAACTAGCATCACCACAAATGCATAGTTACTAAATGAACATTAAATGAGGAAAGACGGGATACAAACCTTGCTATCTCGACATTGCTCGCAATCACAGAGCGATCGGTATTTACTGATATCTATTTGTCTGAATTAAAATCACCAACAATAATTAAAACAATAAGAGTACAAAAAATTGGAACAAAACAAACAGAAGCAATTCCGTAAAACCAAGAACAAAGCGGGACATACCGCGTTGTAGCATCAGATACATCTGCTCCAACTAGGTCACAGTGGAAGGCAACCTGAATTAATTGATTCATCAAAAGCAGAACTTAATACCGAATCTGAAATTAATTGATGCATAACCAGAAACTGCTCAAATAAATGAATGATCTAACGGGCAAACACTAATCACTAAACCGAGATTAGCATTAATCAGTCAATCAGACAATGCAGCAGAATCTGAGCTATCGGTCTCGACTAATACAATTAGATGAATAATTTGCGGATTATATGCATAATAAAGAGGGATCTACGAGTGTAAGTTATGGAAATCGATCCGCCATAGAAACAAAAAACCCTAGAAAATCACAGAGAAAGTAAACTTGGTACCAATGAGATGCAGAGGATAAGCAGAGAAGCGAAGCTAGCTGACGTTCTCGGAAGAACTTCCATTGCCGATGTACAGACAGAGAGACAGAAAGAGAGAGATCGTCGCCTCTATTTCTGAATTCCCATTCACTCGACGACACGCCGTCCTGCCTTTTTTCAATTTGATGTTTTCGCCGATTTACCCTTTAATTTTTAAACATTTTTTAGTGTTATAATATTACGAGCCATTCAACGTGTGTGGATGGCCAACCCACTATATCCCACTCATCCCACTCTACATGTCCTTCCACTAGGAGCAGCCACTACTTACTTTTGGTGCTCCTGCTTTGCCTATAAATCAAATGAGATACGAAGAGAATAAAGAAAAGAAAAGAACGGAAGAGAGAAGCCAGAAGGCTCATGGCAGAGAGAGGAAAAAGAGATGAGAGAATAGATTGAGATATTTTTATAATCTTATTATTTTAGATTATAAATAGAAAGCATCATTACTGCTTCGAGGACGCTGCACACACCGTTAATTTTACAACATTTAAGCAATTATACCTCTTAATTTTAATTTTTATATTCGTCATGTGTATAGTTTGTGACCTATAATTTGAGTTAGATATTTAATACATAGGCATAAACAACTGAGTAGTTCAAAAGGAAAATCTAACAGCATAACATTTCAAAGTATTTGATAAAAAGACATTTCTTATTTATATTTCAAGTTGTACAAGGATCGCACCAATACGAATCCAGCACGATTACGACTCGTTTAAAGTGGGACAAGCACGGCACCAAATGATTAAAAAAGGGACGGCTTCTAGCCTTGAAGATGAGCCATATGATGAGTAGAACGAGAACCGATGTTAAAAAGTTGAGCCTTACCAACAATTGGTGTTATTAGGAGTCCTCAAATTCCATAAGCTACGTACAATTACACGTGAGAACATACTTGAAAGCAATATAATTATATGTACCGTGTTGTCACGTGCGATTGACTAGCTGAACGATTCATCTTGACCAAGGAAGAAAATATCGGTGATATCGGAAATATCGGTAGTCCGAAAACACGGAAATATCGATGGAAATATCGGTAAAATATCGATATCGATAAAAATTACATGGAAACCACGGAAATTGTAAGAAAAACTTGGAAATTTTTATTGAAACTTTGTAGGATGTTTATTTAGTCAATTATCTATTAGTTTATCACAAAAAATTGGAAGGAAATGCATTGCATGATGGATTTAACATTATCAAGTTGATTATATAGCGATCTGACAAACATTATGAGTGTAGAAAATATGTAGTAATTAATGAAAGAAGTCTAAACACACCATAATCATTTATATATAATGAATTAGTACAATATTTTACACTTTAGTACCACATAGAGTTCCTATGAGGTTCAAATTTGTCACTATCTTCATCATCTCTATGTGTAGAATGAGTGTATTGTGAAGAGTAGTTATCAAATGATAAATCCCCAAAATAGTTTTGCATGTAATTGTTAATATGCCACCCATATGGATCCGAGATTGGTTGAGGTTGTCCATAAGAAAAATCATTTGAAGATTGAGGCTGGGATTGTTTCCATGAGTCGCTCGATTCCATCCCAACAGGAATGGGATATAAAGGGTAGGGAAATGGTTGGTTATGAGTATAACCATAGTTACTACTTCCCAATCCAACAGAGTCTGAAGTTCTAGATAACGAGTCATCTTCTTGACTTGACAAAATCCCTTTGCCTCTTTCTCTGCGAGTATAGTCCTTCCCTATGGCACCAATTCCTGGTCCTGCCCGCCTACTGCCATGGTCATCATCCTGTGTTGCATGCGTGAAGTTTGCCTCACCAGTGAAGGGGCTCATATATCCGGGAGGTGGTGGTCCATAATAGTTTCCATATCCACCACCACTACCTCCAGCTCCACTACCTCCAGCTCCACTATGTCCTTCATCATTCCCACCTCCGGTGGTAGGTGAGTCTCCTGATCTTGTACTAGAGCTATCATTAGTATCAGCACGATGTTGTGGTTGTGTAGGTTTGGAAAAAGGTGGAATTCCAGTGTTGCTTGGTCTTGGGTGCAAAAGTTCTTCGAAAGAGTCAGCGCTGCTAGATCCCACCTCCTCCTCTAATACTCTTTCTACATTTATCCCTTCATTACGTGCTTCTTCAGCAACTCTGGGAGCTGGGTTGCCTTCATCATCATCTAAATGAAGAGGTCTAATCCATTGAAAAAGTTGGTTACCCTCCGTATCATCATCTTCACCAACAATATCAAACACATCTAGTGGGTCACCACGGTCGACATGATCGATTTCTGCTTCCTTATCTCGAATTTGAAGCTTCATGTTGTAGTAGCAATAAACTAATTTTTCCAAGCTACTATGAGCCAACTTATTTCTTTGCTTTGTGTGTATGAGTGCAAATGTGCTCCAATTTCTTTCACAAGCAGATGAGGAAGCTGTTTGTGATAATACTTTTATTGCTAACTTTCTCACAGTTGGTGCATCGGTCCCATACATGATCCACCATTCAGCTACAATGAAAAATAATGTTGATAAGCCTAATAACTCCAACAAATTCTATTATAAACTTATAGTGAAATATGTTTATACTCACTAGGAGACATATTTGTTCGAGCAGCAACTGATGTTGTTTCTCCAAATGTTCTTCTTGCATCTTTAAACCATGTTAGCTGAATACAATAAATTGTGTTAGTTTAATCCAACAAAGTAATTATTATAATTTAAGTAATTGTGTACCTCATTTCCAAATTAGCCAACGGCTGGTGATGCAGGGTCTAATTTAGAGTATACATTATGTACAGCACGTATAAGGTTACCATCATCTCCAACACCGGGTCTATATTGGTATCGGGGATTCAAATAATATGCTGTTCAAAGAAACACATACTCTAATAAGATAAATAATACTTATGCAACTAAAGAAATGAATTGCAAATTATGACATAATTTATACCTGCTGCATGCAAATCGTGGTATAATGTTTTATACCATCGGTCTTCAATTATTTTTACGACCCACCTTGCACCATGTTTTCTTTCCAATTCATCCTTCACTACACGCATCAACTCATATACTGCCCCCATAGTAGGATACACTTCTGTGTCAACGATCCGTAAAACTTTGTAAAGAGGTTCAAACACTTGACACACATGTTCTGTTTGACTCCAAAAAGCATGATCAAGCACTATACTTTCCACCATACGACCTGTATTTGAGCGGCTGAAATTGTGGTTGGCCCAATCGTCACTAGTGAATAGTTGCTTCAACCCTGCTTTCTTCTTGAGTAGGCTGTTTAATGCAATATATAGTTGGTGGCGAATCGAGTGGTAGCTGGACGAATAATTTCTCCTCTGCAAAATTCACGCATCTTTGCCAACAACCAACCGTGATTGTAAATATAATTTGTGATCGTTCTAGCTCTTTTGACCACAGTAGCAACATTCTCTCTCTTCCCCATTGCCTCAAACATAAGATCAATACAATGTGCTACACATGATGTCCAAAACACATTATGATGCTTCATTAACTTTTTTCCAGCTTTGACAAATGCAGAACCGTTGTCGGTCACGACTTGGACAACATTATGCTCTCCCACCTCCATGATTACATCCCTCAATAATTTGTAAATATACTTGTAATTCTTTATATGGTCTGAAGCATCAACAGACTTCAAAAAAATTGTCTTTCCCTTGGAGTATACCATGAAGTTGATGATAGATAATCTGGTCGGGCCGGTCCATCCGTCACACATGATTGTGCAACCATTAGTTTCCCACTTTGACCTCAACTTGTTAACATACTCGCCCATGTCTTTATACTCCATATCCAAATATTTGTTTCTTATCTCATAGGGAGTGGGAGGTTGTACTCCAACACCGGCCTGTTGACATCCCACAACCATATTTTTGAAATGATGTGATGATGCCTTCGCAGCAGGGACATTTTCATAGATAAAGAACTTGCTAATTAGACGCCCCATTCCCTCCTTCACATTACCTCCCTTGAAATAACTCCAAACACACTCTTTTGACGTGCGTTGGATGACTTATATAAACTTGGGGCTATTGGTGGTGTTGGTTGTGATTCTCTAAGACTGCCTCCCCGTCTCATTTGTGCACCACCATTTGTCCCGGAACCTTGTCCCCTATTAGGAATTTTATGAAGGTGTTCTCTTTCCCATGCTGACTGTTTGGAGGCACGTAATGCTTGTTTCAAACTGCGTCGTTCTTCAGGTCCCATGTCATCATCACATTCGTCCTCATCGTCATCATCATCACTGTCAACCGCTTGGCCATAGACTTCTCCCCGTAGCCCAGCTCGAATATTTTCCATTCCTTGTGTCATCTTTTCCTTCTGCTGTTTTTTATTTTTTAATAATGTGCTGATGAATGCCTTCACTTCTGGGGGGACATTATCGCATCGTTGGACATTTTTTGCTGGATCTAATCCACTAAGATGGTACTTAAGTCGTGTCACTCCACCACTCTTCATTACCCGACCACAATATTTGCAAATTGTGCCATGTTTGTTTCCGTCTATTGGGTCGCCATGTTCCCAAGCTGGATCACGTTTACTAGCTCCACTAGACATCTTAAACGTACCTACATTTATTTTTCATGAAAATTAGACAAAAGAATTAAATAATAAAGTTTTTTAAGAGAACCTAAATAATAAAGTTATTCTACTATAGAATACAATATGAAGTAAAGAAAGTGATTGTAAAAATTTAAGTAATTAAAAAAATAATATGGAATAATAAAACCTAATATTAATGAATAATAATCCAATTTGATAAAAAAATAATCCTAATATAAATGATGAATAATATTCCTTTTTGATAATAATCCTAATATAAATAATCCTACTATAAATGATGATAATTATGTTTCATGAAAATAATCCTAATATAAAACATAGTGATGAATAATATTCCTTTTTGATAATAATCCAATTTAATAATAATCCACTTTAATAATAATCCAATTTAATGAATAATCCAATTTGATAATAAAAAAAAACCTAATATTAATGAATAATCCAATTTGATAATAAAAAAAAACCTAATATTAATGAATAAAAATGAATAATTCGTTTTTTTTTTTTCCTAAGTTTTGGACCTTTTGGTTCAACCCAACCCAACCCAAGTGTGGTTATGTTTGAGATTTGGGCCTAAGGTCAAGTTTGGAGGGCTTTAATGAATAGTCCAATTTGATAATAAGCCAATTTAATGAATAATCCAATTTAATGAATAATAATCCAATTTTATAATAATCTAATTTAATGAAGAATAATCCAATTTGATAATAAAAAAACCTAATATTAATGAATAATAATCCTATTTGATAATAAAACCTAATATTAATAAAATAATAAATAACATTAAACATATTAAAATTATCCTAGGGAATAATTATACAACATTACTTAATTACTTACAAAAATTAACAAGTAATTGTTAACATTACTTAACTACTTACAAAAATTAACATGCAAGTATTAATTACTTAAAAAAATTAACATACGAGTCCACACAAATTTATTTGTTGTTGTATAAATTACAATAATATAAATATAAGTTTGTAAACTTACCTTAAATATGGAACCCTTTGTGTTCAAGCTTTGGAATGGATCTGGAATGGCTTTGAAAAATGGTAAGGGAAATAAAATAATAAATAACATTAAACATATTAAAATTATCCTAGGGAATAATTATACAACATTACTTAATTACTTAAAAAAAATTAACATGTAATTGTTAACAATACTTAATTACTTACAAAAACTAACATGCAAGTATTAACATTACTTAATTACTTAAAAAAATTAACATGCAATTGTATAAATTAACATACGAGTTCACACAAATTTTTTAACATTACTTAATTACTTAAAAAAATTAACATGCAATTGTATAAACTAACATGCAAGTATTAACATTACTTAATTACTTAATTACCCTGCAAAATTAACATACGAGTTCACACAAATTTTTTTGTTGTTGTATAAATTATAAGAATATAAATATAAGTTTGTAAACTTACTTTAAATATGGAACCCTTTGTGTTTAAGCTCTGGATCTGGAATGACTTTGAAAGGGGTAAGGGAAATAAAATAATCGAAAAGGCTCCTCTGATACTCCACCTCTTGAAATTTTTTCACAATGACAACTTTGAAAGAATAACACAATACCTCTGATACTGCAACTTTTAAAACAATATTGGCACACGGTTTTGAATGAAACCACCGTCCATGGTTTGAAAAGACTACAAATTATAATGGTAAAAGCTGCATGAAATTGTCCAAATAATTGTAAAACTTGTCGAGAATATGGAGTGAGTCATGTGTCCTCCTGACAGGACAAACCCACACACACACACACACAAATGACCACCATTCATGGTCTAAAAAGAATACAAATTATAATTGTAAAAGCTGCATGAAATTGTCCAAATAATTGTAAAACTTGTCGGGGAATATTGAGTGAGTTGTATCCTCCTGACAGGAGGAACCCACACACACACACACACACACAAATGACACATCGCACGCACGCAGACAACCTCAGTCTCTATCTCTCTCGATCCTTCTCGTTCTCTCTTCTCCCTTCTCTTCTTCCACACACACACTCACACAGAGAGCTCCTCAGTCTCTCTCTCTCGATCATCCTTCTCGATCTCTCTTCTCCCTTCTCTTCTCCCACACACACACTCACACAGAGAGCTCCACAGGTTGACATCGGATCCAACACACGCACACACAGAGATCGGACTCACAGAGATCTCCGATCTCTCTTTTCCCAAACACGCACACAGAGATCTCTCGATCTCTCTTCTCCATTCTCCGATCTCTCTTCTCCCTTCTCCGATCTCTCTTCTCCCAAACACCCACATACAAAGAGAGATCTCCGATCTCTCTTCTCCCAAGTCCCAAACACACACACACACACAGAGATCTCTCGATCTCTCTTCTCCCTTCGCCGTTGATCGTGGCTCTGGCGAAGTCAGAGTTGTCTCAGTCGTCTGTGGCGGTGCGCCGCTGAGCAAGGATCGTTCGTCTTCGTCTTCGTCAGGTGAGATTCCATTGAAACCCTAAACCCTAAACCGACTTCACCCTGCCTTGAATCGTTTATGCATGCGTGAAATCTGAAGTATATATGTGAAATTGATGTTAAAATTCGTGTTTTTGCAAGGTTTTTGGGACGAAACTGGCCCGGGAATCGCCCCACCGTCTCCGGCGTTCTTCTCCGACGTCGCCTCGGATTCCGATTCCACCAACCCATGGATATTTCGCCGATATTTCCAAAATATCGTGATATTATCGATAATATCGCGATATTTGGCCGAAAACCATTCGGATACCACTTATAACATCGCCCTCCCGAAAAACCGATAATATCGGCGATATTTCGCCGATATTATCGGCATTTTCTTCCATGATCTTGACCAAGCCAAAGTCAAATCTCTTGACAGTATGCAACTGCACTACAAGATATGAAGGATTTGAAGGATTGTGCGTGTCATTGTACTAATAAATTGAATCCGATTAAAAAAAAACATATAATTGATTGGGCACTAAATGAACATCATATGTGTACTGATGGGATACAAAAGTTAATCGCGTGACAATGTTTCAGATGACTAACCAATATCTAGTCTAAATCATAAAGTGGGAGAATCTATTTAAGTAGCAAATATCACTTGTGTGTCATGCATGACACACTTAAAACGGGACTTGGATTGTCTGCCCTCCCATTTCGGTGCCCTTCCCGTGCCCCCTGTTTTGTGTGGTCACGGTTAAGCCACGTAAACATTTTATATTGTTTTTTTATAAAAATAATAAAACAAAAAGAAATAGTAATATAAAACGTTGACGTGGCTTAACCGTGACCACACAAACAGAAGGGCATGAGGAGGGCACCGAAATAAGAGGGTAGACAATCCAAGTCCCTTAAAACGGGCTATACTCGTGTTATATTTGTGTTGACTTCGTCCATTGTACTCCTCGAATTATGAACTAGTCCTTACGTTTACGCTTATTTTAAATTTATAACTCAAGGTAGCATTCTAATAACAACTAGTGTAAACATCACTGTTATAAAATTAATGTAACGTCTCTGTGTTTTACATGATTTGCGCTGAAGTTGCTGTAATACCAACATTTCAAATTTAAACTACAAAAGGTAAACTGACAGTAAAATATTTTGTCCTTGAATCTTTAAACTTGATAACAAAATAGAAGGTTAAATTTCCCTTCCAGAAAAATCACAACTAATTACTCTGCTTACAAGTTTTGAAGCTTAATTACCGAAGCGAAACAATAATTACAGTGTCACAGCTAACAGAACACACCCGGTTTAACACAACAATAAGCTTAATCTAAACTCCCAGGAGATACATACATGAACAAATCGAAACTTTTTGACACAATATTTCCTGACAGCAGTCGTGCTAGAGTTACTTCACTCGAACCTGGTGTGACTGTTGGTAGCTTTGAGATCCGTCTTGCCTGGGGTGAAGTGGAGAGCGATGATGCAACGGCTTCTGGCCTTGTCGATGAGTCATAGGATGAGTAGAACGAGGCCTTGGTTCCCTTGTAAGTTCATTAGCAGATTCTATCCGTTCCAATTCCTCCACGACATCCTTCATTGATGGCCTGTTTCTGTGTTCAGATTCGATGCATTTTAGAGCAAGAAGAGAAATTCGAAAGGCAGCTTTGGAAGGATATCTTCCCTGCAGCTGGGGATCCATAATGCCTTTCAGTTTTCTTTTGTCTGAAAGAAATGGTTTTATCCAGTCTACTAAATTCTGTTTTCCACTTGGACGATGTGTATCAAGGGCCCTCAAGCCGGTCAATATCTCGATCAAAACAACACCAAAACCATACACGTCGCTCTTCACATACAGATGACCTGTAAAATTAAGCATGGTATGAGGAATGTCATGGCTTGAACTTGAATTTTGTAATTGGCCTAAATCTTTGCCAATCCAGCATCAAAAAGTTGACCCTTTCCACCAATTGGTGTTAGGATCCCACAATAAGTTATATAGAATTACCTGTGGCAACATACTCAGGAGCAGCATAACCATATGTACCCATAACCCGTGTTGTCACGTGCGATTGACTTGCTGAAGGACCCATTTTTGCCAAGCCAAAGTCGGATATCTTGGCAGTATATGACTGCAGTACAACAAAAAGTAAAATATAAGTCTAATTTGTCTTCTTCTTTTGTTTTTTCAATCAACTACTTTTGAATTAGAAATGATTTCAACAATATGGTGGATAAAATTGAGTATGTGGCATGGGTAAGGTTTGAACATATGAAAAAATATCTCTTGAGCAATCGGAGAAGCACTTTGATGGTAAGAAAATGAAACGTATAAGCGTTTCTTAGCTTAATTCTTGATAACTGTTCATAAATCAAATAGAATTTTACCCCGTCAAGAAGTATATTTGAAGCTTTGAAATCTCTATAGATAACTTGCTTCTCTGATGTATGCAAGAATTCCAGGCCTCGAGCAGCTCCTATTGCAACTTTAATCCGTATATCCCATGGAAGTGGTTGAACAGCCGATCCCCCTGCAAAAGTAGAAAACATGAAGTGTAAGGTGAAGAACAAACTTGCTATATTTGCAAACACCATATGCCTGCACACAGGAAGATGCGCATGTATAACTTGTAATGTTTGAAACTTATTTATGCTTATTTACTTACTTCCAAATAGATGGTTTTCCAAGCTACCCTTTGACATGAACTCATAGACAAGCAGCAGCTCTTTATCCTCCCAACAGTATCCGAATAGCTTTACAAGATTAGGATGAGATAGTCGCCCTAAGAAATTCACCTCTGACTGCACCAGCAAAGAATACTCGGATAAGAATACAATGCATTAACTAAACTGACTTGACACACTGCTTGCAAACTTATACTCCCAGAAGACTGATAAAACAGGCCAGAAGTTTGCCAAATATTAATATTTATGTGTGTGTGCAATGCATGCCAGGAATGCGGGAGAGAGATTATGGATTGAGTTTGGGGGTTTGGCGAAAAGAACTCGCTTGACTTAGCCCTTTTTTTATTCAAACTAGAATCCACAGTATCACCTAATCAAATTTGAAGAAATTGCATATCATGGCATTGTTTTATCATCCATAGAACTCTATAGCTCCCTTAAATTGTTGTGGACTCAGGGCACCAGCTGCATTAACCAATCGGCACTCCGCCCTCCTAAAGGGCAGTGGATACCACAGTGATTGTAGCTACAAAAATAATTATTTACTGTTTAATTTTGGTAAAGGATCAGTATTTTACTTTCCACTTTCGATTAACATATCAAATCAGAACTGCAACTCTTAAGATCTTATTTCCTTGAACACTTGCTAATATAAAACAATAGAGCATCACCAATTATATTCATTCCCTCAAGTGCAGCTAATTTACCTGCCATTCCTCAAATCCTTGCAAGCTCTCAGAACTCAATTTTTTCACCGCGATAACTGTTGATTTTCCTGACTTGGCCGGCGCCTTGTCCTCGAGCCAGCCTTTGAAGACCATCCCAAAACCTCCTTCCCCAAGCACTGTATCTGGTCTGAAGTTTCTGGTTGCAACCTTCAACTCCAAAAAACTGAAGATCCTCAAGTTTGGGGTGGGTAAGATCTGCCCATGTGCACTGGCCTCGTCGCCGCTTGCAGCGGAGAACTGGCTATTCCGAGAAACAGTACACTCCCCTGAAGATGTGTTATTACTGGTTGTCTGAGATAAGTTGCTGATGTTAATACTGGTTGTCTGAGATAAGTTGCTGACCACTGAAGAAGTAGCACAAAGTCAGAAAATAATATTCAAATTAAAACCCATGGATTTTTCATTTTTCCCATTTGACATGCAGAAAGAACATCAACTTTTCCTAGAAATCCAAACAAATACCAGCAGAAACCAATTATAGTAACTTGAAATCCAATAGCCACAATATTCATGATTTAGTAATTACTGGTCAATCAATGACACAGTTCATAAACACAATTTGCAGCTCAATTAATGATGGGCATTGCTCAAAATCTAGTCCCACAAAATCAAATACAACAAAAACCCAAATCAAAAGTCGAAAAATTTATGAAATCTAGTGAAAGAAAACAACAAATATATATATATATATAAGTAATTGTGGGTTTTACCTGTACTGAGATCACCAGTAGTTACTGGTGTTGGGTTTTCAACTGGAGAACCCCAACAATTCCCCATCTTCTTCTTCTTCTTCTTCTTCTTCTTCTTCTTCTTCTTCTTCTTCCTCCTCTTGATTCTGCCTCTTCCAAGCTTCAACCACTAAAATGATATTTCTCCCTCCTCCCTCTCTCTCTCTCTCTCCAGTTTCCCAGAAGAAGAAAAAAAGGCTACTCTTGGATTCTACCTCCTGAAAGCTTCAACCACTAAAATGATATTTCTCTCTCCTCTCTCTCTCGCCACTTACCCAGAGAAGGAAGAAAAAAAAGGCTATGACTTTGTTATGGCTTTGGTTTTTGTGAGCCAATTGAGCATAAAAGAGAAAGCGAGTGAAGACTGAGTCCTTTACAAAGGAAGAAGGTGAAGAGCTTGGTGGCGGGTAATGCAGAATTTGCGGACTCTCTTATTCCAAGTCAAGTCAGCTGCCGCAACTATTTGTAAATCAGTTTGGTCACCACACAGAATTTCAATTCAATCAAAGTAACAAGAGTGCGCAATAAACTAATAAATTTAAGAGCCAGGCTGTTACTGTTTTTTTTTTTTTTAAAGGTTCAACAGTAAACTTCGTTACGGTAATTCATTACTTCAAAAATCGGAAAAACTCATAAAGACATTTTAGCTTTCCTTAACCACCATTGTATGATTCATCAGTGCCAAAATATAAACCTAAAACATATCATGTGGAATACAAACTTAAAATTCGTCCCTAGCTACTAAATCTCTTTGTGATGGCTACGTTGTTATTGTTAGATAGTAAGTTGTCCTGAGCAAAAAATAAGTCTCTCTCTTCTACCTTCAAATTATTATTTAATTAGTGTGGGAACTAGACAAGTTTTGTCATTTGTTTCCAATTTGCCACCTTAAAATGAAATTTGTAACCCCAATTTAATTAAACTTTTGTTAAAAATTTATAATTGTGCTCCTTGACGTTGACTTCGTGTTTGTTAAGAATTGGGGGAATGACTAAAACGTTTTTTTTTTTTTTAAGAATTACGATACGTTTGACAGAAAAAAGTTATATATGTTTTTTGAGTTTTAAAGTGTTTTTTAGAGAAACACATAATATTTTGTTTTTTATGAAACATTTGGACTTCAATAAGAGTTTCTCAAGTGAGTTGAGTTTATCATTATGCTTCGAAATTTAGTGTATATTATACACCGGATTTCAAAAAAAAAAGGTGTTTACCAATAATTTCGCCATTAGAGTACCCTTCAAAGAGGTCATCAACAGAAGACCCTAATTTTTGGAACAAAAAAGGTAAATGGAGTTAGAGTAGATGACACATTGCAACCCATTGACAACGTCTTTGGGAGGTGACAGATGGTGTACTGTTGGTCCTGAAAACTAAAGTTTGTGTTGTTGTTTCATTGAAGCACAACAATTCCAGGCAAATATAAAGGTGATAAGGGTTTGCAAAATGTAATTTGGGTCAATAAATTAGCTAATGGAGTATTTGACTGGTCACCGAATATTCGAATTGATCCAAATAGAAGCCAAATCTTGTTAGCCATTTAACTTAGACAACTTTTCATATTATTAATAAAAATTTGGTCCACGCGTTTGAAAATTACATAATGTTAATGAGGGTTCGCAGCATATTAACAACTCGCAATCATTCAAGAGCGTGTGTAAAGGGACTCGACATGGCCTCCAAGGTGCCAGCTGCTTGTCATCCATTTCTATGAGTGACGCTGTTAATTGATATGCTTAGACTGAGCAATTGAGTTAGCAACATCGTGCCATTGTTGACCAAGTTCCTTCCAAGAGCATAAAGACAGCACTACCTCTCTCTCTCTCTCTCTCTCATGGGTCATCCACTGCCTCAGGTCAAGACCTTTTGTTCCCGGAGTCAAACCTGTGGCCGACTTTTAAATAACAAAACAATTTCACAAGGGTACGAGTCACGACCAAAACTGAAGACAATTCCACAAGAAGAAAATGTGTACACACACTATCTAGATCGTACACATGTCTATTAAAAGGTAAGGGTAAAAGGATAATGTTATTTACGTATCCGTTTTTATTTTTCACACACTTTTGTTAATTTAATTTATTGATTTTTTTAATTCATTTCATTCGACGAATGAAATTGAGAAAATGTGTAAAACGTAAAAATTGGTGTTTGGATAACACCACCCAAAGTAACAAAAGGATAAAAATGAAACAAAAGCTCGAACCTCTACCTGTAATTTCACATTAACACCATAAGACAAATAGTTTGTAACTTAGTTAAAAGTATTTATTAGTTTACTAAACGTCTCAAGTTTCGATTCTTGTTTCTGTAATGATCCTCTTCAACCAATGTGCGCATTGCTTGCAGGGGTGCAAGAGTCTTTTCAAGCCTAAATTAGGGTTAAGTTTACTTTAATGGCAGGCATATTCACAATTATAACTAAGACGTACTTAGGGGTTCTACTTTGGTGCTACGTAATATTAAATATTATGAGTATTGAATGATTTGAATTTAAAGAACCATATTAACGCAATAATTCATACCAATTTAGATCATCCAATGCTATATAGCATAGAAGAATTTTTCTGCACATTGATCGAAATTCTACAAAATTTTGATGAAATATTCAATTTTAAACCGATAAGAAGAACAACAATGTATGAAAAAGAATTTTATTCATCCCAAAAGTAACTGTGTAATACATTAAAAATTAAAACTGTGCCCACTGCCCACGTTAAGAGAAATTGTCAATCATGATTGTCCCATTTAAAGGGAAATTGTCTGACTCTCATCATCTCATTTTTCATAACTGGATTTTTTTTTTAAATTAAAAACTAATTATACTTCTTAATAAAAAATAAAAAATAATGAAAAATAAAGCTTTCACCAACTTTGATAAACTAAATTTGCAAATCATATGACGTGTCATGAATTACATATAATAAGACATCAATTAAAACAAAAACCAATTCTGTCTTCCAAATCTGACGCTTATAAACACATCATTGAATAATCTCAATCGAACTTTTTTATACAAACTACATTCTATTGTAATTTACATAAACCCGAGAAACAGTGAGTTAAAGCAAAAAACCCCAAACCACCAGGTCAATTTCACCGCTTACAAAACCTGAAGCAAACTTTATTTCTCCAGGCTAACAACAAAGATTCCAAATGTGTGAAATAACAATATTATCATCAGAGATTACACTCCTTGCAGGACTACACAAGGATTTTCTAAGTTGAAGAATAGATTGTCGTACATCTTCTTCAGACAAACATCCTAAACCCTGCCTACATCATCGCTTCTTCCTAACCTCACAAATCAAGCCTTTTTCTTTTACTTTTGCCCCCCAACAATTAGCATTAGGATACATTAATAACCTGTACAAGAACACTCTACTCCTTTACATTACAGTCGAGTGGGGATGCGCTCGCCCACGCAGAGAGACCGCCTATGGTCTCGTCGCTACAAGGAGCAACTTGAATCACTCCCCATTCTATTGGTTAACTTAATCGAAGGAGAATCGTAATGGGGGAGGAAAAAAATGGATTAATCTCAGAGCTGCAATGCTAAATCCGGCTGCGCTGAATCAGCCCGGCTAGAACTAGGGGACCCTGGGGACTGGAACCTCACATTCAGGTCTGGTGGAACTGAGTCGGGCTTTTGTTGTGGCGACAATGCTGAACTGGCTTTCTGCTGTTGTGACAACCCTTGCCAAGATGGCCGAGGACGAGTTCCCATTGTCCGAGCTGCCGTTGCCTCATTCACTGAATTTGGAAATGAACTGGAAGAGCTTATTGTACCTGGAGTTTTGGAGAGTTTAGTTTCTTCTGAAGTTAAGCTGTTTGAAGTAGCTGGATGGAAGTTAGCGTTAGTCCTAGAGACTGAGTCGAGCATTTGAGACGGCTGGAAGTTAAAACCACCGGGCCTGGCCACTCCAACTGGCTTTCCCATCTGAGCAGGAATGTTTAATCCGTATGTGCCGTTAAATCCGTTGATCCCAGGTCGGAATACAGAATTCTGATGGATCTGAAATGGAGACTTCGGTCTCATTACACCAAGATTGCTGCTCGGCATATTAAACCCAGTATGAGCGTTTGATCCTTCAGCAGTTTCTACTTTTCCAGGGAGGGGTTCAGGAGATTTATTGGCAACAATGGGGGGTGATGAGGTAGCAGCAGACAGAGGAAGAGGACTGCTTGTATTTGCTGAAGGAATAGAAGGCACATGCTTCTCTGATGAGTTATGTCCCAATGGCTTCTCTGAAGAGTTATGCCCCGACAACTTCTCTGACAATTTATCTCCGTTAGACTCAACAGAGTAAGATGTTGCAGCAGAAGATGCATTTGGACGAATGGGAAAGGGCTCTGATGAAGATGGCTGACCTAGTGAGGCTGAGGCTAATTGCAGTGGCCTATTTGGCGCAACATCATTTTCTCCAATCCACCCTGGGCCGAACTTAACACCAGGGGGCAAAGACCTTTCAATCTTCTTTGCAGCAATGTTCCATGCAACAGGTCCAAGATTTGCAGCAAATCGAGCCAGGCTCCTTGCATAACCATAGTCCGAGTGAAGCCCTACCTGATTCACATAAAAGACAAGTCAGCAAACCACACAAATTTAAATCCACACAAAAGACAAGTCAGCAGACCACACAAATCAAAATCCACACAACCGACAAGTCAGCAGACCACATAATATCATCCACCAAAAGGCAGGAAGCAGGACGTGCTGGGGTATGTGAAACCACCGCAACGAAAATCTCTCACAGGGCAGCAAAAAATCCAAACCTACTGCATGGTTTAATCGTATGTAATATAGAGTTAAATATCCTTTTTCCTTAAGTATGGGTTTTCCACTTAAATTAACACCCTAGACGGGTCATGACCATTCACTAGCAAACAAGTAAGCCCTAAATATATCTAAGACACCAATATACACAGTTCTTATACAAAGTTGTGGCAAAATTCAGGCACCAACTAAAGTATGAACTCAGAGAAATGCATAAAGTTATATACGTACAGCCATTAGCTGTTTCCTTTCTCCATCAAATGTAGTCAATACAGATGACTCTTGTCCACTGGCTGAAGGATGAGATTGATTATATGTATTACGCCTGTTCTCATCAAACACAAAATGTTTTTTCCCTAGCTTCAAATTAGCCTTCGTGAAACCTGAAATAATTGCAGATTTAAGATCCATATTAATCAAAGATCCACCAAGCCTATTAAAGGGACAAGTAATACCAGAATTGATTTACATAAAAGCATTTGAAACCTGTGACGTCATCATTCCTCTCAAACTTGTTATCCGTCAACCAATTAGTATAAACATCATTATTCCGTGAACCTGTCAAACCAGACTTGTCTGAAAGATGAGATCCTTTTTTATGATCCAATGTGGCGTTTTCAGCCCCAGTAGCAAGAGTGGCATGTGAGAACTCTGAACCAGCACGGTCCAGGGAAGGCCTGCCCAGTTTTTTATGCAAATTTTTTGTTGGTGGTCTACCTCTTCTTACGACCTTTGGTCCTGATTCATTATCATCACTGTCTTGCCTCAAATTTTCAAAATTCTTTTTCGCAAGCTCTTGTATTGAGCGTGCCTGGAAAGAAGTCATCAAAGTTTAGACAACAAACAAATAACCTCAAACAAAGTATGAAAGGAGCTGGATCTAACTGTACCTGTCGAAAATATATGGTATCTGGGGCATTGTACTGCATCGCATTGGAGCAGATTAAGAAAATATCATCCTGCAAGATCATAAAATCGATTTTTAATTCTGATATGCCATGTTCCAGCAAAAATGGAAAATTTAGATAATCATCCCTTCGTCAATGGCACCACCAAATTCTATTGCTAATTTTCAGCAGTCCAAGACAGAATTTGCTACATAGTACTCCATGAAGATACTACATACTAGAATTTCAACAGTCTGAACCAAAAGAAAGCCAAAAAGTTTTTAAAGAAAATGATTTTAAAGCAAAAATAGATTTTTGGAACATACAAGGTCAACACGAAGCAAACATTGCATGACAATCAAACATGGTAAACTGTTATTGCTTAAACTAAATAAGGAGGGAATTATGCAGTTAGTAACTATAAAAGCAACATGTTGGTGGCCCGAATTTCAAGGTGTGAATATTTGATAATGTCCTAGCTGAGCATCTACACATAAACTCCTAGCTGAGCATCAGAACAAAATGCTTTTTTGACAAATGCATCAGAAGATTGATCTTTTGATTCAGGGAAAGCAATACAGTGGAATCTTTCTTATTAGGTACAATCATGTTAACAAGTGAAGATTGAGCTGTCCAATTATGCTTCACTTCTGAATAGAATCTTCAGTAATTAACTCTCCAAACTGAAAAGGTTCTAAGCTGGAAAAATATAAACTGTTGAAGTTAATAATCTCAAATTCCCAATACGCATTGTATATTGACCTACTCGAATGGCATTTAACAAAGTGCAAATTTTGTGAAAGTTAGAGAAAGGTACGTACTGGACTTAAGTACGCAGCTCAAAATAAAACCAAAATGAAACGTGAATGTACATAGACTAGAGCTTATAGTGTTTATTGTTTAACTAACAACTGATCAAAGTAATTCGTAACGCCACGATGAAAATGGATACTAGAAGAAGAACTAATCCAATGGTCACTTAACCAATTAAATGTAAATGACCACTAGAAGACATGCAGGATGGATTTTCAGCCGACAAACTCTGATAAGGTGGGGTAACATGCTATTAAAATAACTGCAAGGAAACCTCATTCCAAATCAGGACTTCTCATAATCAACCTATTCAAATGGCATACCGAAACACATCACACCAGTACCGGATAAAATAATTGGAGATCTCAAACAGATGATGCAAGAAGGACTAAAAGAAGATGATATTGGTGTAAGCTGACCTCAAACTGTTCCAAACTGGAGTACACTCCACTCGTAAGTTTCTTCTTCACCGTCCCGAAATCCATAGGGTGCTCTATTACTTCATGGTAGTCCGGGAGCTGCATAACATAGAATAAAAGTTAACAAAAAAGAAATCTTTACACAAATCCTGGAGGTTAATGTGTTACCACAAGATATACCAACCTCTTTTGGGTCCACTGGTTCAGAAAACACTCCGTACGTGTCCTTCCTGAAAAAAAATTGAAAAAACACAATCAAACATCATCCAACTCTGATGTTCTAGAAGCTACTGCAGCAAAGCAAGCATAGCACAAATCCAGAAAACCACAAAAACACACTTTTGGAGCCTGTCGAGAACGAACAGCAGCAACTTTTTATCAGGCAAAGGGGTAGAGGGTCCAGGGTCCAACGTTGTAGCCACTCCTGCACATGATTAAAACCCCATTGTATAAAAAACAAAGCTTCCAAAATCCAAATCCCAACCAAAAAAAAATCAAAGTTGTTTCCAGTAAAAGCAAACCTTGGAGGCTGCTTGGTGGGTTTGCAGCAGGAATTGATTTCTCACCCTGCAAAAGTGAAAAATTAAATTTAGCAACCCAAAAACAGCAAATATATATTTTCCATTGTTGGCTGTGAAAAGGGATTCAAGGTACCCCAAAAGGGGCAAATAATACAGTTTGCAAAAACTGTGAAATAAAAATTATAAAATTTGAAAAAAGGACAAAAGACAAATTTAAACTTTAGCAGATAGATATGACAGTCAAATCATCATTGAGGGTTAGTAAATAAAACATGAATCTAATCAACAAAATCTAAGAAAAACACTGACAATTATGATCAAAGTTAAAAACTTTTTGGGAAATTTATGCAGCTCTGCAGAAATTCAATAAAGACCAACCAGGTCAACCCTATTTACTAAAGATTCTAGAAAAGAAAAAGACCTAAAATAAAACATAGTTCAAAGGTGCGAAATTCAAGGAATTTTGAAATAATAATGTCAACGTATAGTTTTCCAGACCCACAGAAAAATACCGGGTTAAAAAGGAGGTATATTTTTTGGCGCTTCGAACCCGCGAAAATTAAAGACAACTGAAAATCTGGGCATCTCGCCCAAAGCCCCAAAATTGAAATACCTTTTGAGGGTGAGCGAGACCAGATCCATCGCCGATCGCATTGATCTTGCGCTTCCGGTCGGTTCTGTAGTCGCCGTCGTCGTCGTCATTGGACTCGGAGCCGCCGCCGTGGGAGTTCCGAGTCGCGGAATTGGCCGACGATTTCTGATTGTTGGGGGGCAATTTGAGGACGAGCTTGAGTTTTTTCTCGCGGCGCTTCCCGGCCGAAGCGTATTCGTCTTCGTCTTCATCCTCCTCTTCGTCGTTTGAATTACCGTCGGGGTCAGGGTTGCGGCGGGTGGATCGACGCAGGGAAGCGCGGGCAGAGTCGGCAGGAGCAGTCCTGTAATTAGGGTTGGAATGAGGGGCAGAGTTGGGCTTTCGCTTCTGCTGCTGTTGCAATTGCTCCTGCTGCTCTCTGAGAGTCCTTTTTTGAAGATCCAAAAGAGAGGGCCGTCCTTTCTTCTTCTTCCTCTCCACTACCTTACCCATTTTTGGTGCCCTCTCTTTCTCTCTCTCTCTCTCTCTCTCTCTCCTCTCCTCCTCTCTCTCTAGGCAGACAACAAACAGGGTCTTATTTTTAAAAATTTTAATTATATTTATCTTTTTTTACTTTATTTATGTGGGAAATTATGACTTTTGGCGACGGAAGGCGCATGCGAATCACGTGATTCACACTGCCTTCGTGTGGTGAATCGACACGTGGTGCGGGAGATGCCTGGAATGGGAGCCGTGTCAGAGGGGAACCTCCCGGTTCTGAGAACTGACTCGGTTTTTTGTCTTTTTGTGTACCTACGACTGTCGACGTGGCCGAATTGCAGACGGAAGAGACAAGAGCTTTGCGAGGCGAGCTTCCACAACGTGTTTTAATGTCGACTGATCTGACAAAACAGTAAAAGAGTGGATTATAAAATATAAATAGGTTGTTTGACAAGTACGAGTAGTTTCGGTGCTGTTATTGTCGCTCCAAAAATATTTATACGGCATCCTTAAGGAAGAATATAAAAAAAAAAAAAAAGTTTTACTTAATTGACTCAAAGTAAATAAATTTTGCGTAAATTTTAACAAAGAGACCTGAAATGAGTTTTAAGATTGTAATTGGGAGACGATAGGGGATTCAAATGAGCTTACCAATCTTCAATATTTCCAAAGACTCAAGTGACCGGTTATTTTTAAAGACTCAAGTGAGCGCAACTATCGTTATATCAATAAGAATTTAAATTGCATGTTGATTATGTTTTCGGTTGTCATTTAATGTCGATCTAGAATCTCATATTTTTCATTAGTTATGACATTTATCTCCCCTTCTTGTTCTACCTGTTCTGCTTATGTTCTCGACATTTATTCTCATTTAACGTTGTGGTCTTGAGTTAATATGTACTAAAAATAAATAGAGGATCCAAAATGCATGTAAATTTCATCTGATCATTGTAAAATGAAGCATTTGCTTCTTTGGGTCTTGTTAGAACATGAATCAGACAGATATTAAAAGTACGCTTCATGTGATATGTGACACAAAATCCTCCGCAGCTAAAAAAGTTTCCTCTTTTGGAATCAAAACCTTACCGCCAATCCCACGTAAAATCCTGAAAAAGTGCAGAGCTTTACCCCAAGGAGGCAGCTATTGACCCACGTTTCAGTGGGCCCAACTCACGAGGTGGAGAGAGAAAGCGAGAGGGGATGGACCGACCTTCAACGCAGAATCGTTGTAGATTGTAAGCGTTGAGGAACCAAAACTCTGCAAAAACGAAGTAAAAATTGTGGGGAAAAATAAAAAAAGGGCTACCAAATGTGTATAGCTGTGTTCGTGTGGCAAAATCACCCAGTTTACCCCTTCCTTCTGCTGCTCAACAGGGACGAGTTTCACAGCAGGTAAGTGTGGCAATTCTGGGTTGTTCTTAATTTTCTATTTTCTGATTGAAATTTGATGATAGATCTGATTCAATCGGGAGACTAAGCTAAAAGTAAAAGTGGTTTTTTTGGTTAATTGGTTTGGTTTTTTGATGGCTCTTCTGGGTTGATGTTAATTTTATGTTTCCGATTGAATTTGAAATCAATTTATCCAATGGATTAGTGAGCTAAAATTGCAAGTAGGGTTGTTTTGGTTTTTGGGTTGTTCTTAATTTTCTGTTTTCTGATTGAATTTGATTTTATTCAATGGGGTTGGTGAGCTAAAACTGCAAGTGGGGGTTTGTTTTGGTTTTTGGATGGTTCTTCTGGGTTGTTCTGAATTTCACTTTTCTGCTTGAATTTCATTTGATTTTATGGGTTGTTCTTAATTTTATATTTCCTGATTGAATTTGATTTGGTTCGATGGAGTTAATGAGCTAAAATTTCAAGTGGGTGTTGCTTTGGTTTTGGTTTTTGGAGGCCAACAGAGCCTCTGGCATGGTGGGAAGGAGGGGAGATCTTAGGGGGAAGAGATGGATTGGCAGGTGGGACATGGCTGGCTTGCACCAGAGATGGTAAGGTGGCTTTTATCACAAATGTTAGAGAAGTTCAGAAGCTTGCTCAAGCTAAGAGCAGAGGGGACCTTCCGGTTCGATTCTTGGAGGTGATTATCCTGTTTGATTTCATATGTTTTGCTTCACCCACTCCATCTGCTTGTTTAATTTTCTCTACCATCTGTTGGCAAGAAGTTTTGTATGCATATATTGACGGGATTTTGGGTACTTTAGTTAGTGTAATGGATTGCAAGCTGAAATCCCATGTGCAGGGAGATAATTGATGGGAAATCAGGTGGAACATTGAAGTATAGGGGTCCAATGAGCTTGTGTTACACCAGTTATTCTCCTGGCAGGATTTAAAGAACGCACGCCATTTAGAGCTTAAACTTAGGATTCTAATCTCGGATTGGTTAAAAATCGATTCGATTTCAGATTTAAGTATCATACTTTCGGCAAACCAGAAAACAAACCACAAAGGTTCAAGATTTAAGGTGTAGGTGAAAACTTAATTAAACTTATATGAAGTTATGGAGCAGGTTCCATCCCCCCAACCTTCTAGATTGGCAGTGAAGAAAGTTACTTCTCTCTACCAGTTTGTGTTTACGTGGTTAATTAAGTTTTAGGTTCTTATTGATGTTATTGTTTGAGTAGGGTGAATGATTTTACTGCAATGTACTATAGAGAGCTTCAACTCTGACATGTGATTCAATTGCCAGCCAATTCTTCAGATAATATCGAAAAGGAAATTTCGTTGGTAATAATGTTCTCTTCTTATTTTTATCTTGGTTCTCTGTATGGAGGTAACGGAAGATTTGGTGCAAAACCGAGAGCAATAAGATTCGTATACCCAACCCCACTTAGTGAGATAAGGCCTTGATTCTCTGTCTGATTTTCTCTAGTGAATTCAACAATCATTCAATATTTCTTGGTTTATTGCTATTCCTTTTTCTTCTAAGCATGGTGATTTCCAATCTAAACTCTAAACTTTAATGTTTCATCAGACTAATTCCTTTTATTAGAGACAAGCTGAGAAATTTCCTCGGATAATTATCGCAGCTTTTTGTGACTGCAGAGCAAGAAGAGTCCCATGGAGTTCGCCGATGAAGTTGTGGAGGAGGCGGATCAATACAACGGGTTTAACCTGGTATTGGCCGATCTTTGTTCTAGGACCATGGTTTATGTAACCAACAGACCGAAGGAGGACAGGAATTTTGTCACTGAGGTCTCTCCCGGGATCCATGTCTTGTCAAATGCACAACTAGATTCTCCTTGGCCTAAGGTAAGAAAGCTTCTTGTTCCACCTTGTTTGCTTTGAAATAGTAAAATATCGGTCCTGGGATCGGAACCTGGAACCCGACTCCGCCACCATATTAGAACGAGAGCATCCAACCCAACGGACCCGGAGAGGTCCTGCATCGTTTAAACTACTATCAATTGTGTTGCCATCTCTATATTTTTGTTTAACTTTCAATCCCCGGGCTTACAGATTTCCGAGTTATCTCGCATATCGTTTTGATTCAGCTTCCTCTTTTGCAGGCTCAACTACTAGGCGATAGTTTCAGAGAGACACTTATGGAATCCAGCGGCGACGATCTTCCGATAAAATTAATGGTTGAGAAACTAATGACGAACACGGTTAAAGTCGAGGACGAAAGCCTCCTGCCTCACATATATCCTCCAGAACTGGAGTACCATCTCAGCTCCATATTTGTGGAGAAAGCCCCTCCGTTGGTAAATCCATTTATCTATCTATCTCCCCATGCAGCTTTTGTCTGTGTTTCAACAGAATCTCTCAAATGCTTTGTTTTGCATATATAGGGACACTATGGCACTCGAAGCACCTCGGCATTGTCTGTGAAGACAAACGGGGAAGTTAGCTACTACGAGAGATATCAGGAAAATCAAGTGTGGAAAGAAGGAACAGTAACTTATCAGATTGTAGATGTCTGTAACTTGTAACTCTTTCAGCCTTGTAAGATTAAATTCTTGTGCTAAATTTTTACTGACTATCCAGTTTGGACTCATTGAAAGGAAAATGATTTCCGCAAATCCTTTATCGCCTTATAAATACTCTTTATCGCCTTATAAATACTTGCGTTTGTTTATTTATGTCTCTCGATTCTCCGAGTTATTGTAATCTTCCAAAGGAGATTGAACCCCATTGCTTTGGTGGGATTTCAGTATCAATAATATCGATAACTGTAATTGTGAGGAGGAATAATCATCTAAAGAGGAACAAAGAGGGGAAACATAAAACACTAAAAACACACTTTACTTATTCTACCATTCCAAAGCATCATAGAGCCAGTAGGGTTTGTAACTACTTGATTACACGACACTATCCATCGTCCGCGATGGAGCTTAACTTAAGCTGTCTAAAGCTAATTACACCTTCTTAGATACTTGGGGGTTCACGAGTCTGAACCATTAGGCTGCGCAAGAGACGCATGCGCAGCCCGCGCCACACGTGCATTTGGCCTTGCCAGCCGTGACGACGCTCTCAGCGCAAGTGCATGGGTTGCAGCTGCAGTGCTCGCCACAGGAGCATGTCATGTGGTCGCCCCCGCTTGTGGTGTCGGAGGTGGTTGTGCACCTGGAAATACATACAAGTACGTAACAAAGAGTTAGATGCGTCAAATTGTGAATTAGAATCATCAGATCGATGAAATGATTTCGAAAACTATGGCAGAACATTCTGTTTAATTCCAAATGGAATCTAAAAACATAGTATATCTCAATTGATGCGGAATCTGATAACCAAATACGATATTTTCATAACTAAATATAATATCCAAAAGTCTGGTAATTTAACATACCAACTATCTGAAGGTCTTACAACATAACATATCAGATATGCGATTTCTTAAGCAGTTACTTACTTGCAAGAGGCGCCACCGGGGCACGGATTAGTGCAGCCGCATCGGTCGTTGCAGCTGGCCCTGAGACCCCCCGCTGTGGTTGTATCTGCCATTGTTGCTTCTTGCTGTGAGATGTACTGACAGAGCTAGCAGCTGCTAGAACTAACTGCTTCCTTTTATACTGCTTGGAAGAAGGGACACGTGTGATGCATGCCGTATTCGTTCGCACAGGAGACCAACAAGTGGTAGATAATAGATATCGTGGTGATTCGATATTTTAGGAGCAGTGGAGGTGGCAATATTTTTCCATGCATGTATTGCAGTTGCACCACGTACACAAAACATTCAATATCCTTCTAGCGATTGGGAATTTATTGGAAAAGTGAAGAGATAATTATCATTAAATTCAGGGAAAATATTGTTCCTGAAAATTTCAGCCTCGTGTGCGTGCTTCCCATCCTCGCTCGAAAGTCAAAGTATTTAACTCAACTGTCTTTTCTTTAAATTGATAAATGTTTAGTATTTTTCATATTTATTTATTTTACAGTAATTTTCTACCATTATTGATAAGGTTTAGGTTACTTTCCCACCTAAATAGATATTATTGTTTATTAAAAAGAATAAAAAATAAAACTCTAGATGATTAAGTTGACTATAATATCAATAATGTTGGTGATGAATCATATTTAGTTTAAAATGTTCATCAAAACTTAAGCATGTCTGATACCTCTCTGAAAAATAACTTGCACTCAACGATTATAAATTAATATTTATATTTCTCTTATCACGTGAACATAAAAAGGTTAGTGTTTGAAGGGGTCATATAAAATTGAGCAAAGAAAAGAAGACAGTGTCCCATGGAGGGCCTGCTTAAGGATGTTTTTATGTGAATTTCATTGTTTACACGAGCAGACAACAGAAATTAAGCTCCACCATCTTTTTAGCTAGATTGAATTAAGCATCCACCTTCGCTTTTGGGGGGTGGGGGCAGAATGGCCGGTGGGGTGGGGTGCGAGCGTTAGATATTTCACAAATATCATTGACAAAACGGTGAGAAACAAATCATTCCATAATCGATAATTGAGGTAGTTCACATGCACAACATCGAAATTTACTGCGACAAAAATTGGACCCAACTTTTAAGTGACAATCATTCAAGGGGTTGTAAATTATGAACAAATTGAGTATATATCATAAACTAAAATTAAACAATTGGATATCGTTCGTCGCTCATGCGTTTTTTTACAGGATCTGATCGTTGATATATATTATGAGCTAATATGTAAGATGAATATGAAATTTTCATGCAAGCAAGGCCAATGAGAAGACAAAAACACTTACATTATATTTGGATGAGGGAAATAAACTTGAAATTTAGATAAACGTTAGAATTTATAAATTGACATACATCAGTTCCCTTGTTTGAACTCGTAAACATAGAAATTTAGAATTTTCGCATGAAAAAAAAAAACTTGGAATTTGGGACCTCCAATTCCCAAGTTTAAATTTCATGTAAATAGGTGTCATTTTCCTAATTTCTATGATTGAGAGTTAAAAATAACAAATTCCGTATTGAATTCCATTGTTCCTTTTTAGGTTAACTAAACAAGAAAATTTACAAATTCTAGAAAATAAAATCTCGTCATTTCAATTTCCTCCATTTTAGAATTGCTTAGTAATCTCAAATTTCTTCATCCAAACATAGTGTTAGTTTCTATTTGGCTTTCTAATTAAAATTGTCTTTTAGATTGAGATAACTCTTTAACTTTGGTCCCTAATAATCAATAAAAGTGGTCAGAGAGTTTGTCCATCATCAATCATTTTGGTCATTTCATAAAAATTTTGTTAATAATGACTAAAATGACAAAAGTATTCTCAATTTAATAAACAATGGGCCAAAATGATTTGATAAAAATTAAAGATATTTATGTCTTTTTATCCTCGTTTAATGATGATTTTACACCGAATGACCAAAATGAATTATGGTAGACCAACTCATAGACAAGTTTTATCCAATTCAAATCGCATGGACCAAAATAAAGAATTATACCAATCTTATAAACCATTTTGGCTAAAAAGCATTCCTAATTTTAAAACGTTAAGAAATTATAAGTGATTTGATAGATGAGCCAAGTGGGCAAAGTTTTTGACAAGGAGTGTATACATACAAACTTAAAATGTTTTATGGTGGTTATTTTACTTAGCTGGGCAAGACAAGTTATATGTACAATAAAAGGAATAAAACTGTAGTGTGTTTATATTGTATAGATTCTTCTAGGTAAAATAGGATAAATTGTTGTAGTTATGTAGTTGAAAGCTTTCAAACTAGCTCTCCCTCTTATATTTTAATCTTAGCACATTAGCTCATTTAAATTACCAAGGTCCTTAAAATGGAGCACCGTCTATGATTCTGTATATTTTTTAATTAAAATGCAGCTTAATAACTGTGGCGGTAATTGAAATTAACGTGTTAACTCTAACATTGACATCCTTCCAAGAAAAAACGAACAAAAACTATCATGATTAAAGAAATGACGTCACATCATATCATATAAGAAGTTTTAAAAGAGTGAATTTTACACTTTTTTTATCTCTTACACATCTTTATTAATTTTTATTTATTGATTATTTTTAATTCATTTGATTCGATAATTAAAAAATTTTAGAATGTATAAGAAGTAAAAACGGGAATATAAATAGCATTAGCACCCCCAAATATTATTGTCAACGGAAGTGGGGAAAACGAGTCAGAGTTTACCACCGCCATCTGCAGCAGAGCCTGGTGTTTGGACTTTTTGGACCCACCGCCACCGTAGTCATAATTTGGTATAATTAAATTTAATTCCTTCTTTATTTTTTATTTTACAAGCAGCCACTCCAAAGGCTTTGCAAAATTGCAAGGCCCAGGGCCCTCTTTTGTAAATAATAATATGTGTACTTTTGTGGTCCCCAATATTAGCTGTAGATCTCGAATATGCCATTAAAGTTGGGACCTTTGGGTCATGGGTGCGGCCTTATTGTCCAAGTTTCCACCAAGTACCACACAATTTGACTACAAAAAGCTTAAATATATGTAATGTTCATCCAACTCAAAGATAAGTAAGAACACTTAAAATTCTTCATGCTTGAATTATAGAATTTTATGCTTATGATTAAAAATATTCATATTATGAATCACTCTGTAATATCATATCTACTAAAAATAAATTAAAACTAAGGTGGTTTAGTCAATTTATTGTAACAGATACATAGATGGTTAGTAATGTTTTTACCAATTTCGTTTATCTGTTTTTATACAGCTAGATGACCAAATGACCTTAGTTTTAAATGAGTATATATAGAGATAATCTTTATAGTGTGATTTATATTATGAACGATTTTGATCATAAACACGAAGTTCTATAACGGTCTCCTTTTCAAAATCTTAAAAAAAAAAAATCTTTTGGTTAAAATGAAGTTTTGGCAATGGCGAGGTTACAGAATCAACATTGATTGGCTCTTGGTCGACGTACTTCTCTTAACCTGCAAATTACGGTTGGAAATGCTTACATTTTAAATTATAATAAATTAATTAACAATAATAAATAGGGAACTTTAACGAAAAGCACCTGGTACTGTTCACTTTAACGAAAAACCACATTTTTACACTAAAAAGTCAATCCTGGTACTATTCACTTTACCCTTTATTTTGTCCTTATCATTAAAACTCAAAGTTTTCAAGCCATTTTCATTAGTTTTCCTTAATAAATAGGCCCAAGAGATTCAAGACCTTTTAAGTGATTAGAACCGTTGGACATGCCACATGGATAATAAGAGAATTTAAAACTAATTGCATATTGTTGTGTGTTGGAAATCTGACGTAACAAGTATATTCGGTTATTTTACTTCTGATTGTACGAAGATCTCTTGTGGCATGTGATCAAGATAACATTTGATGGATCAGACTCTGAATTTTTATCACATTATGTAGAGACAGATGTGCTCGTGAGGTTGAATTTCTCTTCCCGCACTTTGGATAAAAGGGCATGTTTACTTAATAAAATTGGGGAAATGAAGGCATTAGAGAGCTAAAGATACGAGAAGAAAAAAGAATCAGATCAATTAGTCTTTATGGATCGATTTGGTTTCTGATTTTTAGGTATTTAATATGGATTTCAAGGGAACTTTTCCATTTTTTTATGTGCAAGTAAATACAGTAGAAAATTAAGGAGTGAAATGATTCCCTTACGTATATTTTAGTGAACGCAAAGAACTCAAGAATCAAAATAATTTATATTTCTAACTCATGGAAGTAAACATGCTCAATTTAAGCTTAACAAAGATCCATTTTCAATATGAAGGTCGAGATACAGTCAACATAAATGACTCCTTTCATGCATGAAGCGAAGCATTTTGTTTAAAGATTGAAGGGAAGGGGCATCAAATCACATGACCAAAATGCTTGTAAGATAGGTGGCGACGGTGATTAGCTGCATAATACAAGATTTCGTCCGCCAAATGACAAACAATTAAGATTATGTAATCAAACTTTTGGACTTATGTTCAACAAATACTTTTAAAATTATTTAATCTTAATTTTATTTTTTAAAATTTTTCTTTAATTTTGTATTGAGTAAAGACACGAGAACCCCAATTGAAATGGTGACTTGAAATTCCAATGGTAGTGCCTTTGACATCACGACCATGACGACAACCGTGAAATATGACATTTTTGGCTCTCTAGCTTCTATTCAAAGCATGACAATGACGACGACCGTGATATATGACATTTTTGGCTCTCCAGCTTCTGTGTATCAAAATCTAAGTAAAATGCTTAAGTAAATGCTACACTTTATTCACTTTGACAAGCTTCTAAATTCTACTACTAAATAGTGAATTCCACAAAGGATCCCTTCCACCTAATCCTTTTCACCAAACAATCCGGACTCTTGAAATTTGATTTAACGGTTAAAGTTATTATAATTTTTTGAGTGAGCTCCTGTTTGTAGTCGTTGGATCAAATTTTAAGAACCCAGATTGTTTGATGAGGAGAATCAGGTGAAAGAGATCCAAAGAGTATCCATTTTCCGTTTAAAATACCTAACTCTTTGTCCAAGTTGTTAGTGTTGATAATGACATCGGCATCCACTTTTATCCATTTTCATACAACCCAATTTCCCAATACGTATCAACATATTTTATAATACGTGAATTTGTAACTTTACGTGAGAGTACAGGTTACTTGCATTCTTATCAACTTAAAAATCACTTAGTACTATAATGTAATGATATTCTTCTTCACTTGTAAATGAGAAGTCTCATGTTCGATTTTCGCCAACAATAAATTTGAACTCCATTATTGTTAACACATTGTAAGATTAAAACCCACTCATTTCCTTGGTGTTGATTATACTGTTTGTCAAAAAAAAAAGTGAACAAAACTGCCAATGCAAACTTTAGCAAAAAATTGCCAATGCAAATTTCCTTCAAATGGAGAAAAAGGAAATAAACACATGAACATATAGTATAAAAATTGATATCTAAATAACCTAACTAAACCCACCAAAATAAAAAAGAAAAATCAAGAAAATTACTATAAGCTCAAGCAGAGCTTACTTTATCCTCCTCCTCCTCCACCGCCGCCGCCGCAACCACCACCACCATCCAGATACTCTCTGCCTCCAACTATCCCTCTTATAACAAAATAATACAAATTTCTATCATTTTTCGTTCAAATTTAATCTAGTCCAAAGCATTAGGCCCAGCGCAGGCCTTCAAAACAGGGCTCCAAATCCACTGCAACAAAAACTTCCTCCCTTTGCTTCCGTTCACATTGAACGTCCTCCCTTCCCTATCCCTCATCACCTGCCCAATGTACCCGCCACCGCCACCGCTCCCGTACAACCCTTCGCACAAGTCCCCGATCTCCGTCGGCGCCGTCGGGTCCTCCCCGGCGTACCACGCATTCACCAGCGGGTTGGACGCAAGCTCAGCGAGCTCGTGCCCAATCACGCTGATCATCCCGTCCACGCCCACGTCCCTGTTGGGCGGGGACAGCGCCCCGGGCCCGCCGCCACCCATGTACCCTGGGATAGCGAACGGGTAGGCGCAGACTTCCGGGCATTGCTTGCCAGAGTTTCCGATCCAGGCGTATGGCAGAGTGTGGCCCACCATGGAGGGGAAGGTGAAGTAATGGAACCCACAAACGGCTCGACAGAAGTCCTGAACGGTGACATCCTCGGAAGTGAGGATTAGGTAGACGCCGTGCTTGTGATCGACTGGGAAGGGGGCGGATCGGACGGAGGAGGCGATGACCTGCTGGACGGAGAGGCGGGTGAGGTGATTCCCGTGGGAGTACTTCATGTCGGAGTACTGGCCGGCGACGACGACGGAGCGTGAGACGTTGGCGCCGGTCTGGTCGGTGTACAGGGAGACAGTGCGCCACCACTCCGCGACGGAGGGGGATGCGGAAGGAGCGCCGGAGATGGAGTGGATGAAGTCGGTGATGAGGAGCTTTTGGGGCGGGGCCCACTTACCGTACCAGATGAGGTAGATGTTGATGGGGGAGGAGGAGAGGACGGGGCCCATGTGGTAGCGGAGGTCGACGAGGTTGGAGGAGCCCTCGAATTTCTTATTGGAGGAGAGGGTGCGGGGAGGGAGCTTGGGGTTGAAGAGCTCATGGGTGTTTAGGGTTTGGACGGAGGGAGTGGCGGCAGCATTGGCACGGGAGAAGATTGTGGTGGTGGCGGTGAGGAGGAGGAGGAGGAGGGAGGCGAGATTGGAGAGCGGCATTGTTGGGGGTGGAGGAGAATTGGAGAGAGGAGGAGGGAGGAGGGGTATATAAAGGTGGGAGTGGGAATTGGGAGGGAAATAGGCTGGAGACAGCTGCAATGTGGGGGCATAGAAGACAGAGTGAGAGTGTGATATTTACTGTGGGTGAGTGAGAGTGGATGTGTCACTGTCTCTCTCTTCTGTTTGTTCTGGAAACCGGGTATCGGCTTTTTGAGCGATGGGTTTTTTTTAGCTTTTTAATCAAAATGGTTATTAAGATTTATATAACTCATTTGATTCATAAGATTAGAAATCAATAGAAGTAAACTCTGAATTTATTCACTCTCAATCATTTTGATCATTCCATGAAAAATTGTATTAAATAAAGACAAAAATGACAAAAGTATCCTCAATTTAATAAATAATGGACCAAATGATTTGACAAAAATTGAGGGTGTTTTTGTTATTTTAGCCTTATTTAATAGAAATTTTCATGGAATGACCAAAATGATTGATGATGGACAAACTCATTGACCATTTCTATTGATTTCAATTCTCATGAACCAAAAGTAAGGAGTTATGCAAATCTCATGAATCATTTTGGCTAAAAAGTCTTAATTTTTTTTTCTTCTGTTTTGAAATTTTTGTACCGAAAAGATGTGAGTTAGTTTAACTGACAAAAATAGTGTGTAATTTACTGCACTCAAGTTTGAATTTTTGTTTTAAATGCTAAGTTTACATCTTTTGTAGAAGTTTCTACATCGCAAATTAGAATAATTTAAGATATTATTAAAAAAAGGTTCTTTAAGATATTATCATATTGAAAATTAAAAAAAAAAACTACAATTTCCCTTGATTTTAGACCTTATAGCAAAATTGTCAAATTTACATCACAAGTTTAGCATTTACTTTGAACATTCAACTTGGTTGTAAATCCTCTAATCTATTAAAAAGTATCAATTTAAATAGTCAGCTAGCACGGATTCAAGAGCTTCTATTTCAATAATTGTTAAAAGGAGTGTGATATCCACACACCCCTTTTTACTTCTCCCACACCTTTGTTAATTTATGTCATTTGATATTCTTTAATTCATCCGATCTGATGGTAGAAAATTAAAAATGTGTGAGAAAAGTAAAAAATGATGTGTGAATATCACACCCCTTGTTAAAAATAGTAATCATTTTTCTGACTTCGCTTTTTCACTGGATCGTTATAAGGGGCTTGTAGTGTAGATCTGTGCCAAGATTTAAGCAGAAAAGCGGTAATGGAGAACCGGGAGTGGTGAATTTGGCAATTCGTCAAAACTCAAAGAACTCAAGTCTGGGAGCGGCATGAATTTGTCAATTAAAAACATTAAAGTAATTTTAATAATAATAAGTGTTCGAAATTGTTCTATTACTATTAGGAGTCTTATTATTTAGTATTTCGATTGATAAGAGAAAAAAAGAGAAACGATATTATTTTTTGACAAGCAACAATATTTGGTATTTCATTAAACAACCGAGAGCAATACATAGGTGCCAATTGGGTACAATCCTCCAGTGACCAAGAAAATGATCTGGAGGTGAATTTACGCAAATGAGACAATACTAGTAAACCTCTAAACAGCTACCATATGTATGAAAACTTCCCACTACACCCATACAAACTTGTCACATAAACGATATATAATAGATTTGTATAGTGATTGTAAATAGTCACCGCCAAATAACTCGGTCACATAAAGTCATCGCTTGAGCGAGACCATATAAGGTCATCATTAGTAAACGAGACCACATAACACAACGCTCAAAGCGAAAACCAAATACAGTCATCGTTGCGGCACGGCCACAACACTCACTAGGCAAGACAATACAACTAGACTAAACTAGCTCAAACTAACTAAACTAAATTAAACTAAACTAGGTCAAAATAAATTAATCCGAGAACGGAACCACAAAACGACATTATCTGATGGAAGGATAGGACCCGCAGACAAGGACCACAGCCGTGCCACGACACAAGACGGGTTTGCCACATGCACAAGTCCAACGGAGCATCAAAGATGAACACCAAGCGACAAAGGTTCCAAATGCAACCACTATCAAGAGCGGCCCAAACAGAGCCACAACCAGATTTGCAAGCCCAAACCAAAGTAGCACCACCAAGGAGGCTCTCTTCTTTACTCCGAGCGTAGATATAGACAAATCCACAACACCAAAACAAGGTGATGAACTATGGCTCCAACCCACCAGGCCCCAATCTAAGCCCAAATCACAAGTCATACCCCGAAACAAGGAAGAGACCTTGAGCAAGGCATAACCTAGATCTAGGAAGGAGGCGTGAAGCTAAGAATCAAAATGGTGGGAGAGAAAACCACCTGCATCTGCAGACCCACCCATACACCCTGAGCACATGTGCCATAACAAGAAGAACCTTAAAATGGGAAGGTCCGGATCAGAAGGCTGGGGGAGAGACACGGGAGGGGAGATGAGGGTGGAAGGTTAAGAAGGCTGGGATGGGGGAGATGGCGTAAGAAAATTGAGGGGGGAGGTGGATAGCAAGGTGATAGAAATAGACGACGAGAAGAAATGAGGGAGGTAGGAGGAGAAAAAGGGAAAGAGATGACGGGAAGAAGGAGGGGAATAAAGAGGAAATGGATGACAGGAAGAAGGGAAGGAGGTGGGAATAGAAGGAGAAGTTGCCACCGACCCCCAGCCCTTGTGGCAGCCTTTGCTAGAGGCAGGCGGCCATGAAGAAAGCTAGGGTTTGGAGTTGGTTCAAGAGAATTTCTAGAGAGAGAGAGTCAATACGGTGTCGACTTTATCTTCTTCCTCGCCATAAGCTTTGAACAAGAAAACGACTTCTCCTTTTCAAGATTGCAGTCGCTCCGAACTGTTTTCAAGATGAATTCCTTGTGAACCCAAAATAATTTGGCCGCTCCCGTTCTAGAAGCACAATTCATCACCAACTCAAAAAATTGACATGCAAAGTTCGAAAAATGTCACAAATTCACGGTATTAAATTTTATTTTATTTTGATTTATGATAATATAATAAAAAAATTAACATTTTAGTCTTTTAAATATAAATTACATATTGGTGCAGAAAACATCATGCATGTGCACCATGGGAGCGAGGATCCTCGCCAGATCCTCAAATCACATCCCTTTATTGTACATCGTGCGGTTATAAATTATTGTAAATTTTTTATATTTAAAATTGAATATAAACAACACCTGACGAAAATTAGCCGCACGATGCATGATGAACGAATGCGATTAGAGAATTCTCGAGATCCTCTGTCTGCACCATGGTATTCTCACTAATTTCACTTTTCTTGACAACTAACTATATAACTAACTAATGTTATCGCTCTACTAATATATATAAACTACATTAATATAATTCTATCATAATCCTTTTAGACCTAATTTTTTTATTCAAGACCTAGTTACAGTTGTTAATAATGCTATAACAAAATTCAAACTACCATAACACCAAGAAATTGGTTCCCTAATTTCTCCCATTATACAGGGATAAGGGCCACAAATATAATTTTGGCAAAGAAATTGTTAACCCCGAAAGGATTTTTGAATAAATTAATTAGCACTCGTTTGTTTCTTATCGTTGTCTTGGCTCATTTTTCTAAACTTTCTCTATTATTTAGGAGAAAGAAACGCATGGTCAATAGGCATGGGGCTCCCAAACATTCGTTATCAAAGGAGATGGGAGGTGATAAAAAGGCAAGCCGCTTGCCTTTTTCCTTTTTGGCAGTGAAGAAATTTTTCTTAAGATTTATTTCAAAAATTAAAATGTTCACTGATAAATACAAAAATATATTGAAATAAATGATAACCGAGGAATACTGTAGGTTGCGCAGACATTGGAGTAGTGTGTTATCTATCTTCCACTTAAGTTTGATATCCCTTTCCTGTGAATTATAGTAATTAAAATATCGAACTGTAAAGGAAAAAAAAAAAAAACGCTTTACAGTTTGCTACCATTTTCTACTTGGAATAGAATCGAATGAACGGAGGAGGCTACACGAGCAACTTCATTTTACTCCAGAACCCAAAAAAATAAAAAAAGGTTATTTTTAAACTAAAATAAAACATGATAGAATTTATTGTGACTACGATGGAGACATATCTCCTAAAAGTTTGGGGCAATATTTGTTATTGCCAATAATTTTTTTTGAATAAATCATATTATGAATGGGTTTAGCATCACAATATGTTAGTAATAATGTGCTTCAAATTCATCTTTGACAAGAATCGAACCTACGATCTATCACTTATAAGTGAAAAAAAAATATCGTTAAACCATAGTGCTAAGTGACTATTATTTAAAAATATTAGTAACACTTATTTAATTAAACAAAATAACAGTGAATATTGAGCTGTCTAATTACAACACACAAAACATTTCAGTAAAATTTCCAAAAAGTATGAAAATAACATCCCAAGTTGACCCAAAATTATGTTCCTTGTTGTGATCAAGACGCAAGTTTTGTCATGGAACTGGAGACAGATCTGCTTAAAATTTACTAATTTTTTACCTGTTTTCTGAAATAATTGAGAGGGCAAAAGGGCCTACAAAATGACGTTGACCAGAAAATGCAAAGATATACCTTTAAATTGTTGAGTTTCTAAAAATATCTACAAAACCTCTGAAAATATCTAGTGGAAAACTTCAAGTTTTCTGTAACTAGTAACTACTGCAGTTGCATTTAATGGGAGCGATCAACTAGCAGAAGAGAAAGAGGAGTTGTGTTATTTTATGTTTATATGAAACATAATTTTTTTTTTTTGGGTCCTTGAAGAAAGGATTCATTATCAAGGCACAACGGCCAGACAAGAACAAAGAAAGCCGAAGACGGCTAACAGAATAGGGAGACCAACATACCCCAACATAACAAGAGGCACATGATTACACACGATGCTGCCACAATTGGCGAACACGTTGTCCCACAAAAAACAAGCACAACTAACCACTCGGAGGGCAAGCCAACCCATCCTTGTTTAAAATTCTAACAAGCGAAGATGGGGGTCGATTTGCCCACACAGAATTGCACATCTCCGAAGTAAAATTCTTCGCAACGAAATTCGCCGCATAATTTGCTGATCTTGGAAACCAAGACCAAGAGCAGGCTTGGAAAGTTTTCCCAACCACCCAGATACGGTTTCGGATTGGGAGGATTTCCCAAGCGCAACTTAAAGAGCTATCATGCAAACATGAAATAATCTGTTTCGAGTCCTATTCTATCACCACCCGAGGGATATTCAGACCCTTCGCTAGATGGCACCCCTCAAGAACTGCCAAGGACTTAGCCACATCCGCCGATAAAGCCAGAACCTCCACCCTTTTGACCTCCAAACATATGCAACTCGAGTCTCGGACCACCAAGCCACCCAAGTCGAATTAGCACATTCTCTCCAGCTCGCATCCACATTAATCTTCACCAAGGGACAAGGAGAAGGAGATCACGGAACCGCACGATCACGGCTGGGCAAGAGCGGGGGAACAAGACCAGATTCCCTTGACTTAGCAATAACAAAATTCTCCCAAGCACTGGAAAGATTGAATATGGTTTGTGATAGAGATGGGGTACGACTGTTGAACACCGCATCGCATCTGGCTTTCCAGATAAACCAACAGGAAAAGGCCACCTGAGACAAAAATCGAGACTTAGACTCATTAGACCCCAGCTGCAGCGCACACAAGTGAGAGAGCTAGCCATCGAATGAGGTAATTGAAGTGCCATTAATTCAAATACAAAGGGGACCACCGAACCACACAAGTTGCACCCACGGGCATAGGAGCAGGAGGTGCTCAACAGATTTCGAATAAGTAAGGCAAATAGGACAACACGAATTATCAGCATACCTCATCCTAAACAAGTTCTCCCGAGTAGCAATGACATTCCTTATGAAGTGCCACACAAGTTCTCAGGAGTAAAGTTTCTACCCACCAATTCCCCGATTTAAGCGAATATTCGCCATTCTTAGAGGTGGGCCAGATAAGGTGATCCAAGGAAAATGAATCCCCACCTGAATCCTGGAGATCGCAACCCCATCCGACTCGAAAAAAAGGGCCCTAAGTTCATATGTTCTCCATGTCCTACATACCGTGTCAATGATCAAAGCCACCACCGGTGTCCTGTCAACCTCAACCCCATATCTAGGAGTCGGATGGCCATTCATGATGCTAGGAGCCCAATTATCAATCCACAGATTGATTAAATTCCCGCTTAAAACCTGCCATCTCGATCCACGGGTGATAAGATCTCATCCCTCCAGCAAGCTAGACCAAACCCACGACGCACGCTCGCCCCTCTTGGCCGTCAAGAACAAATCCTGAGGGAAATATCTATCCTTCAACACCTTAACTCATAGCGAATCCGACTCGTGGAGAAGCCGCCAACATTGCTTGGCGAGAATGGTGGAGTTGAAATCTTTCAAATTACAGAAGTTCAAACCACCATCCCTCTTGGTGCACCTCATTCCGTTCTTTGTTCGTATTTCCCCACCAGAACTTGGCAAAAACAACATCAATCTCCCTGCATAGTCGATCAGGCAGCTGGAACACGTTCATCGGGTATGTTGGGACAACCATGTCAATAGCCTTGATAAGCACTTCTTTACCTACCTGGGAGATGAATTGTTGCTTCCACCCCATAATTTTTGCCAGGACCCGGTCCTTAATGTAAGTCAGTGCGTCATACTTCGACCTCCCCCACACCGTAATGACACCCAGATACATCCCTATATCCTCCATAACCGGCATTTCCAGGTTGACACTGAGCTCTTGGGCCAATGTCACAGGGGTGTTGGCGCTAAAGTAGACTGTTGATTTTTGTAAGCTAATCTGCTGACCAGAAACCCGACAGTAAACTTTCAGCAAGTTCGACATATTCCTGCAATTGTCAGGAGTAGCTTTCAGGAACACAAGCGTGTCATCAGCAAAAAGTAAATGGGTAAGCTTTGGTTTATTCGCACTGAGCTGAATACCATCCAAGAACCCAAGATTACCAGCCCTCTTGATAAGGCGGGAAATAACTTCACTAACAATAAAAAAAGGTATGGGGACAGGGCGTCCCCCTGCCGTAGCCCCCTCAATGGCTTGAACTTCTTCCCAGGCTGCCCATTTAGAAACACAGAAAATTGGACAAATGATACATAACGTATCACAACATTCACCCAAGCATCACATAATCCCATTTTCCTCATCAATGCCTCCAAAAAATCTCATTCAACCCGATCATAAGTCTTGTTCATATCTAGCTTGATGCCCAACTCAAATCTATGCTTAGCTTTCCGGAGCTTGAGGAAGTGGAAGACCTCATGGGCCAAAATAATATTGTCCTGAATTTGGCAACCATGGACGAAGGCATTTTGACTAGGGGATATTAACTCCGGCAAAAACAGTTTCAGCCAATTGGTAAGAATTTTTTATAATACCTTGTAGGAATAATTGCATAGACTTATCAGCCTGAATTGGTTCACAAACTCCGGGTGCGGGACCTTGGGAATTAAAACAATATGCATCGAGTTGATCAAATTCGGACAAGCTCCCCCAATAAGACATTCAACAGCCATCCTCATCACTTCCGAAGAAATAATTTCCCAAAAGTGTTGGAAGAACACCCCCCCGAAATCCATCAGGATCAGACGCCTTTAGCCCACCCATTTGTGCCAAAGCCTTTCTGATCTCCATCTCCTTCACAGGCTTCCTTAACGCATCATTCATCTCAAGTGTTATAATTGGGTCAACACACTCCAGAATGTACCCCTACCGGTGACTCCCCTCCGTAGAAAACAACCACATGCCGGATACCAAGGAGGTTATCTGTCTAATTCCCGCTAGCGTTTTGGAGTCTGCCAATGTGGTTAGAACGCCGACGTTGTATCGTAGATTGATGGAAGAAAGCAGTATTAGCGTCCCCCGCTTGTAACCATCGAACGCGTGACATTTGATGCCAAAATTGCTCATCTTGCTCCTCAAGTTTGTTAATCTTCTCTATGGTTACCTTAATCTCATCCATATTTACCCCCCAATTCATCTGAAGCATCCCCAAATGGTCAGAAATGGAGGTAATCTAATTTTCCGGCCTCTGAAAGAAACTGCACTCCACCTCTTCAAATTTCTTTTGGTAGCTTGGATTTTCCTATGCCACTTATTTAACTACGTACCCTTAAATTCCAAGTTCCAACTTCTCTCGATAGCTTCCTTGCACCCTGACTCCTTACACCAGAAAGCATCGAACTTGAACATGTGCTTACCCTGCATGTCACCAGGGTCCGAATTAATAATTATGGGAGAATGATCAGAGGCACAGACCGTGTTACAACCACCCCCCATATTTCCCCTTTATTTCTATTTTTCCTTAGAACATTTTTAAATTTATCAATTTAATCCCTTATTCTCTTTTAATCCTAGCCGTTGATCTAGATTCCATACCTCTCTTAAACTGCCACGTGGCAGGTCCTCAACTCTCTTCTTTTTCCCCTCTGCCCGAGTCTCCCTCTCATACATCTCTCTCTCTCACGGGATCTCTCTTCTCTCCATTTCTGTCCCTGCACCGTGACTAACCCCTGGGAAATCTGCATGCAACTCCATTATAGATCATTTTCATCATTTTCCTGGCACCACCTCTTTCTCTCTCTCTCTCCGTCATAGCAAAGTCGGGGAACCCAGAGAAGGCACCTCCGACGGATTTCTCCATTTCTTCCGACTAGGTAAGTTCAATTACCTTTTTAAATTACCATTGTGGTTGCTGGGCGTTGTGTGATGAAAATTTTGTTGTTCTTCCAAGGTTTTGAGGACGGGAACGGCTCGGGGGAATTTCACCCATATTTTCCGACGAACTCGTGACCTTCAAGGGTTTTTCAGAGCTCTTATGGCCATTCAAGGCGAAGCTAGGGTATGGAAAATACTCCACTCTCTTCCCTCTTCATTTTAGTAATTGGTTTTGGTAGTAGTTTGCACGTTCACCGTCGACCGGAGCTACAACAGCTTCGGTGTTCTTCCCCGATTTGCACCCAAGCCACCCAGGCCATCATGCTTTCTCAAACCCACGGGCCTTAGCCCTTAATTGAATCGGCCCATTTCCCTTTTTGGTTAATTGGCCTGCAGGCCATGCCCTGCTTGGGCCGTGAATGTGTGTGGAGTGTGTGTGTGTATGTGTGATGTGGGTCGTGCCCTGCATGGGCCTCGTGTGTGTGTTTTGGGCTGTATGTGCGTGTGTGTGTTGTGTGAGTGTGTGCGTGTGTTGTGCACGTGTGGGTGTGTGCGTGTGTTGTGCACGTGTGGGTGTGTGTGTATGTTGTGGGTGCACGTGTGTGTTTGTGTACTATGTGTGTGCAGGGCCGTGTGTGTGTGTATGTAAGTGTGGGTTTGGGTTTAAGCCCAAACCACCATTCTTCACCCTAAACCCTTTTAACCCAAAAACCTTAGGATCCTAAAACCCATTAGACCTTAACCCATTCAACCCAAATCCTTTATTTAATTTAGTTCAAGTCCAAATCCTTTAGAAAATCCTTTTATTTATTTATTACATTTTTGTGCTTAGGTGAAGTTGCTAGTGAGGGAATTCGTAATCCTTATCCACACAACTCTACTACTAAGGAGTATCTGTGAGTGAACCCTTTCTAAAATTTGCATAATTTCATAGTTTAATTGCATAAATGAAATGCATGCCTTACGAGCTATGAACTGATTTTATGTTAAGCATGTTTATGAAATATGTTGTTTATCGTCTCGTTTTTTGTGAGCATTTAATTGTTGGCCTATATTGAGCTATATTTTTAAAACATCGTATTTTCTATAAAAACCATGAACTGGTAGACTATCTAATGGATGACGATATGATGCTAGAACATGTTTTAGAAACCCCTCTTTATAGTATAGACGATGAATGACTTTATACTATGAAGTGGTTATAAAGGCGTAACTATTTGTGCGTACCTAGTGGACACTATACCGCCTGGGGCGAGGATTTTGGTGTTGGCAGTTAGGCCGGGAGAAATAATCCCTAGCTACGGGCTGAGGGACACGGAGCAGGCATTGGGTCGGGAGTTGGTAATCTCTGGCTACGGATGCAGAGATCACAGTGATGGTATAGGGCCGGGAGATATATTTAATTCAGTGATCTTACTAGTAGAACATTACGCTAAGAGACGATTTATGAGACGTTTGATTTTTTGTGTTTCATGATATGTCTCTTGAGATATTTTTGGCATGCTAGGATTTTCATTAAACTTATAACTTAGTATGCTAATAGTTTTCTTTATATAAACTGTGGGGGTTAGTATCTTGATAACTATTTTATTATTAGTGTATATATGAACTTGGTCCACTCAACTTTGTTTTGCGCCCCCCATTCAGGTCTTAGAAACGAGGACTACGACATAACGTACGAGGCATTCCCCTACCAGTAGCAATCTATCACCCACTTGTGTGATATCCTGTAATGATCTTTCCTTTTATGATCATGTTTTAGATTGTGTTCTATGCACCCTAGACATTTCCTTAAACTTTGTTTATTACTTTTAGATTATAATGTTTATTCATGAAATTTTCCTCCTAATCATTACTCTTGTAATCAATAAATGGCTTTCGTTACCCTCATGTGTCGGCCAGCACTTGCCTATCCGGGTATTTAGAGAATATCGGGGTTGGGACGTGTCAGACCGTGCCATGCGCGACGGTGGTGCGAAGCCGGGCTTACCAAGCACCATTAACTAATCCCCCTATCCAGTCTGTCTTAAACAAGAAAATTGTTACGAGTTCCCCGCCAAGTGAACTTAGGACCCGTGAATCCTAGATCAATAAGCTTCATGTTGTCCATGAATTCCTGCAGGTACCGCGGTCATGAAAACAATCCTTGAGACCCACCTTCCTTCTTGAAGTCCTATAGAATTTCATTCAGGTTTCCTCCACAGAACCACGGCCTATCCACCGATTCCAATTCCCGCGAGATCCATCTCCAAAAATCCCCCTTCTGAGCCCTATAAGGGTTACTATACATCCAGGAACAGTGAATCAGATTCTTTGACGAGTTGAGTATATTAACCTCAATCATGCCATTCCACCATAGACTCAGCCTCATGCAGCGCCTATAAGGGGAACATCAAATCCTTCCTGATAACCCATCATTCTCTGCACACCTTCAATCTTGTGGTGTTTCATTTTGGTTTTTGAAAGAAAAACCACAGAGGATCTATACTACCTAATCAGCCTATGGAAGGCCCAAACCACTGTGTCCGACCCAAGACCACGGTAGTTCCACATCAGAAAAATCATGGCGATTTTGCGGTTGTTTCGGGCCAACCGCCACCACCATATTTTGATTCATTGACTTCAGTAGCCTTTCGGTTCCAGTCATCTACCTTCTGGATTGGGACTTCCAAAAGATCTTCCTCCTCAACGGGTGTACACATGCTATGATGCCTCCCTATTTAATAGTTAGCCCCCTTGTCGATCGCCTCTAACCTTTCCTCATTCCACTACCCAAGCTACTACCCCCTACCCCCACCCTTTACCCTCTTGTTATACTCCCTAGAGTTGGCCCTCGGCCCCTCGACTGCCCGCTTCATTCCCAGCTTCCCTAAGACATCACTAAGATGGTTATTCTTGGTACCTCCCTCAACTAATTCCGGCAGTGAATGTTGCAAAGCAGGTAGGTTGGGAATAGTAGGCCTTATCCCTGAGATTTCAGTTTTAGCATTAAGCATGGTTGACCCAATCACACCAATAGATTGCCTAGCTTGCCTCTGAGTCGGGCCATCACTAATCAGAAGTTGAGGCCCATCAGTTTGTGGCGACCTATGCATCTCGTGCCCATCACTGCCACTCTCGCGGGCTTGCATAGAAGAGCTTCCCATCATAGCCGTGGCTTGCCTTTTTTCCCTACTCTTTCTAGCACACATTCACTGTCCTTGAAAAATCACCTCTGGTATGGTAATCTTCTACACATCACGAACCATCTTCGTTCGTGTCCACTCACCATACCCCACGACACTGTTCATGTTTGGTTGAAAGTAGCATTCAACACATTTGTGCCCAATTCTCCACCTGTATAATCTTCAATTTAACCTAGGAGTTGTATTAATCTTTAACCTTGTATTTAGCATTGATTCGATCGACAATTCTTTGACACAAACTCGTTACATTACCCAACACCAATGGTCCAACACGATCGTGTTGTGTCTCATTACGATGAGGATTGAGTATGCTGAAAATTGAAAGAGCACTGGCACCCTTTCATCAAATTTCACTTTCATCATAATGTTCTCGTTGCTTTCTACATGATTGGCCACAGACTCAACTTTAAGAATAATGCTAGGCTAATTAATTTTTTAAATTATATTTATAAATCATCTAATGTGTCACTAATAAAATAAGCATATTAATAAATACTTAAATAATATTTCAATTATCAATAATCGCGTTATATAATTTACAAAAGAATTTTAAAGATAATCTCCTTAGCATTATCCCAACTTTATACGGTATGAAATGGAAATTTGGTGTTGTCTTTGTCTTTTGATGCTCAAGAGAAATGCAGCCGTGTGGCACACCAAAATGGACAACGGGATGCTTAGGTGTCATGATGTGATTTGTGCAGCCAAAAACAAAGGAATAAGGACAACGACAGGCGTGTGAGATGTCTAGTGTCGTTTAGTTGTAAAAGGAAAACTATGTCTTTTGTGTCGTTTTTGTTGTGACATGACAAGGTATGTGCCATAAGAAAATATGGACATCGTCACGTTGTCGTCCGCTTCTAATTCTGATTTGAACTAAATGCTTTGAGAGGCCTAGGCAATTGGGCTTTTATTAGCTAAAAGTAAGGCCTATTTTGAAAGATAAAAACCCATGTGGCCCATTGTTCGCTGGCTAATCAATTATTGATCGCTTGATAGCTAGTTTGGTACTACTATGCTTTGAAAAAAAAAAAAAAACTATTTTTGTTATGATATAAGAATAAGCAGATATGAAATAAAATAATAAAGTGTTTTTTTGCAAAAAAAAAAAAAAAAAAAAAAAGCGAAAAAACCTATGTCATAGTATTTGGTATATTTTATGTAAAATAGACGCGACTGTTTAAAATGAACAAAAAAAGATATAATACTAGATGTGCTATTGATTTATAGTGTTTGGTAAATCTCCTAACTAAGTAAACATTTTGTATTAGCTGACATATATGATATATCAAAGAGAACTTGATGTATCAGAAATGTTTGGTTCCTTCTAATTACTCTAAGTAGGAAATTTTAATAGTTCCATGAACGTATATATTGGATCTTTTCATTCGTGCTTAACGATGGGAGAGATTTAGGGAACTTCAATCCGTAAATGAAAAAAAAGTTGCGAAAACTTCCTTCTATTGAAGATGAAGAGATTTAGGGAGAGATACAATGAAATGGGAACGAGATTTTTAGTTTTTGGTACTAAATGGTTGATATCAATGTGTGGAATGAAACATTTTATTGAAAATGATAACATTAAAAAATAAAAAAAAACTGAACTAGACTAATTGCGATTTAGTTTGGTTTAGTCCAAAATTGTAGTATTTTAGTATATAAAACCCAAAGCAAACAACTCGAACTAGTGTAATTTAACATGTTTCAATGGTTCGTGCAACTTTTGTTTTGTTTTACCCTTTACTCTCACTAATGTATACGGGAAATGATCTTCGCATTTCATTTTACCCCCATTGCACTCTTTTTCTTTTTTTTACATTCAAAAGAAAAAAAAGAGCGAAAATGCTGATAAAGTGTCACCGATGTTGTTGATGACTAGGCAATATGGTAGCTACACAGATGATGAGAAAGCCAATTTGCTTTGGACTGTTGACCCAAGAAAATATGTCCCATGGAACATGAAAATGACATCTCCTCCAAGATACGAAGCAACTTGGAAAATGGTCTTCCCAACAAGGCCGTCATCGGATCTAATCATCAACCTTTTTTGTGTTTTGAGGAATTTTCATTGGTAATACTTAATGGGCCGGGCTCATTAGAATCAGTGGCAGTTTTGAAATATCACAACAAATACAGTACCAATTTTGTCACAAAAAATCAAAAGGAAAAATCGATTAACGCGACCGTCTTTTTACCTCAAACTATTGGCATCTCTCAGCGTCTCCGTCGTCTTCCTATTTTCCTGCTAATCGGAGAAGAATACGTCGTCGTTTTCTAAGGCTTCCCAGTCTTGGTCCTCCGAATTCGTGGTTTTCTGATTCTTCCCGGCGCTCCTCACGATTGATTCCATGGTCTGATCTTCCGCGAATCGCAATCCGACTGTGGCGATGGCGTCGGCTCAGAACCAATCTGCGAATGTGGATCTCTTCGATGCGTATTTCCGACGAGCAGACTTGGACCGCGATGGCCGGATTAGTGGCAATGAAGCCGTCGCTTTCTTCCAGGGCTCCGGTCTCCCCAAACAGGTCCTTGCGCAGGTACTCTCTCTCTCTCTCTCTCTATATATATTTGTATATGCTTGTATATATATGTATAATTGGATGTGTATTGTAGTGTGTGTATAATGGGATGCGTATTGTAGTGTGTATGATTATATTTGTGTAAATAGTGGTTGATCGGGATTTGATGCTGGTGGAAATGCGTTCCAAATCAGATTGATTTTGAATTTTTAGTCTAATTGTAGTTGAAGTGGTTAATGTCAGCTCGGGATGTCGTAATTCTCTGATCTAAGCAGAGATTTTATGCCGTGTGAGTGAAGGATTTATACTACAGTAGTGAGGTAGAGAGTTTTTAGAAATGTGTTATATGACCCAGGGATTGACCAAGGGTTGTTTATTACATTACAATAATGTAGTAGTGAAAACCTGCAGCATAAGATGACTATGGAACAGTTAGGATTGTAGCATACAAGGGAAATGTTCTTAGGTCATGATCATATCGACAAATAGGTTCTTGAAGCTGTATATTTGGTTTGCTGAAGGAATTTCCGTATAAAATGATAACCGGGGGCATAATATGTTAAATATTGATTATATGAATGCACTTTCTCATTATCTTTTTGTAACAGAAGTTTGGATCTGTTCTAATTTATATTGGTTGCTTATGTTTATTGGCAGATATGGGCACATGCAGACCAGAGGCAGACTGGATTCCTTGGTCGGGCAGAGTTTTACAATGCCCTTAGACTTGTCACTGTGGCACAAAGTAAGAGAGAACTTACGCCAGAAATGGTGAAGGCAGCATTATATGGCCCGGCTGCAGCTAAAATACCTGCACCCAAGATAAATCTTGCAGCGACTCCTGCCCCTCAGTTCAATTCTGCTGCAACAGCACCTGCCACTCAGGGTGGTGCTGTCACTCCGACGTCCTCGCAAAATCTTGGGTTCAGGGGACTGCAAGTAACACCTCAGTATAGTTCTTTTGGAGCAGCACCTGCCACTCAGGGTGGTGCTGTCACTCCAACAGCCTCCCAAGATTTTGAGTTCAGGGGACCACAAATACGATCTCAGTTTAATTCTGCTCCAACAGCGACTGAGGGTGGTGCTGTTACTCCAACAGCGACTCAGGGTGGTGCTGTTACTCCAACATCCTCCCAGAATCTTGCGTTCAGGGGATTACCTCCAAGTGTGAATGTGAACCAGCAAAATTTCATTTCTCAAGATGGAAAGTCAAATAGGCCTCCAGTGCCTCCATCTAGTTCTGACTCCCAACCCACACAGGGTGCTGCTGCCCCAGGCTTTCCCAGTGGAGGTTCAGTGGGTGGTCCTCAACCACAAAATTCAAGCGCGTCGAATGATTGGGTTGGTGGAAGGGCAAGTGGATCAACGACCGGGATACCCTCGCAGGTTGTAAACAAAGGGATCGCTCCTTCTGCAATACAAGATGTATTTGGGCAGGCAACATCAGGACCAACAGCTTCCCTACCACCTAGGCCACAGGCAGGTTCTGGGATCAGACCACCAGGACCACCGACTAAGGATTCCAAACCATCAAATATATCTGGGAATGGCTTTGCTCCCAACTCATCTATTGGAGTCGATGTGTTTTCTGCAACCCCATCTCACCCAGAGCAGAATTTTCCTCTTGGCAGTGTACCCGTCTCATCAACCATTGTGCCAGTATCTGCTGGGACCCAGTCTTCAGCTAGCCCAAGTACACAGGTTGGTGGGGAGCCTCAGCCGTCCCAATCATTTGCAAAAGCAAACAACCAGGTCTCAGCTCAGACTAGTGCTAGTCGAGTATCACCTGGAGCTGGGAACTCTGCTTCTAGTCAGTCCCATATGTCATGGCCTAGGATGATTCAAACTGATGTTCAAAAGTACGCCAATATTTTTGTGAAAGTTGACACAGATAGAGATGGGAAAATCACTGGTGAACAAGCCCACGACCTATTCCTGAAATGGGGCCTACCAAGAGGTAGTATTATTTTCTTTGAAGTCATCTTTTAGCTTGCGTTTTACAGGCACAGGTGCCATGTGGTTATTGAAGCTCTTTTCTTTTGTTTGTTTCTCTTCTATGTTAGCTTGTAACTAAACTGATGCATCTTTGCAAAACATGTACTATCTGTATCCTCAAGTTAAAGTTGTTTATGTTCCTCTTCCGGGTGGTGGATTGGCAATGTTTAGTTGGTGACACTTAGCCTGAATTCCTGAACATAACAGGCTAGATCAAGCATCTTTTAGCTTGCATCTCATCAACCGTTGTGATGTGTTTGTATATTGATGTAAAACTTACTTGATGCCATAGATATTTTGGTAGATATAAAATTATTTTTGGAAATCGGAGTAATTTTTTTCTGGACAATTGACATACAAAATCCATAAATACTACCTATCATGCCACATTATCTTGAAAGAGAACATCGTTATTGCATGTGAAATTTCAGGGTGTGTTAAAAGCTCATATAGTGCACTTCTTTGAGCTGATAGTGCAGGCATGGACACTGTCCATAGTTACAGTTATGCACCTATATAGTATGACCACAAACATAACTTTTGGAAGCTATAAGTTCCCCCACTCTTAACTTTATGCTTTGTTTACATCTGTCAGAGGTTTTAAAGCAGGTGTGGGATTTATCCGATCAGGATAACGATAGCATGCTTTCTGTCAGGGAGTTTTGTGTTGCGCTATATTTGATGGAGCGGTTTAGGGAGGGACGCCCTCTTCCAGCAGTGCTACCAAGCAATGTTATGTTTGATTTATCCAATATTTTTCAACCTGCAAATAATTACTCCAATGCTGGCAATATAGCCTGGAGACCTGCATCTGGTATTCATCCATAAAACAAATCGCTTTTTTTTTTTTTTTTTTTGAAACCATACGTCTTTCCTTGATGGAGAATAGTTTCTTATTTTTCACTTTCAAAGGCTTTCAACAACAGCAACCGATGCCTGGTCCTGGTGCTTGGCACATGGCGCCCCCAGCTGGAGGAAGGCCACCGAAGCCAGTTGCTCCTTCTCATGCTGTGGAAAGGCAGCTGGCCAATCAGCAGAAGCCCAGAGTACCAGAATTGGAGAAACATCTTGTAAATCAACTGAGTACAGAGGAGGTTAACTCGTTGAATTCAAAGTTCAAAGAAGCAACCGAAGCTGATAAAAAGGTACTTAGAACTTTAATGTTTCCCCAATTTTTTCAGCTTCAGCAGCAAAGTGATGTGTGCATGTTACATTCCGATAAATGTCAAATCATAACAAATATCCCAAAGACTTGGAATTCTTGTGATTGTGAGCTTTGATTTGCTCTTAATATCGCTCATTTCCATGGGAAAGATTTTGATCAAGTTTAAGTAGGGAGGCTTTTAGGGTTTTGAAGTTCATGATCAGTTCATTGATATTAGTAATTTTAATGATTGGCATTCCACAATTGGCATTCCACAATTTTTTAGTGCATGGCATTCATTATACTTTCTTTTTGATACAGCATTTATTATACTTTATTGCTGTTTTGTTCCATGTTCAGCTTGTTTTTCCTCAACCTTTCCATTTGTTCTTTGCAGGTAGAAGAACTGGAGAAAGAAATTTTGGATGCTAGAGAGAAAATTGAATACTTCCGGGTCAAAATGCAGGAACTTGTGAGTATCTCGTGTTCTTTTCTGCCCTTTCTTTCTTTATGCCATTGGTTGTGCATATTGAACATTCTACAGTAGTTTTAATTTTTGCGTTTGAATATAATTGTTCTCGATTGATAGATTTTTGGACGTCCTAATCCTTTGTTGCTTTTAAATAATCTGCAGACTTCTTACTATTTGATCTTTGCAGTGGTTTAAGATGCTTTTTTTGAACAATTGGATGTTTGTGGTCTGAATTAGTATTGAGTCTTGAATTGACAAGTACTCTTGAGAGAAGGTGCAGATCATGTGTTTTATCATTGTCCTCTAGCTTTATATGTGTGTCTGAGATTGTGTAGGGAAGGAAATGTAAGCTGGGTAATTCCTGCAGGGTACATATGTAGTTTGGTGGTGATATGAAGGCTTTTGTGAGGGTGCAGTATGCCAGCAATTTATTGGGGGTTTCTTGGTTTGAGAGAAACATGAGGGTTTTGGAAAACTATATATTTGGGCAAGGAGTAGTTATGGAATAAAGTTAGATTTTTTTCACCACATTGGCTTAGTATTTTCTCAATTTCATGATCTATATTTCTTAGCCATGTTCTTTGATTGGAAAGATGCTGTTTTTGGATATTCTATGTTGAAGTTCCTGTATGTAGGAAGAAATTGTATTGTTCATGTAGTCTATTTTTCATTGTTGTCCGTTTTAAGATGGGGACAACTTAGCCGAAGAGGTTGCACTGTTTGAATAAAATTGTGTTGAGGAGCTTTGGTAGGCAATTTAAAGCATTCCTTTGTATGCACCACAATGGTGATGAAATAAAGATCCAATTTGGTTGAACGGGGAACTGGGGGTTGGGAATATTTTATCATGTGTGTAAATTAAGACCACATTCTTACAAGATAAGTTTATCTTCCTTTAGGCTCGGAATATTTTAGAAGGCATTCGACTCAAAAATATAATAATTTTTTATCTAGCTACTAGCATAAGGAAATGATGTTTTTAACTTTTAGTTTTTGAATGCGGATTCTGCATAATTGTGAATGCTGGTGCTTTATTTTAAGTCTCACATATATAGGGTGTGGCGTTGAAACTATGATGTATACCTTGTTATATTTGCTGTAATATATTTTCTTATTGGTATAAGGTTTTGTACAAGAGCAGATGTGACAATCGCCTCAATGAGATCACAGAAAGGGCATCTGCTGATAGACGTGAGGTATGCTGTTGGATACTTGAGACTAAGCACGTATTTGCATCAATCTTTACCTACTGTCTTGGCTCAATGAATATAACATGAATCTAGGCTGAGTCCCTGGCCAAGAAATATGAAGAGAAATACAAACAAGCTGGAGATGTAGCTTCCAAGTTGACTATTGAAGAAGCCACGTTTCGTGATTTACAGGTACCTTTCACCACATATAAATTTGTGGACAATTAGTGACCCCATGTCGTGTATTTGCTTTTGCTCATTCGAAGATCAAGGTGTCAAATGCTTGCTGTTTGTTTTGTTAGATCTGAGTCATAATTGCCTGTACATGTGATGTGAGATGGTGTGCTTTTATTTTTTATGAGATAAGTGCCAATCAAAATTAATAAACAAGTATGAGTAGGACGTTTTACTTTTTGGAGAAACAAAGAGAATTGTTTTATAGTTTTTAGGCTTGTTGGGATAGATGGCTGATGACAGGGAAAGTAGTGTGGGAAAATAGAATCAGTTGAATGGTCATACCCCTAGCAGTGTATTCTTTTTATTATCAGTGGACTGATTATCTTATGTGATTTATATGCAGGAGAAGAAAATGGAGCTATACAGGGCAATAGTCAAGATGGAGCAAGAAGGTGATGGTGATGGCACGCTTCAGGTACCTTTGCACAACCTTGCTGTTTAAAAAATATCTTTGCTCAACTTGTCTAAGATCATTTTCAACTGAAATTTTCAGGATCGTGTTGATCACATCCAATTAGATCTTGATGGGCTTGTGAAAACTCTCAATGAGCGCTGCAAGAAGTACGGTTTACGCGGAAAGCCTACAACATTAACTGAGCTTCCCTTTGGTAAGTTGATCTCTTAGCTAATTTCTTGGGAATCTAAGTATACTACAGATAATCATAAGAGTACTTACATTAGCTTATTCTTTATCAAACTATCTGATGGATTGTACATAGAACACACTGTTTTTGTATATACTTTTGCTCTGGGTAGTCAAATTATTTCAATTTATTAATAGCATTGCCTTTCTAGAAGCCGAAAGTCATTCTGTTGCTAAATTATCAATATCCTACACAGAAACCCTTATTTTCACTATTGTAATCTTTTCCTAATCACTCTGGTTTGTTTGATTATCAATATTCGTATTCTATGTAGCTTTCATGAATGTGTCATTTTCTTTTTTGTTATTGTTCACTGCTACGGTATTTGTACTATGTTGCATTTTGTGATCTGAAATTTTATTTTATTTTCATATAGGCTGGCAACCTGGCATCCAAGAAGGAGCTGCTGACTGGGATGAGGATTGGGATAAATTTGAAGACGAAGGTATTGCCAAAAATGAGTTATTATAGGTCCAGTATTGTCTCTGAGATAATAAATTTCTTGTAGCACTTAAGATTCCTTTTACCTTTTCACCTTTTGGTAAATGGATCATATTGCCTACTTTTTGTAGTTTTTGTCGTCTGGTTGTGGTATGCCAACCTGTTTAGGAGTTTTAACTATTCGAGGTGATTGATTCAGAAGTTTAATTGTCAGGATTCACTTGCGTCAAGGAGCTCACTCTTGATGTGTCAAATGTCTTGGCACCTCCAAAACAGAAATCATCATCAGTTCAGAAAGAAAAAGCTCCCCAAGTTGAGAGTCCAACAACTGCTTCTTCACTTAAAGTTGATGTTAAGTCAGAAAAGCCTCAAAGTACAGATGCCAAGGTTGTTGAAAATGGAGCAGCATATGATAAAAATGAGGACGAGTCAGCAAAAAGTGCTCCGAACAGTCCATTTGCCAGCAGTACTGTTGGAAGCCCATCTAGAGAATTTTCAGATTCTAACTATGGAAAGACAACAGATGCAGATGCCTCACCCCGTAATAAGGAATCTCAAAGGTATAGTTCTCGATTTCTACCTATTTCACCCTGATAGGTGCAAAATTGTTGATATTCTAAACTTTCATGCTCAGTCATGATCATGCGGGTGCTGGGTCTATATATTCTGGCGACAAAGGTTCCGATGAACCAGCATGGGGGACATTTGACAATAATGATGATGTGGACTCGGTGTGGGGTTTCAATGCAGTTAGTACCACCAAGGTAAGCCGATATTGTACATTCAGTAATTTTTTTTAATTTTTTTTTTATATTTTATATTTTTTTTTGTTTTTGTATTTTAGAGTGCATTCAGTATTTATTTATTAGAACTCAATTGTTTGACCTTATGTTTATTCTGACTGGATATTGCTCCATGATTGCTGTTAATACCACCTAGTTGTTTGTGGTGGTGACCACTTATCCTTGTTTTAAGCCTAGTGTCCTAATGCTTGCTGAGTTGTTTAGTTATTAAAGATGGTTCTGGGAATTGTAACATTATTTGAATAGTTTCTATTACCATTCTGATGGTTTCATCATGCAAATCAGTTAGTAGTATGGGTCTTTCAACCAAGTATGGCGAAACCGAGTTTCCTGATTTTAGTTTTGGTTCACTGTAGATATAAGAAGAAGGGGTTGCGGGATTGTTCTTGGTGCAATTAATTGCACATTGAAGGGGACTCTGATTTAAGCCTTAGATCTTGGTTAATCTTAGTCAAGATTTTTTTGTGTTGACAACTTGACATTGACAAGAGATGGTGCCATATTGCGCACACTTTTCGAATATTGACAGTTTCCAGGTTAACAATGTATTAATCATTGTTAAAAATAGTGACTGGAAAAAAGAAAGTTAAATTTCAAGTTAAAAAACTAGCATTCATTGTCATGTTAGAAACACTTCTTGTTAACATTTTGTAGCCGATGGAAAGTTTCCATTATTTTGCACCTTCCAAGTAGGCATGGATTCTAGGTTCCAGTGAATCCGCTTTCTTTTCTAATAGCATGTCGGTTACATAGCACTTTCAAGCTTTTTGTTTTTGTGGTTTTATATTTGTTGTTATTGCTGGCATGCTGGATTGTGCTGTAACTGCTCTTAATCGTGTCTGATGTAGGACATGGATCTGGAGAGTAATAAGGATCACTACTTTTCTGGCCCTGGGGAGTTCGGCCTCAACCCTATCAGGACTGGGTCATCACAAGGAGGTGGCTTTTCCCAAAAGAGCCGCCCTTTTACTTTCGACGATTCTGTTCCTAGCACACCACTCTCAGCCTTTAATTCAGGGTATTCACCGCCAAGGTACAAGGATAGCTCAGAACCTTCATTTGACACCTTCTCTAGGTTTGATTCGTTCAGAAGCACACAAGATACTGGATTTTTTCCTCAACCAGAAACACTCGGAAGATTTGATTCTATGCGCAGCAGTAGAGATTTTGATCAGGGTAATGGTTTTCCAACATTTGATGACATCCCAGACCCTTTTGGCTCTTCGGCGCCATTTAGGTCATCGCTGGACAGTCAAACTCCAAGAAGAGACTCGGACCCCTTCGGATCGTCAGGTCCATTTCGGACGTCACTGGACAGTCAAACTCCGAGAAGAGAATCAGATTTTTTCGGGTCTTCAGCGGCGCCGTTTAGGACATCATTTGACAGTCAAACTTCAAGAGGAGACTCGGACGCATTTGGGTCCTCTCTGTTTAGGACATCATTCGACGGTCAAACTCCAAGAAGAGACTCGGACCCATTTGGGTCTTCAGGGCCTTTCCGGACGTCATTGGAGACTCCGAGAAAAGACTCTGATCATTGGAGTGCATTTTAGTTAGGTAGTTGCTCGGCTTCGTTTTTGTGTCTGCTATTCGCCGTTCCAAGCCTTTCTATCATGAGTGTTACGGGCCTTGGCCATGTTTTATGCTTGAAATCTCTGTGCTTGTAATGTGTCTTTTGTATTTCATTTCTTTGTGTATGCATCTCGCATTGTCTTCATTCTTTTTCCTTTAGCTTATAATTTTTCTCCGTAATTTTGGAATGTTCCATGTCATATTGAAGCAAAGACCCCTATTGTTTTATCGTTACAAATTTGATGATTGTATTATTAAACTGGGGCTGTGCCTTTCTTTTTTCGACCTTAATTTGCTGTAATATTTTACCCCCTTAATAAAATATGTTCTGCTGATCTTTTATTTGTTCAAACAAGAACACTGTGTTTTGCCGGTGTTAGTCCAATTGGTCCGTTCCTATTTTTCGCTCATTGCAGTTCAGCCATCGAACCATTGCAAATTTTTGTAGTGTCGAATGTTTAAACTATCGTGCTTGGTTGTGAGATATTTACTTTGCCCTGAGCTTGACGTATTAATTAATGTCTAAGTTTATGTTATAAAGGCGAATGCCAAGATGCCGCTGGATTTGATCAAAGATAACAAACATGATATTACACACACTTGTCTATAACATTGCGCTTTATAATTTATAAACAATACTAAAATAACAAGAGCCTTGCCTGTTTGTCGATCTTATTTCTTGGACGGACAAGTGAGTGCTGTCCTTGAACTTGCCTGTGTCTTCAGCGCCTTGCAGCCTTGAGCTCGAACATTACATAGCACTGGGAGCTCTGGCAAAGATTGAAGCTGCTTGCAGCCGACTAAGTTGAGTTCAGACAACCGAGAAGCTCGTTTGATGCTTGCAGGTATGCTCCTAATCTTGGTTCCGGACAGATATATGCGTTTCAATGAGGTTGAGCAAACGAGACCATTAGGGATTACCAATATACCGCTGTCGCTGAGATTTAGTTCTTCTAAAGAGAGAAAACCGGTGTAGGTGAAAGGCAATTTTTCAAGTTCCGGACAGTCATACAAGTAGAGACGTTTAAGTTGGTTAAACGGTAGATGCTTGTTGGGATAACCTTAAGGTGCTCGCAGCCACGAAGGTCTAAAGTTTGAAGCCCAATTAGATTTCCAAATGACGAAGGAAGCTTTTGTACAGCTGTCCATCGCAAACTAAGAGACACCAAATGTTCCATTGGCTCCAAGATCTCTGGGAAATGTTCAAGTACAGAGCACCCATCGAGATTGAGTTCCTTGAGATATTTCAACTTCCAAATGTGGATTGGTAAACTCACAAGACTGCCGCAACGAACCAATGATAATTTAGTTATATTCAAGAAAACTCGCACGAGTTATGCAGCCATCTTGATCAAAACTACCAGAGAATTTCAGCTTACAACAGTTATTTGGAAGTTTCTCAAGGTCTTTGCAAAGAGTTATATTCAAGTAAGAAATGTTTTCGTTAGACCACACTGATTCAGGCAACACCTTTATACCACTTTCTTGTAAACCCAAGTATTGAATCTTTCCTGGCATCTTTGGAAGATACTTGAGGCTGGTGCAGCCTCCAAGATTAAGATGAGTAAGCTTGTCAAGATGTTGAAAACACCCAGGAATTTCAACCAAACTAAAACAGCCGCTGACATTTACGTTCACAATTTTTCACTTTAAAAGGCTTTCAACAACAGCAACCGATGCCTGGTCCTGGTTCTCGGCACATGGCGCCCCCAGCTGGAGGAAGGCCACCGAAGCCAGTTGCTCCTTCTCTATGCTGTGGAAAGGCAGCAGGCCAATCAGCAGAAACCCAGTGTACCAGAATGGGAGAAACATCTTGTAAATCAACTGAGTACAGAGGAGGTTAACTCGCTGAATTCAAAGTTCAAAGAAGCAACCGAAGCGGATAAAAAGGTATTTAAAACTTTAATGTTTCCCCAATTGTTCAGCTTCAGCAGCAAAGTGATGTGTGCATGTTACATTCTGATAAATGTCAAATCATAACAAATATCCCAAAGACTTGGTATTCTTTTGATCGTGGGTTTTACTTTGCTCTTAATATCGCTCATTTCCATGGAAAAGATTTTGATCAAGTTTAAGCAGGGAGGCTGTTAGGGTTTTGAAGTTCATAATCAGTTCTTTGATATTAATAATTTTAATGATTACATTCCTCATGTTTTTAGTGGATGGCATTCATTATACTTTCTTTTTGATACAGCATGTATTATACTTTATTGCAGTTTTGTTCCATTTTCAGCTTGTTTTCCTCAACCTTTTGATGTGATTCCGTTTGTTATTCGCGGGTAGAAGAACTGGAGAAAGAAATTTTGGATGCTAGAGAGAAAATTGAATATTTCCGGGTCAAAATGCAGGAACTTGTGAGCACCTCGTGTTTATTTCTGCCCTTTCTTTCTTGTAAGTCATTGCTTGTGCATATTGAACATTCTACAGTAGTTTTAATTTTTGTGTTTGAATATAATTGTTCTACGAGTGATAGATTTTTGGACGTCCTAATCATTTGTTGCTTTTAAAAAATCTGCAGACTTCTTACTATTTGATTTTTTTCAGTGGTGAAAGATGTTTTTATATTTTAACAATTGGATGTTTGTGGTCTGATCTGAATTAGTGTTGATTCTTGAATTGACAAGTACACTTGGGAGGAAGTGCAGATCATGTGTTTTATCATTGTCCTATAGCTTTATATGTGTGGCTGAGGTTGTGTAGGGAAGGAAATGTAAGTTGGGTAATTCCTGCAGGGTCAATAAGTAGTTTGGTGGTGATATGAAGGCTTTTGTGAGGGTGCAGTATGCCAGCAATTTGTTGGGGTTTCTAGGTTTGAGAGAAACATGAGGATTTTTTAAAACAATATTTGGGTAGGGACTAGTTATGGAATAAAGTTAGATTTTGTTCACCACGTTGGCCGAGTATTTTCTCAATTTCATGATCCATATTCTTTGATTGGAAAGATACTGTTTTTGGATATTCTGGTTTTTATTGAAGGTCCTGTATGTGGGAAGAAACTGTATTGTTCATGTAGTCTAGTTTTCATTGTTGTCCGTTTTAAGGTGGGGGACAACTTAACCAAAGAGATTGCATTTTGTTGAGGAGATTGGGTAGGCATTAAAGCATTCCTTCTTTTGCACCATAATGGTGAGGAAATAAAGATCCAAATTTGGTTGAACAGGGAACTGAGGCATGGGAAGAATTTATCACGTGTAAATTTAGACCACACTTTTAGAAGATAATTTTATATTACAGTAGGCTCAGAATTTTTTACAAGGCATTTGACTAAAAAATGTAGGACTTATATCTAGCTACTAGCATAAGAAAATGATGTTTTAAACTTTCAGTTTTTGAATGCTGATTCATATTTGCTTTAATCTGTTTTCCATTTGGTATAAGGTTTTTTGTACAAGAGCAGATGTGACAATCGCCTTAATGAGATCACAGAAAGGGCATATGCTGATAAACGTGAGGTATGCTGTAGGATACTTGAGCCTAAGCACATATTTGTATTAATCTTAAGTTACTGTCTTGGCTTGATGAATACTACATGAATCTAGGCTGAGTCCCAGGCTAAGAAATATGAAGAGAATTACAAACAAGCTGGAGATGTAGCTTCCAAGTTAACTATTGAAGAAGCCACGTTTTTTGATTTATAGGTACCTTTCACCACATATAAATTTGTGGACAATTAATACAACAACAACAACAACAAAGCCTTTTCCCACTAAGTGGGGTCGGCTATATGAATCCTAGAACGCCATTGCGCTCGGTTTTGTGTCATGTCCTCCGTTAGATCCAAGTACTCTAAGTCTTTTCTTAGAGTCTCTTCCAAAGTTTTCCTAGGTCTTCCTCTACCACTTCGGCCCTCAACCTCTGTCCCGTAGTCACATCTTCGAACCAGAGCGTCAGTAGGCCTTCTTTGCACATGTCCAAATCACCGGAACCGATTTTCTCTCATCTTTCCTTCAATTTTGGCTACTCCTACTTTACCTCGGATATCCTCATTCCCAATCTTATCCTTTCTCGTGTGCCCACACATCCAACGAAGCATCCTCATCTCCGCCACATCCATTTTGTGTACGTGTTGATGCTTCACCGCCCAACATTCTGTGCCATACAAACATCGCTGGCCTTATTGCCGTCCTATAAATTTTTCCCTTGAGCTTCAGTGGCCTACGACGGTCACACAACACGCCGGATGCACTCTTACACTTCATCCATCCAGCTTGTATTCTATGGTTGAGATATCCATCTAATTCTCCGTTCTCTTGCACGATAGATCCTAGGTAGCGAAAACGGTCGCTTTTTGTGATCTTCGCTAGATTGCTCCGGTCATTAGTGTGGATAAGTATATAAATGGATAGAGACAGGAAAGCAAACACAAGATGTACGTGGTTCACCCAGATTGGCTACATCTACGGAATAGAGGAGTTCTCATTAATTGTGAAGGGTTTACACAAGTACATAGGTTCAAGCTCTCCTTTAGTAAGTACAAGTGAATGATTTAGTACAAATGACATTAGGAAATATTGTGGGAGAATGATCTCGTAATCACGAAACTTCTAAGTATCGGAGTGCGGTATCGTCTTAACTTGCCTTATCTGTCTCATAGGTAGATGTGGCATCTTCTTTGGAAGTACTCTTCCTCCATCCAGGGGTGGTATCTTTAACTGGTGGAGATGCACAAGGTAATGTATCAATTTCACTTGAAGCTTACTTGTAGTTTCAGGCTTGGTCAAGCGCGATACAAACCATGTAGTAGGAGTCCCCCAAGTCGCCGAGCTAGGGATCTGCTGAAAGGGTGACAGACAAGGTAAGCAATCAGAGCTCCGGCTGATTGTTCACATTCTCCCTATCTTGCAGGCAGCATGAAGGATAAAGAGAAGAAAATGAGAAGAGATGATATGGGATACTTTTGCTTTTGAAGAAGTAACTTTCCACAGGCTTATTCTTGAACTGAGCTGGAGGGTTTTCTGGTTTCCTCCAGAGTATAAGGCCGACTGAAGAATTTGAGGGTCAAAACAAGTCCATCAAATCTAGAGTACGTTCGACCCTGCTGATATGGGATACTTTTGCTTTTGACAGAGTAATGGATGTATCGGCACGTGTGCTGTTACGCTTGTCTCCACATGCTTCCTTGTATCCTTCTCACTTGCCCTATCTGTTCCTCAGGCAGATGCGGTATCTTCTCCTGGAAGCATAAGATGTTGAAGATGAGTACTCGAGAGCAATGGCAGGTAAGTAATCAGGTAAGGGGTTCCAGGCAGTCAGTTCCTGGGTGGAAGCTTGATTCCAAGTGCTGACTGATTGCTCTCTTTCTCCTTGTCTTGCAGATAAGAACAAGGCCAAAGGAAAAGACAGGGAAAAAGCATGATATGGGATACTCTTGCTTTTAACCCTGATGATATGAGATATTCTTGCTCTAGTATAGCTTGTTTGCAGAGATATTATCGGGGGGAAAAAAAGCTGAATATTTCGAAAGGCTTCGTTGGGAGTGCCCTCTCAGATATGACGAAAGGTTGAGCATTTTTGCAGGTCTGCCTGTGCGTTGGGGATGGAGGTCGACATATATAGGAGTCTCCTTAACAACAAGTAGTAATGCTATTCCTTTACCCTACTTGGTCATAGCACGGTGGTGGGAGCTGCCAGCTTCATATGTTTTAACTCTGTCAGAGCACTTTGAAAAAGTGGTCTGTGGTATCTGGAAAGGTGATGTTGCGTGTGAAGATTACAGACAGCTTTATCCAAGGAGATCCGGCTCTTGAAGTTGGGAAAGTGTTGCCTCTTCGGTTTTCGAACAAGCAATCCTATCGGGGATCTGGCTCTCGAGATTTGGAGAAAGATGCCTCTTCGATTTTTGAGAAAGCAATCATGCTGGGGGTCTGGCTCTCGAGATTCGGAGAGCGGTGTCTCTTCGATTTTTGAGAAAGTAATCATGTTGGGAGTCTGGCTCTCGAGATTCGGAGGGCGGTGCCTCTTCGATTTTGGAGCAAGCAACTTGTTGGGAGTGTTTTCTCGAATGTGAGTAAAGGTTGGGCATGTTTGCTAGTCTACCTTGCCACGAAGCACAGAGGTTGACATATAGGGACTTTCCAATTATCCAGCAATGGTACTGTTCCTTTACCCTCTCTTCGATTTTTGAGAAAGTAGTCATGTTGGGAGTCTGGCTCTCGAGATTCGGAGGACGGTGCCTCTTCAATTTTGGAGCAAGCAATCTTGTTGGGAGTGTTTTCTCGAATGTGAGTAAAGGTTGAGCATGTTTGCTAGTCTACCTTGCCACGAAGCACAGAGGTTGACACACAGGGACTTTCCAATTATCCAGCAGTGGTACTGTTCCTTTACCCTTGTGGGTAATAATATGGTAGCTAGACCTTCAAAATTTATGTGTCTAAACTTTGTTAGTGCTGTTTCTTTGCTATTCTTTTACCCTTCTTGGTCAGAGCGATGTAGTGGGAGCTGCAAGCTTCACGTGCTCAACTTTGGCAGAGAACTTTGGCAAAGTTATCTGTGGTACCCATGAGCTACTGTTGCGTGTGGGAAGCGGGTGATTGAACAGTAAGACTCATGTGCATTCTACTTCACCAGAAGTCTTCGACAGAATGCCCATAATTTCCGCAAAGCTGAGTGTGCGTGTGACAGGTGCTGACAAGGCTGGAAAAGTAGGTGCCTCTTCGATTTCTGAGATCGGCCCTCGTGGTCTCTAAGCAGCCCAGCTTTTGAGAAAGCAAGCGCCTTTTCGATTTCTGAGATTGACCTTCGTGGTCTTTGAGCAACCTAGCTTTTGAGAAAGCAAACGCCTCTTCGATTTCTGAGATCGACCTTCGTGGTCTCTGAGCAGCCCAACTTTTGAGAAAGCAAACGCCTCTTCGATTTCTGAGCAGGCGCCTCTTCGATTTCTGAAGCTCTGTCGAGTGCAGATTTTTATAGGGGCTGGCATTAAGTTCCAAAGCACACTTGAATCTCCACCAGTAGAAGCTCCATTCTTGCACTTCTAAGATCTTGATTTGTCCGACCTCTTCTCTCTTCAACACCTTTGAAAATGTCTGGCCCCTCCGACCGTCGTTTTGACTTGAACATTGTTGAAGAGGCAGCTCCGCCTTCTCCAGACAACATATGGCGCCCATCCTTCGTCTCCCCTACTGGTCTCTTACCGTTGGGGATTCCGTGATGAAGAATGATATGACCGCTGCGGTGGTGGCCAGGAACCTTCTCACTCCCAAAGATAACAGACTACTTTCCAAACGGTCTGATGAGTTAGCTGTTAAGGATTCTCTGGCTCTCAGTGTTCAGTGTGCAGGTTCTGTGTCTAATATGGCCCAACGCCTATTTGCTCGAACCCGCCAAGTTGAATCATTGGCGACTGAAGTGATGAATCTCAAACAGGAGATTAGAGGGCTCAAGCATGAGAATAAACAGTTGCACCGGCTCGCACATGACTATGCTACAAACATGAAGAGGAAGCTTGACCAGATGAAGGAATCTGATGGTCAGGTTTTACTTGATCATCAGAGATTTGTGGGTTTATTCCAAAGGCATTTATTGCCTTCGTCTTCTGGGGCTGTACCGCGTAATGAAGCTCCAAATGATCAACCTCTGATGCCTCCTCCTTCTAGGGTTCTGTCCAGTACTGAGGCTCCGAATGATCCCCATCCGGTGCCTTCTCTTTCTGGGGCTCTACCGACTGCTGAGACTTCTCCTAAGCAACCTTTGTGAAGGCTCCCTCTTGTTTGTTTATTTTGACTTATGTATATGTACATATTTGTAGCTTATCAGGGATATCAATAAATAAGCTTTCCTTCTTTTGTTGAAGCTTTGTGAGTAGAGCATGTAGGTTGAGGTAGTGTTCCCTTAATTTCCTGAGTGAGGAAAACTTCTCGGTTGGAGACTTGGAAAATCCAAGTCACTGAGTGGGATCGGCTATATGAATCTTAGAGCGCCATTGTGCTTGGTCCTGTGTTATGTCCTTATTTAGATCCAAGTACTCTAAGTCTTTTCTTAGAGTCTCTTCCAAAGTTTTCCTAAGTCTTCCTCTACCCCTTCGACCCTGAACCTCTGTCCCATAGTCGCATCTTCTAATCGGAGCGTCAGTAGGCCTTCTTTGCACATGTCCAAACCATCGTAACCGATTTTCTCTCATCTTTCCTTCAATTTCGGCTACTCCTACTTTACCCCGGATATCCTCATTCCTAATCTTATTTCTCGTGTGCCCACACATCCAACGAAGCATCCTCATCTCCGCTACACCCATTTTGTGTACGTGTTGATGCTTCACCGCCCAACATTCTGTGCCATACAGCATTGCCGGCCTTATTGCCGTCCTATAAAATTTTCCCTTGAGCTTCAGTGGCATACGGCGATCACACAACACGCCGGATGCACTCTTTCACTTCATCCATCCAGCTTGTATTCTATGGTTGAGATCTCCATCTAATTCTCCGTTCTTTTGCAAGATAGATCCTAGGTAACGAAAACGGTCGCTCTTTGGTATTTCTTGATCTCCGATCCTCACCCCTAACTCGTTTTGGCCTCCATTTGCACTGAACTTGCACTCCATATATTCTGTCTTTGATCGGCTTAGGCGAAGACCTTTAGATTCCAACACTTCTCTCCAAAGGTTAAGCTTTGCATTTACCCCTTCTTGAGTTTCATCTATCAACACTATATCGTCTGCGAAAAGCATACACCAAGGAATATCATCTTGAATATGTCCTGTTAACTCATCCATTACCAACGCAAAAAGGTAAGGACTTAAGGATGAGCCTTGATGTAATCCTACAGTTATGGGAAAGCTTTCAGTTTGTCCTTCATGAGAAAGCTTTCAGTTTGTCCTTCATGGAGTGCCGGCTGTCGACTACCTGACGCCCTCCCCCTCCTCCTTTATCCGGGCTTGGGACCGGCAATGTAAGATAAACTTACACGGCGGAGTTTTGTGGACAATTAATAACAAGGACAAAATTATTTTATAGTTTTTAGGCCTAGTGGGATAGATAGTTGATGAAAGAGAGAAAGTAGTGTGGGAAAATAGAATCAGTTGAATGTCGTACCCCTAGTGGTATATTCTTTTTATTATCACGGACGGGTTATCTTACATGATTTATTTGCAGGAGAAAAAAATGGAGCTATACAGGGCAGTTGTCAAGATGGAGCAAGACGGTGATGCTGATGATAAGAGTACTTACATTAGCTTATTCTTTATCAAACTATCTGATGGATTGTACATATGAGCGGTAGGTCTCGGGTTCGAGACTTGGGAGTAGCCTCTCCATAAATGGGGGTAAGGCTAGCCGACATTCACCTCTCCCAGACCCTGCGTAAAGCGGGAGCCTTGTGCACTGGGTACGATCTTTTTTTTTCTTTTTTATTAATAGCATTGCCTTTCTAGAAGCCGAAAGTCATGCTGTTGTTAAATTATCAAACTCCTACACAAAAACCCTTATTTTCACTATTATAATATTTTCCTAATCACTCTGGTTTGTCTGATTATCATAATTCGAATTCTATGTAGCGTTCATGAGTGTGTCATTTTCTTTTTCGTTATTGTTCACTGCTGCAGTATTTGTACTACATTGCATTTTGCAATCTGAAATTTTATTCTGTTTTCATATAGGCTGGCATCCAAGTAGGAGCTGGTTACTAGCATGAGGATCAGGATATGTTTGAAGACGAAGGTATGGCAAAAATGAATTATTATAGGTCCATTATTGTCTCTGAGATAATAAATTTCTGGTAGCACTTGGATTCCTTTTACCTTTTCACCTTGTGGTAAATGGATCATATTGCCTGCTGTTGTAGGTTCTTTGTCATCTGGCTGTGGTTTGCCAACCTGTTCAAGAGTTTCAATGCAGTTAGTACCACCAAGGTAAGCTGATATTGTACTACATTCAGTTTTCTTTTTTAATTTTAGAGTGCATTCAGTGTTTATTTAATAGAAATCAATTCTTTGACCTTGTATTTATGCGACAGTGTCTTGCTCCATGATTGCTGTTAATACCACCTAGTTGTTTGTGGCGGTGATCATTTATCTTTTGTTTCAAGAGTTGCCTCAAGTGTCGTTATGCTTGCTGAGTTGTTTAGTTATTAAAGGAGGTTCTGGGAATTTTACCAATGCTTGAACAGTTTCTATCTTCACCATGTTTCCAGTTCTGATGGTTTATCATGTAAATCTGTTAGTAGTACGGGTATTTCAACCAAATATGGCGAAGAATCGGTTGCAGGATTGTTCTTGGTGCAATTAATTGCACATTGGAGGGGACTCTGATTTAAGCATTGGGTCTTGGTTAACCAAGATTATTTTTGTGTTAACGTTGACAAGAGATGGTGTCATATTGCGCACATTTTTGGAATATTGACGGATTCCAGGTTAATCAATATATTTATCATTGTTAAAAATAGTGAAGGGGAAGATCAATCGGCCAAAATAACCATGAGCGGCTACGATATTGTAGGTTTCTTCCTCTGGGAAAAAAAAAATTTTAATTCTAGTTCCAGTGAATCCACCTTCTTTTCTAATAGCACGCCGGTTACGTAGCACTATCAAGCTTTTTGTTTTTGCAGTTTTATTTTTGTTATTGCTGGCATGCTGGATTGTGCTGTAAATGCTCTAATCATGTGTGATGTAGGATATGGATCAGGAGAGTAAGGATTACTACTTTTCTGGCCCTGGGGAGTTCGGCCTCAACCCTATCAGGACTGGGTCATCACAAGGAGGTGGCTTTTCCCAGAAGAGCCGCCCTTTTTACTTTCGACGATTCTGTTCCTAAACACCACTCCCAGCCTTCAATTCAGGATACTCACCGCAAAGGTACAAGGATAGCTCAGAACCTTCATTTGACACCTTCTCTAGGTTTGATTCGTTCAGAAGCATACAAGATACTGGATTTTTTCGTCAACCAGAAACACTCGGAAGATTTGATTCTATGCGCGGCAGTAGAGATTTTGATCAGGGTCATGGTTTTCCAACATGATCCGGACCTTTAAAATTTTAAAGACCCGAATCATTTGATCCTTGGATTCTGAATGTTTAGGTCCGGAGAGGATCTCTTCCCCTTATTTGTTAGTCCAAGCCTTGCCTATTTGTCAGTCTTTTCTCTTGGACAGACAAGTGAGCTATCAAAGTACAAATTCGGCATTCATTATACTTTCTTTTTAATACAGCATTCATTACTTGTATCCCCGGGAAGCTCAGAAAACTCACAAAGAGATGTGCATTCATCCAGACTTTCAGCTTACACATGTAAACCACTGTATTGTAAATTTAAGTATTTAATATTTCTTGCCATCTCTGGAAGATACTTGAGACTGGTGCAGCCTCCAAGATCAAGAAGAGTGAGCTTGTCAAGATGTTGAAAATACCCAGGAATTTCAACCAAACTTACACAGCCACGGAGATTTATGTTCACAATTTTTAGACTCCCAGAGAGATTTGGAACTTCAGTTAGATATCTAGAGTCATGCATATCGATCACTTGTAAGTTGACAAGTCTCTGTATCAATAGTAAATATAAATATAAAGAATTAATATAATTTCAACACTTGATTTGATACAAGAATTAAAATAGGCATAGAATATAATATACCTGCTCTTCTTTCCAAAGCTTCTTAACTTGGCTACCTGGCATATGAAGCTCAACTAGATTGTCCGGAGAAAAATTTGACGGCAAAGATTCCAGTGGATATTGAAACCAATCAAGATAACGAAGAGAATCGGGAAGGTCTAGAGAAGCGTTGAATTTGTAGCCACCATCCACAATTAGCATTATTAGGTTAGACATCTTTTTGAAGTCTGCATGTTTCAATGCTTGCTCTTCAATGTAAGGCCAATAAACCCGTATGGCTTCAACATTTGGAGTTTCCTGAGAATAAGAAAAAAGTTTAAATGTGAATATAAACATATTAAAATGTAACGCAGATTTGGAACAAAGAGTATTTGTGATGGTAATCATGTACAAGGTGTCTTAGTCTAGTCAAATATCCAACATAATTGTATCCTCCTCTACTTGTCTAAATAAACAAACATTTGTTCATATTCCAAACACTTCCTAACACAATAAATATTCAATCAAATTCATCTTTTAACAATCTCACTTCTTTATTATAAATTAGTTTTACTTTGTTGTGTTATCATCTCAAGTTTGTAAATTTTATTTTCTAAAAAAAAGAAAAGAAAAAAATTGAATGCATTTGGCTCTTACCGTGTTACTCCTCAATACACGACAGACATCCTCATCATTGAACAACCTACTCCGTTTACCGGGATCTTTCATACCTTGTTTTTGAACAATTTTCCTTCCCATTTCTTGTAGCAAATCGTGCATCTCTATGGTTTCCCTTCCCCCTTTTGAATCAATTGATATGAGAGACATCTCAATGAGAATTCTAATTCCAGATGTCGCAAACAATCCACGAACAACTAACATTCGTTTTACCTCAACCAGAGACTTCCCTTTATGAAAACATGCTATATCCAGAAATATCTCCTTCTCATTTTCTCTCAATCTATCAAAACTTATTCTCAACACTTTCTGAATATCTTCACTGGGATATCGTTTCAATTTGTTAAATTCATCTTCCCATTCTTCTTTGCTCTTGCAATTGAAGAACAAGGACCCCAGAACTGTAAGAGCTAAAGGAATGCCTTTGGCATAAGCCACCGCCTTTTCTGCCAAGTCTTTATAATCTGTTCTACGAGTACTATTATCCTTGAAAGCACGCAAATAGAAGAGCTGAAGAGCGTCATCCGATTTTAATCCCTCAACATAGTAGATCTTAGCCTCGTCAACAATTTTCCCAAGTGTGCCCCTATCTCTACTTGTGATAATGATTCTACTTCCACTGCCATACCGGAGATGATCGCCAACTAAACGTTCCATTTGCCATGAATCACCCACGTCATCTAGAACAATGAGGACCTTTGTACGACTGAGCCTTTCTTGAAAAGTTGATCCTACGGGCAAAAAAACTTCTTCCTTTAATATCTCCTTAAAAAGTGTTTTTTCCAAGTGATCTAGTCCACCTGCTTGTTCTGAGTTCTCCCTAACATTCTTAAGAAAACAACAGGCTTCAAATTTAGAAGAGAGTCTGTGAAATACGGCTTCAGCAAGGGTGGTCTTGCCAATACGGCCCATGCCCCAAATACCTACAGATAAGCAAGTGTCCTGTGAATGAATGTATAATAGTGATTCGATCTGCTCGATGCAGCTTTCAATTCCAACAAAGCCCTTTAAAGAGAAAGAACCGAGAGAGCTGGAAGGCAATTTTTTAAATTCCGGACAGGCATACAAGTCGAGACTTGTTAGGACATCCTTAAGGTGCTTGCAGCCACTAAGGTATAAAGTTTGAAGCCTAATTAGATTTCCAATAGACAAAGGGAGCCTTTCGACAGCTGTCCCTTGCAAACTAAGAGACACCAAATGTTCCATTGGCTCCAAGATCTCTGGGAAGTTTTCAAGTTCAGAGCAGCCAGAGAGATTGAGTTCCTCCAGATATTTCAACTTACAAATGTTGGTTGGTAGACTCACAAGTCTCTTGCAATCAACCAATGATAATTTACTTATATCCCTGGGAAGCTCAGAAAACTCGCCAAGAGAAGTGCAGCCATCTAGATTAAAACAACCAGAGACTTTCAGCTTACACTTGTTGCTTGGAAGTTTCTCAAGGTCTTTGCAATGCCATATTCTCAACTGAGAAATATTTTCGTGAGACCAAACTGATTCAGGCAACTCCTTTATACCACTTTCAGGTAAAAATAAGAATTCAATATTTTTTGGCATCTCTGGAAGATACTTGAGACTGGTGCAAAGTCCAACATCAAGATGAGTAAGCTTGTCAAGATGTTGAAAATATAAAGGAATTTCAACCAAACTTCTACAGTTAGAAAGATTTATGTGCCTAATTTTTGGACTCCCAAAGAGATTTGGGACCTCCATTAGATATATACAGTCATGCAGATCTATCACTTCTAAGTTCATAAGTCTCTGTAACAAGAGTAAAGAGAAATATCAAGAATTAATAAACGTGACTTAATTTCATAAAAGAATTAAAATAGGCATATAATATACCTGGTCTTTTTTCCAAAGCTTTTTAACTTGGCTATATGGCATATGAAGCTCAACTAGATTTTCCGGAGAAAAATTGACGGCAAAGATTCCAGTAGATATCCCCACCAGTAAAGATAACGAAGAGAATTGGGAAGGTTTAGAGAAGTTGTGATTTTGCGGGGATGGCCAGGATAGTAATCAACAATTAGCAATTTTAGGTTAGACATCACTTTGAAGTCTGCACATTCAAATGGTTGCTCTGTACACCGAGACCAATTAAACTTTATGGCTCGAACATTTGGAGTCTCCTGACAATGAGAGCAAAGTTTAAATGTGAATATATATAAATATATATATATATATGTATTTATATTGAACATGTTAAAATGTAATGCACATTTGGAAAAAGAATTCTAAAAAGTTATAGAATAATCTAAAAGTGTTTGAAAAAGAGCAGTGTGTATATATCGATTTACATAGCTTTACATGAGAGAGTTGTACAAGTAATGAACTCTTACAAAATAATTAAGAATATCTGAAAGATTATTATCCTAACGAGTTTCAGATTTCAAATTCCAATGGGCATCAAGATTAGATGCTGCAGTAGATGCTTTATCATAATCTTAAGAGTATTTGCGATGGTAATGATGTAAAAGTGTCTAGTTAAATATCCAAGATAATTGTAACAAAATAATATAAATGAGTTTTACTTTGGTGTGTTATAATCTAAAGTTTGCTATTTGTTTTTTTCTTAAAAATAGAAAAGAAAAAAAATTCAATGCATTTGGCTCTTACCGTGTTACTTTTCAATACATGACAAACATCCTCATCGTTGAACAACCTACTACGTTTACCGGGATCTTCAATACCTTGTCCCAGAACAATTGTCCTTCCCATTTCTTCAAGCAGATCATGCATCTCTATAGTTTCTCGTCCCCATTTTGAATGAACTGATATGAGAGACATATCAATGAGAACTTTAATTCTGGCTGCCACAGAGCGTGAACGGATAGCTAATCTTTTTTTTACCTCATTCACATTCATCCCTTTATGAAAACATGCTATATCCAAAAATATCTCCTTCTCAATACTTCCCAATCGATCATAACTTAGTTTCAACACTCTTTGAACACCTTCATTGGGACCTTCTTCCAATTTGTCCAATTCATCTTTCCAGTCTTCCATGCTCTTGCAACATAGGAATGAGGACTCCAGAAGCTTAAGAGCTAAAGGAACGCCTCTGGCGTAATAAACCGCCTTTTCTGCCAACTCCTTAAAATCTGTTCCGGGAGTACTGTTATTTTTGAAAGCACGCAAATAGAAGAACTGAAGAGCGTCATCTGGTTTTAATCCCTCAACCTCGTAGATCTTACCTTCTTCAACAGTAAGTGTTCTCCTATCTCTACTTGTGATAATGATTCTACTTCCAGTGCCAAACCGAAGACTATTCCCAGCTAAACGTTCTATTTGCTTTGAATCACTCACATCATCTAGAACAATGAGGACCTTTGTACGACCGAGCCATCTACGAACAACTTTTGATTCTGTGGGCAGAACTTCTTCCTTTAATATCTCCTTAAGAAGTGTTTTTTCCAAGTGATCTAGCCCTTCGTTTTGTTCTCTCTCCGTCACATTTCTAAGAAAACAAGAACCTTCGAATTCAGAAGAGAGTCTGTGAAATACAGTTTCAGCAAGGGTGGTCTTGCCAATACCGCCCATGCCCCATATACCTACAGTGATGCAATCGTCTGGTGAATCAATGCCTAATAGCAATTCGATCTGCTCGATGCGGCTTTTAATTCCAACAAGGCCCTTTAAATCGCAGGATGATTGGCAACACAATTTAGTCCAAATATCCTTCACAACATTCTTTACTAATTTGGCATCCGTCCTGGCATATATATGTACATATGATTATGAAGGAAAGCAATAGTTAATCTTAGATATACCTTACAAAATCTTAGCAGAAATCAAATCGTCATAAGTTTAAAGAAAATTTAAAATTTTGTACGCGTTAATTAAAGAGTTAGTTTGTTACCCAGCATTTTTTGGATGAGGAAACCCAGATCTTTTGGCTGCCTTCGTCAAAGCCTCTTTCCACTCTTTCACCTTGTCGATACTTTGGTGTTGAGCCAATGCAGCCGCATAACTCCCCTGTTGTTCTCGTACATCCGATGCATTGGTGTGGTAAAAAATGGGTATCACGAAATCGCCTCGTCTTTTTTCGTTGCATTCGATTATACGCACAAGCTCATCCAAACACCATGCGGAAGTAGCATAGTTTTGTGAGAAAATGATCACCCAAAACTTGGATTTCTCGATTGCCTTCAGAAGAGCAGGTCCGATTTCTTCTCCTCTCTGAAGTCTGTTATCTATGTACGTATCAATTTTCCTCCGAACTAAGGCTTCATGAAGATGGCAGGTAAAAGTATTACGGGTATCCTTTCCTCTGAAGCTGATAAACACATCATATTTTTCTAGACTTGGGGGGATATCAGCATCATCATCATCATCAGCTACAGCAGAATCAGCTCCAACAGAATCAGCCGCAGAAGACGAGGAAGAAAATGTTAATGATCTGCAGCACATGTAAAACAGAGTCCCGATGGCGATGACGATGATGTTGAAAACTAGAACAAACCCAATCAACTCCATCCCTCTTATCTCTATCAACCGAGCCGCCAGGTTTGAGAATAAGGTGGGATCCCTGAATGTAGTGGCCGGTGAATCACTGATCAAAGAACGAGCAGCCGCCAGGTTTAATGATTTGGTGGGATCCACAGATGTAGTGGCTGGTGAACCGCTTCTTCTTCTTCCGCGAAGATTCAGACAACCGAGCTTGGATGGAACTGAACAAGATTTGGCGAACGAATACAAAGGACCGAGTGGTAAAGCCATGATCCGCAGGGGAACGGATCACTCATTCTTCCATTGGGGACAGGTGCACGAACGACAACTAGATCTGTTATACAGGCGATTTAGCTACTTTCTTTCAACCCTGGTATTAGGTGAGGGGATACACGCAGAACCGTCAGAGAGATCAGAGTTTACCAAAGAAAAATGGGAAAAATGTATGAAAACTTTAGTTTTAACAGTAAAGAAAAAATAAAGGATAAAATGAATAGTATTAGGATTGATTTTTTAAGGTAAAAATATAATTTTTCGTTAAAATAAATAATACCGAAAATTTTTCGTTAAAGTTTTTTATAAAATTTGAAATTGTAGTTCTTATTAGGTATGTGCACAAAATTACAAAGGCACTGGGGAGGACAAAAATTGAAAAATTGGAGAGAAGGATTAGTCACTTTTACATACTTAAAAAATATTTGATAATCGATACTGCTACTACTTTAAAATTTTCTTTTAAATACAATTAATCAAAAGAAAAGTTTGCCCACAAGCATATTTGTAAGGAACTGAATCCTCTCGTGCGCTTAGGATGGGAATCCTTCTGAGTAGTTCATCAGAGCCGTTCAAACTTGATCCAATGACTTTAAATATAGAACTTCTCTAAAAGTTATAATAATTGAAGCTGTTGGATCAAATTTAAACTGTCTTGATGGGCTGCTTAAGAAGATCTCCATCATGAGCTTAGGAGAGGATCCGGTTTCTTTTTTTTGTAAAACATCTTTCGGTAAAATATACGCACTTTCCAAGAAAATCATCAAAGAGTAAACAAGAAAAAAAACATGAAAGATATAAAGACGAAATTGCACATAAACTATGTGCATTCAAACAGAAGAAAAGGTTATAATATAATCCCTAGTGAAGGACTTAGGTACCGTTTGGTACGTGAGACGGGACGGAATAGAGTGGGACGAGGCGTTCCGTTTCACGTTTGGTGCACCTAAAACGGGTGGAACGCGCTGTTCCACGGGACGAATTTTGGGTGAATTTTCATTCCGCCTCACCCCCTAAAACGACTCGTTCCACATCCGTGGAACGCAAAATTATAACCTCTCCGTCTCCTTCTTCTTCCTCCTTGTTTCTATCCGAGGACATCTTTACTCCTTCTCCGTTCCGTCCTGTACCGTCCCGTCTGCATACCAAAGGAAGGTGGAATTGAATCCAGCTCCTCCTGATGGAGGAAGTTTCCTAGTGCTAGTGGAGGACACATGGGATGGGGCCTTAATGAATGTGCAATATTCAAAATCAATGTTAAATGGTCATTAAAGGGCACATGGGATGGGGCCTTGCTTTACGCACTTATTCTTCTTTGACATGACCAAATAAGAGAAAAAGCATTTATACACAACCGAAAAGTCACTACGATAGTTATGATAATTCAATCATGCACTATTAATTATGTCATAAATCCTCATAGTAATTATGCATAGACTTTTGCACAACTAACAGCTTCATAGGCCTTTGACTAGAATTAGAGCCCCTTTTTTTCTTTTCTTTTTTCTTCAAAAACAAAGGTTTATATTTTGGAGAGGTTTTTTTCTGTTAAAAGCTGGGAGGGATTCAGATATTGGGGTGCAATGAGAGTGGGGTGGGGAGGGATGGGAAATAGATTCTCTCTTGAGCATCTGCTTAGGATCTTACTAACCCATACACAAGGGCCGTTAGATGAATCCAACGGCTACAATTATTTATAACTTTAAAAAGATTCTTTATTTATAGCTGTTGAATTTTCATCTAACGACCCTTGTGTGTGGATCAGTAGAATACTCCATTTCCGGTGGGATGGGGAAGAGGTTCAAATTTTTGGATTAAAATTTGAAAAAGTGGGCGATGGTGGGGTGGGGTTCATTGATTGCGAGAAGGTGTCAGTTGGGGTAATAATATCAAATTATAAATAAAATTTTACAAAATAAATGAGATAAAAATTAATGATTAGATTATTATTTAAGAGTTGATAAACGTATTTTTATTAGTAACACATTATTTAATTTACCCATTTTTTTTACAAATTTAGCCATAGGTTTGAGAGAAAGAAGAGACGAAACACTACTCCCAAGCGCGTTTCTTTATTATCTTATACTTGCTCAGCTCACACATTCACCATGCATTTGTTTCCCCACTCCAAGCCTCCCACAACAAATCAAACCATTTATTTGGGAAAATTTTTAATATTTTGTTATCTCATCTTTTCTTTAATTTTAGTATCTTTGTCCGTACAGTTTGATACCAATTTGGCTCGCTTATATTTTCATGAATATAGTCAGGACTAGCCCATGCATAGTGCGGGTTGGACGACCGTCCGGTGTCCATAAGAAGTGGGGGCACCAAAATTATTATGATGGTATATTCATATATTTTTTCATAAGAATATACATATTTAAAATTTATTTAAATGGTAAAGAAATTTAACTAGAACTAGTGGATTTTGTGGTTTGAAATCTATGTGCATGCTTATTCTTTCAATTTTTACGAATTTCTATTTGGTTGTTAATTTCTTTTTAATTACTAGCTAGTAGCTATATGGGTTGCAATTTCTAAACATTTGTTCAAATTCAAGTCTAACCTTTCACAAAGAGTAATGCGTAGACCAAATTTGCAAATCATATGACGTGTCACCAATAGTTTTAAAGGAAAACTAATGAAAATGGCTAAAAAACTTTGAGTTTTAACGATAAGGACAAAATAGAGATTAAAGTGAATAGTACCAAAATTGACTTTTTAGTGTAAAAATGTGGTTTTTCGTTAAAGTGAACAGTACTGGGAGCTTTTCGTTAAAGTTCCCTAGTTTTAATTTAATGCTCATTCATTACTTATACATATCAATAAAGACTACTAAGCCCGCCAATTTTGACCTTCAGAAGGGATGGTCGAGGAAGACAACGACGAGGACGATGACGTGCTTCCTAAAACCTTTTTTCGATGTAAGCTCATTGAACCACTACAAGACAAATTGTCATTAGCAATGGTCAAATGTCATCGGAAACGATATTTTACCATCGCAAATACTTATTTCCAACGGGAAAAAGCTCTCGTTGGGTGTCGAAAGTTGTCTTGTTGGAAATAATTTTTTTCATGCCAGCTATCGAAAATACTTTATTATCGACGCACAAGACCTGTCGTTAGTGGTTAGTTTTTCGTCAAAAATGAATTTTCGAAATGACAAACTTATTTTATGTTTGTCATGGAAATATGGTCGCAAATACTTATATAGTTATTGAAATTACTTTCCAAAAGACGACATATTTTTTGTGATGATGTTGTTCCGACCAAACAATTGTGTCGGAAAATCTTTTTCGAACAAAATAATCAATATTTGTGAGAGTGCACAATAGTCACAATTATAATCTTTGACCCTTAAATACTGCTCTAGGCTGTCACAAATCTTATTTTATATACAATAGGGTTATCTTAAAACACCTCATTGGAAAAAATAAAATGAAAGACATTTCCAATGGGAATTGAGGTAAGAAATATATGCTTTCTGGTAAAAATTCCACTGAGCATTGTTCAAAAAATATTTTGTATTATCATTAATAAAACAAATTGTATAAGATCAATGTGGTAAAACCAATACATTCATTACAAACCTAAGATATGTGTTTGAACATATCTTTATATACTAAAACCCAATCAAGGTGGTACTGTGGATAATCAGTGGGCGGACGATTTTGCCCCTCGATTTTTCTTCTGTTGACGCAAATGCCCCTGCTTTTCTCTTTTCTTACCGTTTGTCTCACCCGTTGGCCATTTTTCTGGTTGACGGATTTGCCCCATGGCTTTTTTTATGGTTTATGATTGGTTTTGGTGGTTCTGCAGGGAGAAGGTGGGAATTGACTGTGCCACGTGTTGGTCATCGTGTTGCGTTCTTTTAGGGGTTTATTTTGCTTCGTTTCCGTTTTCTTTCCTTTGTTATTCCAGTTCCCTCTTCTCTGTCGCTCTCGATTTATTTTTCCTTTTGTTCTCCACTATCTGCTTCCCTTTCGCGCGCTTTGTGTTTTGGTTTTCTCAGCCCTGCTTTTCTCACTTCACAGCTGCTTCCTTCTCTGGACAACTCTGTGGTACGTGATTTTCTTTCCATTTTTATCTTTCTTTATAGATTTTTGTGTTAGTTTGTGAAATGGGTTTTCTTCTGTTGTGTATTGAGAGATTGGGTGATGGGCTCTTATGGATTTTAGTGTTTCAAACTCTGAGAGGAGTTACTGCTTGTGGGGAGAGAAGTCTGGGTTTGAGTGAGTTTTCTTCTGTTGTGTACGTTTAGAGAATTATTGTTGCCTAAAACTCTATGAAGGGTTTGCTTTTTTTATTGTGAACTTAAACAGTCGAAGAAGGTTTATTTAATGGTTGAAGAAATTGACGATTGTTTGGTCGTCAAATATTTCTCCTCTTTTGTTTGTTGATTTCTTTCTAATATTCAAATAATTATTATTATGTAATCCTGATAGCATTGTTGCTACAACTCGAATAGATATGTACCAGAGCATGGGAGATGCTCTTGCACAGCAGTATGGTGGCTCTGCAGCTCACAACACTGTATGTTCTTATTTTATTCTTGGGTTAAAGCATGCATACATTATCAGTTGGTAGATGTCATAGATCAACCCCTATATTCTAACGTGAAGTAAAAAAAAAAAAAAACTCTTAACTCTAATCAGATGTCCATTGAAAAGAAAACAAATCACATTACAGACCAATACCTTTTTGCAGTCTTCTTGACAACGACAGCTTATCTGGGTATCTTCTGCCAGAGTTCTCGGAGTTGCCAAGCTTATTAATGTTGTATGTTTTCTTACTCGGGAGCATAAATTTGTGCCTTAATTATGTTTTCATCCTTTCCTTTCTTGAATTTTCGTACTGTTGGGAACAATTTTGTAGACTTTCCTTTTTCTACAACATAATTTGAGGGATGCAATCTCATATCAAGTTTCTTAGCCCTATAATCTTATTTGTTTTGCAGTTAAGTTGACAACAACTTTGGTGGGACTACAATTCCAGATTCGTATAGCAACATGTCTAAACTGTTCAAGTTGTAAGTGCTGCTTCTGATTCTATGTCTTTTAGTAAGTTTAAAGGTAAAATTGTGTTTTCTAAGGACTACAATCTCTATTTATTCATACATCATATTTAAAGCTCCAACTGCGGAGGTGTAAATCCAATTGATTTGGGATTAATCATAGCAACAATAGAGGGAATCGTAGTTTTTGTTGGGAAACACATTTCCAACCACTGTGTAGGGAACATCTTATGTTTCTATCTGATGATATATCACATTAGGTGATGGTGCTGGTTGATTGGAATGACAATCGAGAAGTAGCTCTTAATATTTAACACGACAAATCATGTCAAGATTGAATATCTTTGTGTTTTTGTTGTTTCTTTCAGGAGTTTGAGGAAATGCAACTTACAAGGGCCTCTTCCTGATTTCAGTAGGTTTCCAAACCTTGGTTTTGCCAGGTTCAAGTTTAATTGTGTAATAAATGGAGAGATTGATCGCCGTCACTCATAGTTGCGTTTCAGGAAACAAGTTTATCTCTTGCCAATTTTGTGTACCCACTTTTTATTCATGATGGTTAGTGTTGATGCACAAAATCAGCGAGGACTTTGGTACAACATAAAGTGTTAAGTTTGAGACCTTCGCTAGATTGCTCCGGTCACTAGTGTGGATAAGTATGTAAATGGATAGGGACAGGGTAGCAAACACCAGATGTACGTGGTTCACCCAGATTGGCTACGTCCACGGAGTAGAGGAGTTCTCATTAATTGTGAAGGGTTTACACAAGTACATAGGTTCAAGCTCTCCTTTAGTGAGTACTAGTGAATGATTTAGTACAAATGACATTAGGAAATATTGTGGGAGAATGATCTCCTTTTATAGAAGAGAGTTTCTTTCTTTGTTCTGACATTGACATGTGTCGTGTTGTGATTGGCTTCCGATGTTGACACGTGTCGCGCTATGATTGGCTTCTGATGTCGACACGTGTCGCGCTATGATTGGCTTCCTAGTTGGAGGGAAACTCTTATGGGTCCTTGATGGTATAACGTTAACCGGTGCTCGGTAATTTCAGGATTGGTCAAGTATGGTACAAACAGTGTTCCCTTAAGTTCCCGAGTGAGGGAAGCTCCTCGGTTGGGGACTTGCAAGATCCAAGCCGCTGAGTAATCACAAAACTTCTAAGTACCAAAGTGTGGTATCGTCTTCACTTGCCTTATCTGTCTCATAAGTAGATGTGGCATCTTCTTTGGAAGTACTCTTCCTCCATCCAGGGGTGGTATCTTTAACCGGTGGAGATGCACAAGGTAATGTATCAATTTCACTTGAAGCTTACTTGAAGTTTCAGGCTTGGTCAAGCGCGATACAAACCATGTAGTAGGAGTCCCCCAAATCGCCGAGCTAGGAGATCTGCCGAAAGAGGTGACAGACAAGGTAAGCAATCAGAGCTCCAAGCAATTAGTCCCAGATCAAAAGTTTGATTTCGAGTTCCGGCTGATTGTTCTCATTCTCCCTATCTTGCAGGCAGCATGAAGGATAAAGAGAAGAAAAAGGATAAGAGATGATATGAGATATTTTTGCTTTCGAAGAAGTAACTTTCCACAGGCTTATTCTTGAACTAGGCTGAAGGGTTTTCTAGTTTCTTCCAGAGTATAAGGCCAACTCAAGAATTTGAGGGTCAAAACAAGTCCATCAAATCAAGAGTTCGTTCGACCTTGATGATATGGGATACTTTTGTTGTTGACAAAGTAGTGAATGTGGTATGGCGATGCTTTGCTCTTTAGCAACGTTGCTAGCGAAAGGCTGTTGAAGTTTCTTGAGCTCTTCGGATAGGGCAGTGATGCCGAGCTTAGATTTGACTTAGACTGCACCGTCTGGATTATGCGGTTCTGCAGGGAAGGCGTCGTGCTATAGTGATCTGTTTTAGCTCATCCTTGAACCTTCTGCTTCAATCTTTTACAACGCAGAAGTGGTGCACAACCTTTGCATTTGAATGGTCCTTCAGAGCACTACTTCTTAGCGACTCATCCATGCTTGGCAGCTTCAGTGTAAAGAGCTAATATCGTATCAACTGTTCTGAAGTATTTGCCAAAAGGATTCGTGACCTTGACAACAGTTGAGGATGAGTACTCGAGAGCAATGCTAGGTGAGCAACCAAGCAAAGGTTTCGGGGAATCAGTTCCAAATCGGAAGTTTGATTTCAGGTTCCGACTGATTGCTTTCTTTCTCCTTGTCTTGCAGGTAAGAGCAAGGGTAAAGGAAAAGACAAGGAAAAAGCATGATATGGGATACTTTTGCTTTTAACCTTGATGATATGAGATACTTTTGCTTTGGTATGGCTTGTTTGCAGAGGTATTATCGGGGGAAAGGAAGCTGAGTATTTCGAGAGGCTTCGTTGGGAGTGCCCTCTCAAGTATGAGGAATGGTTGAGCATTTTTGCAGGTCTGCCTGTCCATAGAGGGTAGAGGTAGACATATATAGGAGTTTCCTCAACAATAAGTAGTAATGTTATTCCTTTACCCTTCTTTGTCATAGCAATGTAGTGGGAGCTGCAAGCTTCACGTGTTTTAACTTTGTCAGAGCATTTTGAAAAAGTGGTCTGTGGTATCTGGAAAGCTGATGTTGCGTGTGAAGATTGCAGACAAATTTTATCCAAGGAAATCTGGCTCTCGAAGTTCGGAGAGCGGCGCATTTTCGGTTTTCAAACAAGCAATCATGTTGGGGATCTGGCTCTCAAGATTCAAAGAGCGTTGCCTCTTCGATTTTTGAACAAACAATCCTATTGGGGATCTGGCTCTCGATATTTAGAGAGCGGTGCCTCTTCGATTTTTGAGAAAGTGATCCTGGTAAGAGTTTGGCTCTCGAGATTCGGATAGCGGTGCCTTTTCGATTTTTGAGAAAGTAATCTTGGTGGGAGTCTGGCTCTTGAGATTCGGGGAGCGGTGCCTCTTCGATTTTTTAGAAAGTAATCCTGTTGGGAGTGTTTTCTCGATGTGAGTAAAGGTTGGGCATTTTTGCCAGTCTGCTTTGCCACGGAGCACAGAGGTTGACACACATAGGGACTTTCCAGTTATCAAGCAGTGGTGCTATTCCTTTACCCTTATGGGTAATGGTAAGGTAGCTGGACCTTCAAAATTTATGTGTCTAAACTTTGTCAGAGATCTTTGGCAAAGTTATCTGTGGTACCTGAGGAGCTGATGTTGCGTGTGGGGATTGTCGACATATTTTATCAGGAAAATCTGCTTCTTGAAATCCGGAGAGTGGTGCTTCTTCGATTTTTGAACAAACGGCCCTGCTGCCCTTTCTTTTATAGGGGCACCAATTGTGTGCAAGAAGTACGTTCAGAAAGTTATTGCTTGTAGGAATTTCCCTTTATTTTCGTACTTCAGAAATTTATTGGACCTCATTTCTCCTTCATCATTTCTGAAAATGCCTGGCCCATCCGACCGTCGTTTTGACTTGAACTTTGGTAAAGAGGTAGCCATGCCTCCTCAAGACAATATATGACGCCCATCCTTCTTATCCCCTATTGGTCATCTTACCGTTGGGGACTCTATGATGAAGAATGATATGACCGCTGCGGTGGTGGCCAAAAACCTTCTCACTCCCAAAGATAACAGACTACTTTCCAAACGGTTTGATGAGTTGGCTGTTAAGGATTCTCTGGCTCTCAGTGTTCAGTGTGCAGGTTATGTGTCTAATATGGCCCAACGCCTATTTGCTCGAACCCGCCAAGTTGAATCATTGGCGGCTGAAGGGATAAGTCTCAAACAGGATATTAGAGGGCTCAAGCATGAGAATAAACAGTTGCACATGCTCGCACATGACTATGCTACAAACATGAAGAGGAAGCTTGACCAAATGCAAGAATCTGATGGTCAGATTTTACTTGATCATCAGAGGTTTGTGGGTTTGTTCCAAAGACATTTATTACCTTCGTCTTCTGGGGCTGTACCGCGTAATGAAGCTCCAAATGATCAACCTCTGATGCCTCATTCTTCTGGGGTTCTGTCCAGTACTGAGGCTCTGAATGATCACCCTCCGGTGCCTTTTCTTTCTGGGGCTCTGCCGACTGCTGAGACTCATCCTGAGCAACCTTTGTGAAGGCTCTATCTTGTTTGTTTATTTTGATTCATGTATAATTACATATTTGTAACTTATCGGAGATATCAATAAATAAGCTTTGCTTCATTTCAACGTATTGTGTTAAATATACCAAAGTCTTCTTCACTAAGTTCTTTGAATTTTTTCTTTTGTTGAAGCTTGTATGCTGAAGCTTTGTGAGTGAAGCATGTAGGTTAAGGTAGTGTTCCCTTCATTTCCCGAGTGAGGAAAACTTCTCAGTTTGAGACTTGAAAAATCCAAGTCACTGAGTGGTCGTGAGACTTCCGAGTATCATGGTGCAGTAGCATATGGTAGGAGTCCCCCAAGTCTCTGGTCGAAGGAGTTGACGAACCCGCCAAGTTGAATCATTGGCGGCTGAAGTGATAAGTCTCAAACAGGAGATTAGAGGGCTCAAGCATGAGAATAAACAGTTACACAGGCTCGCACATGACTATGCTACAAACATGAAGAGGAAGCTTGACCAGATGCAAGAATCTGATGGTCAGATTTTACTTGATCATCAGAGGTTTGTGGGTTTGTTCCAAAGGAATTTATTGCCTTCGTATTCTGGGGCTATACTGCGTAATGAAGCTCCAAATGATCAACCTCCGATGCCTCATCCTTCTGGGGTTCTGTCCAGTACTAAGGCTCCGAATGATTACCCTCCGGTGCCTTCTCTTTCTAGGGCTCTGCCGACTGCTGAGACTTCTCCTTAGCAACCTTTGTGAAGGCTCCCTCTTGTTTGTTTATTTTGACTCATGTATATGTACATATTTGTAACTTATCGGAGATATCAATAAATAAGCTTTGCTTCATTTCAACGTATTGTGTTAAATACACCAAAGCCTTCTTCACTAAGTTCTTTGAATTTTTTCTTTTGTTGAAGCTTGTATGTTGAAGCTTTGTGAGTGAAGCATGTATGTTGAGGTAGTGCTCCCTTAATTTCGCAAGTGAGGAAAACTTCTCGGTTGGAGACTTGAAAAATCCAAGTCACTGAGTGGTCGTGAGACTTCCGAGTATCAAGGTGCAGTAGCATATGGTAGGAGTCCCCCAAGCCTCCGGTCAAGGGAGTTGACGAATGAGGCATTTCCTTTCTAAGTGGTAGCCCAAAACTCATCCTTCATATATATTTGTTATGAAAGTTGTTAGGCCCAAAGAAGAGGAGGCCTACACAAGGGTTTCCGAATATATATATATATATATATATATATTAAGCTTTGTAGGTGAAGCTTTGTTGGGTACCATGAATTGATTTTGCTTCACACTATCTTGATCAAGAGTGTGTGAAACTTTTGTAGGTGAAGCTTTTGTGGGTGAAGCTTTTGTGGGTGAAGCTTTTGTATGTGAAGTTTTTATGGGTGAAGCTTTTGTAGGTGAAGCTTTTGTTGGTGAAGTTTTTGTGGGTGAAGCTTTTGTGTTGAAGCTTTGTAGGTGAAGCTTTGTAGGTGAAGCTATTGTGTTGAAGCTGTGTAGGTGAAGCTTTGGAGTTGAAGCTTTGTAGGTGAAGCTTTTGAGTTGAAGCTTTGTAGGTGAAGTTTTGGAGTTGAAGCTTTTGTTGGGTACCATGAATTGATTTTGCTTCACACTATCTTGATCAAGATAGTGTGAAGCTTTTGAGAATTTGTAGTTGCCCTCCATTTGTTAAAGCTTTCGTTGGTGAAGCTTTTGTGGTGAAGCTTTGTAGGTGAAGCTTTGTTGGGTACAATGAATTGATTTTGCTTCACACTATCTTGATCAAGATAGTGTGAAGCTTTTGAGAATTTGTAGTTGCCCTCCATTTGTTGAAGCTTTTGTTGAATTTCCCAATTTCCTTTTTTTTTTGTTTAGAAACTAGAAATTTGAAAATGTGGGAGAGACAACATATACAAATTTTGCTTCCACATTGTTGAGCAAGAGATTGTGATGCAAACCACACCTTGTAGTAGTCGAAGGTTTGGATGAACCATATAAATTGAATTTGCTTCGAACAGTCTTGATCAAGAGTGTGTGAAGCTTTCTACGAGTTGTAGTTGCCCTTCATTGATGAAACTTTTGTTGGCACCATAAATTGGTTTTGCTTCACACTGTCTTGATCAAGAGTGTGTGAAGCTTTTGAGAATTGTGGTTGCCCTCCATTGATGAAGCTCTTGTTGGCACCATAAATTGGTTTTGCTTCACACTGTCTTGATCAAGAGTGTGTGAAGCTTTTGAGAATTGTAGTTGCCCTCCATTGATGAAGCTCTTGTTGGCACCATAAATTGGTTTTGCTTCACACTGTCTTGATTAAGAGTGTGTGAAGCTTTTGAGAATTGTGGTTGCCCTCCATTGATGAAGCTCTTGTTGGCACCATAAATTGGTTTTGCTTCACACTGTCTTGATCAAGAGTGTGAAGCTTTTGAGAATTGTGGTTGAACTTCTTTGATGAAGCTCTTGTTGGCACCATAAATTGGTTTTGCTTCACACTGTCTTGATCAAGAATGTGTGAAGCTTTTGAGAATTGTGGTAATCTCTTGCTGGCACCATAAATTGGTTTTGCTTCACACTGTCTTGATCAAGAATGTGTGAAGCTTTTGAGAATTGTCGTTGAACTCCTTTGATGAAACTCTTGTTGGCACCATAAATTGGTTTTGCTTCACACTGTCTTGATCAAAAGCGTGTGAAGCTTTCTACGAGTTGTAGTGTTTGCATTGTTACAGAGGAGAAATGTCTGTAGCAGATGCAATAAGGCTGAATAGCTTAATCTTCGTATACCATGCACTAAAGTTGTTGTTGGCTTGCAATAAGACTTTGTTGGTGACTATAACTCTTGTTGGGCATAAGTGCTCCCCTAGTTGAGTTGTTAAGCTTGAGGGTTTTTGATTATTTGTGAATGCTAGGAGTTCACATGTACAAGTTGTACCACTCGTCTTCTGGTAGGTGGAATGAATGGTGAGTTGTTTTCATCATTTGGTTGGTGTGAGTTCCTTCATCACCTTTCATCACATTTCATCACCTGGTAGGTGGCACGAATATGAGTTCCTTCTTCACCTGGTTGGTGGCATGAATGGCAAGTTGCCAAATGATATTAGAATACAGGTTGTACATTTCATACCTGGTTGGTGGCATGAAGGAGAGTACGGGTTGTACATTTCATCACCTGGTTGGTAGCATGAAGATGAGTTCATTCTTCACCTGGTTGGTGGCATGAATGGCAAGTTGCCAAATGATATTAGAGTACGGGTTGTACATTTCATCACCTGGTTGGTGGCATGAAGGAGAGTACGGGTTGTACATTTCATCACCTGTTTGGTGGCATAAAGATGAGTTCCTTCTTCACATTTCATCACTTGGTTGGTGAGAATAAGGGCAAGGTGTCGAGGCATATTGTAGCAAGTGTCGAATGACACAAAGTATGTTGAACACTTTCGAAACACAGTTGGCTTATGTATGAATGTGTTGGAATGTATGATTGAACGAATATACTGTGAAGCTGTTTGTTTATTTGTATAGTCTTGTTGACATATACTTAGACTTTGTTTCATGTTGGAAGCATTCATGTTGAAGCTTTGAACCCGAGTGTTTCATTGCTAGGAAAGTAAGAGGATTATGACCGAGTTGTGTAAATCACCTCTTTATTGAATTCATGCCAAATAGTCTTCGTTACATAGGATGCCGAACGGCTGAAGCTTAACACTTGTACAATGTGATTTTACTTGTAATAGTACTTCAAGTGATCAGCGTTCCATGGATGGCCAAGGGTCTTGCCATTGGAGCTTTTAAGCTTGTAGGAGCCAGGGCGACTGATGCCAACAACTTCAAACGGTCCATCCCAGTTTGAACTAAGTGTTCATTCACTCGGGACTCTGTCGCAGAGTAATCTTTTCTTCAATACCCAGTCCCCCACTTTGAAAGAACGAGGTTTGACCCTTGAGTCATAGTAGTTGGCGATGCGCTGCTTGTAGGCAACATTCCTCAAGTGAGCTTGGTTTCTGTGTTCCTCGACTAGATCTAAGTTGAGGGTAAGTTGTTTGTCATTTTCGCTTTGCACGTAGTTCTGGACTCGGAATGTTGCTTGCTCAAGCTCAACTGGGACAACTGCCTATGTACCAAAGGCAAGCGAGAATGAGGTTTCTCCTGTTGATGTCCGATACGAAATGCGGTATGACAAAAAAACTTTGGGTACAAATTCTGGCCAACAACCTTTAGCCTTGTCCAAGCTGGTTTTCAAAGTTTGCTTGATTATTTTGTTGATGGCTTCGACTTGTCCATTAGACTGGGGATGAGCTGGGGAGGCAAAACATAAGTTGATGTTGAACTTAGAGCAGAACATCCTGAACTTATTGTTGTCGAACTGTCGCCCGTTGTCAGTGACTATCGCATTGGGAATGCCGAATCTGCAAATGATGTTCTTCCATACGAAGTCTTCTATTTTTGCCTCAGTAATTGTTGCCAAGGGTTCTACTTCAGCCCACTTTGTGAAGTAGTTAACTGCAACGATTGCATAGCGAACCTTGCCCTTCCCTGCAGGCATTGGGCCGATCAAATCAAGTCCCCATTGGGCGAAGAGCCAAGGGCTGATCATAGGAGTGAGCGGCTCGGGAGGGGAGTGAGGAATAGTTGCGTAGCGTTGACACTTATCACATGAGCGAGATATTCTGATGGCATCTTGGTGGAGTGTTGGCCAGTAATATCCTTGGCGAAAAGCTTTGTGTGCTAGGGATCGAGATTCAGCATGATCTCCGCAGACTCATTCATGTATTTCCCGAAGGACAATTTTCGCCTCCGCGGGGGTAAGGCATCTTAGATATGGTAGGTTAAACCCCGTTTGTAGAGTTTGTCATTAATGATCAAGTAACGGGTAGCCTTGTATCGAATCTGCTTAGCTTGGACTTTATCGTTTCGGAGGGTACCATACGCAAGGAATTTATAAATCGGGGTAATCCAACTATCCCCCTATTGTAAGTTGCACACTTCTGTGGCCATGATGCTTGGTGCTGCCAACAATTCGACCTAAATTTTTCTCCCAATTTTGTCTTCCACTGCTGAGGCGAGGCGAGCCAAAGCGTCTGCATGACTGTTTGCCGCTCGAGGAATTTGGGTGATCTGGTAGTGGAAGTGCTTGAGCAACAATTGTGTTTGTGCCATATATGCTGCCATGGAGCTATCCTTAGCGTCAAAGTTGTTGGTGACCTGGTTAACCACCAATTGTGAGTCACTGAAGATATCAATTCGTTTAACCCCAAGGTGTTTGGCCAAACGTAAGCCTGCTAGAAGGGCTTCATATTCATCATCATTATTCGATGCCTTGAATTTGAAACGAAGAGCATACTTCATTGCCACTTTGTCAGGGGTCATAAGGACTAGTCCTGCTCCACAACCCTGTTGGTTGGACTAGCCATCAACATATATACTCCATGCTGGGGTTGTTGGTTCTATTTTCTGAACTTCCGAGGGTAATGAAACCACTTCTTTAGGCGTAGAAACAATGTCAACAGGATATGTGAAGTCGCCGATGAAGTCTGCCACTGCTTGGCCCTTCTCAGCTGGCTTTGGTTGGTAGGAGATGTCAAACTCACCCAATGCTATCGTCCATTTGATTATTCTCCCCGAAGTGTATGGACTTTAGAGTATCTGTCGGTGAGGATGATTGGTAAGCACGATGATGGAGTGTGCTTGGAAGTAAGGGCGAAGTTTTCGAGCAGACATGACCAATGCTACAGCCAATTTCTCAATGTTGGAGTATCGTGTCTCCACATCTTATAAGGCCTTGCTAGCGTAGTAGACAGGCCGTTCGACATTACCATCCTTTCGAATAAGAACGAAACTTATTGCTGAAGCCGATACCGATAGATAGATAATGAGAGTGTCACCAACCTCAGGTTTGGCAAGCAAATGGGCTTTACTCATGTAGTCCTTGAGGTTCTTGAATGCCTCGGCACATTCATCAGTCCATGTAATGTACTTCTTACTTCCTTTAAGTGCTTTGAAGAAAGGAGCATATCTGTCTGTGGCCTTAGAGATGAACCTAGTTAAGGCTGCCACCTTGCCAGTAAGGCTCTAGATGTCTTTTGAAGCCTAAGCCGAAGGCATGCCGAAAGCACATTTGTTGGGGTTCAACCTCATTCGATACCTCTTCAGAATGGTGAAAGTTTCAGATAGGTTAGTGATGTGTTGGTCAGCATGTTTGCTCTTGACTAGCATATCATCAACGTAAATTCCATGCTCTTCCCAATCTGTTCGGCGAACATTGAATTGACTAGTCTCTGATAAGTCGCTCCTGCATTCTTTAGGCCGAAGGGCATGACTTTATAGCAATATAGTCCCCTGTCAGTAGTGAAGGTTGTGTGTTCTTGGTCTGGAAGGTTCATGAGGATTTGGTTATATCCTGAGTAAGCATCCATGAAGCTCAGGAGTTCACACCCTGCCGTAGAGTCTATAAGTTTGTCAATGAGATGAAGAGGAAAGATATCCTTCGGGCATCCTTTTGTTTAGGTCGGTGTAGTCGACACACATTCTCCACAAGACCTTTTGGAGCAGGAGACTTTCTTTGGTCAGATTTTTCTTAACAAGGACCACATTTGCTACCCATGTTGGATAATTGACTTCGCGGACGAAGCCTATGCCTTTGAGTTTTTCAACTTCTGCCTTCATTGCTTCGTATCGTTCATCGTCATAAAATCTTCGCTTCTGTCTCACCGGCTTGGTCTTGGGGTTAATACTCAAGCGATGACATATGATATCGGGAGAGATGCCTGGCATGTCCTCATATGACCAGGCGAAGACCTCAGTGTTCTCTTGCAAAAAAGAGATCAATGCCAACTGAATGGGTGGTGACAAGGTGGTGCCAATCTTCACTATACGATCTGGATAATCTTTTGAGATAGAAACCTTCTCCAACTCTTTAGCGGGTTGTGTTTGTTGGGTGAAAGAGTCATCTCGAGGATCGTCGGGTTAACTGTTGCCACCGTGAAGATCCAAGTTGGCTTCGTCTGAGCTGGTCTTTATGACTTGGTCATGTATAGAAAGGGTTTCCTTGGGCACAGACATGTGATGTTGCTTGACCGAGGTGTTGTAACATGATCGTGCACTAAGTTGATCTCCTCTGATGTAACCATTGCCATAAGGGGTTGGAAATTTCATCAACAACATATGTGTGGATACCATGGCCTTGAGGTCATTGATGCATGTGCGTGCAAAGATGACATTGTATGTCGTTAGACAATCAACCACCAGGAAGTTAGTGGTAATGGTAGTTGTGTAAGGGCCTGTACCAATGGTGAAAGGTAAGTGTATACTCCCTAAAGGTTGCATGATATCAATGGAGAAGCTTATCAGAGGAGAAATCGAGTGATCGAGCAAGTGTTCAGCTACATTAAGTGCCCTGACAGTTTCAGCAAACATGATATTGACCGAAGCCCCCATGTCTACCAGGATTCGTCGTACTTCAAAGTTGGCTATGTGAGCTTCCACGATCAGTGGGTCGTTGTGAGGGTAGATGATACCTCTTTCTTCCTCAGGGTAGAAACATATTGGATCCTAGTTATGCTTTTGATACTTGCCTCCTCTGATGTCTTCCACATGAAACACTTGGTGGCTAGGCCTTAAAGCTCGTTCGCTGTTTTTCATGGCCTATTGGAAGATTCAGATATGGGTGTGCCACCGCTTATGGAATATATCACATTCACTTGGCGTTGGTTACGGTTATCCCTTGAAGGGTGAATGAGGAATCGATCAATTTTTCCTTCACGCGCCAAAGCTTCAATATGATTACGAAGAGTGATACACTTCTCGCCGTCATGGTCGTTATGCTCATGGTAGCAGCAAAACATGCCCGTGTTCTTCGTGGGCATGTAACTCGACTGCCTCGGTATTGGCTTCGGTATCAAGTGTGCTATACTGGGGTAAATGGCCACGCATGTGGCTTTCAAAAGTGTGTATGTCTCATACCTCGGGGTAGGGCCTGTCCTGACACGTGCTTGGCCCACTGTGTTGACTGCCTGGGGGCGGGCATTATCGTGGCGATACCCTTGGTTATCGCGATAGTGTCTCTTACTCCTTTTACTAAAATGAGACTGGTGAAGATGGAAATCTTTCCTTTTGCCCTGAGATTGATATGTCTGTTGACTTGGCGAAGTATTAAGTAAGGCAGGGGGAGGCACTGCTGCCGTTTGGAAGGTCGAGGTCTTCTCATTTGGTTGGATCTGGCTTCCACTCCCTACTTGCTGATAAGGGGTGGCTGTGGGGGGTTTTCCTTGATATGCCATTGCCTCGACGGAGGCATGGTTATAAGCCTGCGCCATCACCTCAGAGTAAGTCTTCCAAGTGTTGGCATTGATCATGTATTTAAAGAATCAGTCATGTAGGCCTACCGTGAAGGCTTTGAGGGCAGTCTTGTCGTCTGCCCTGGCACAACGGGAATACTCATGGCTGAAACGGCCAGCATACATATGTAATGACTCGTCTGGCTTCTGGCGAATAGTGTACAAGTCATCCGCAGAGTGCAAGCGATCAGTCTGGAAAATGTGTTGAGAAACAAACAATTTCCTCAATTCCTTAAATGAGTCTACTGTCTCAGGTGGAAGATGGTTAGAGCTCCGCCAGAGAGGGTGGAGGGGAAGAGAAGACATCGCTCTTCGTCGGTGTCACGCCCCGTCCCAAAAACAATATATTTCGAGAATTAATTATGATAGGCCCAACTTAAAAATGTAGATAATTTTATTTCTTTTAATCACATCCCTCTAAGTCAATATTACTCTCTGTTACCAGCTATCCATATTTTCTTAAATGTCAAACATCTCTTTAAGTAAACACTAATTCTCGATTGTTTAGTCTCACTTATTTTATGGCTGCGTCTAACGTCTCGTTAGACTGCCTACGTACCCTAAACAGGGATCAAGCCATTCGTAGTTCACAAATTCAAATTCAATTGAATTATGATATTCTTACACATAATTAACAATCACCAACTAGCTTCATACAAGTGTATCACATTGAATGCTTATTTAACTTGAATCTAGAACATCAAAATTAGCGTAAGAATACGGCGTTGACTCCCTGGCCACGCGCCGCCGCCGGTGGCGGTCGGCCGTCCCTACTTGCCGCAAATTTCAACTATTTTTAAAAATTCTCAAAAATTACAGAAATGAAGATCTCAAAGAGTAGAGCAAACTTTATACCTGTGGCCAAGCCCAATTTGGCCTGGAAAGGCTCCAATTTGCCTCAAACACGCCGGTACCCTAGAATTTGGGTGTCCTCGACTCGACTCCATAGCAGCTCCGACGCCCCAAACCTTGTTTGGGCTTTGTTCCTAGGTTCTCAAGGAACATGTTGGTGGTGGTAATTGAAAGAGTTTGTTTCAGATTTGGTGGATCGCCACCTATGAACTCACGCACCCACCGGTGTGGTTTTGCACAGTTTCAAGGCCAATAACTATCTAATTTATGATAGAATCAGTCAAGGGGAGGTCATGGAACATTTTTAAGGTGGTTTGGTAACATAATTCGTCAAAAAACCCGACGAAAAGCCACCGGAGGAGGTGGAGAAAATCGGGTCGGGTCGATAGCATAGAACCGGCTCTAAGGATCCGGTGCACTTCCTTCCTCTCCTTTCCCCTCCTTTCTCTCTTCTCTCATTGGTCACTCTCACATCCCCCCTTTCCTGATTGGCCCTTCTCTCCCTCATTTCTCTCCTTTATCGTCCATCTCCACCGCCTAACTTTTCTTACTTTTAATCTGGGCCACACACGTGGCCTTCCGGATTTGGCTCCAAAAATCTGGAGCATTCTAGAAATGATAAATTTACAATTTTACCCTCGACTTTAAACGTTAATAACTTCCTCGTTATAACTCCATTTCACGAACGGTTTACGCCCACGCGTTCGTGAGGTCAAGCTCTATTCAAAAATATAAATTGTGACCTCAAAAGGTTCTATGAATTTTAAATAGTTAATTTCCAAATTGTAAACCTCGTAACTAGTTTAATTTAAAACTAAACTTACACAAATTATTATAAATTCTTGAAAAATCATATAAAAGCTCAATAATACAAATATGTAGATTATTATAATTTTTGGAAACAAAACTTTAAAAGTTCTCAATTTTAAAAGTTCTCGATTAAATTCTTCATAATCATAAATCGATTTATTTTCGATTTTCTCCACATACTCATATATTTAAATTTTTCAGGGTATTACAGTCGGTGTGCATCCGGTATGCCATGGTGGACTCAAAGAGGTTAAGGTGTTCAATCGGGTCCTCTTTTACAGTATAGAGTTGCAAGCCAAGCTTCTGCTTTGTCTTTGCCTGGAGGGGGTGTCGAGGATCCTCCTTATAAGAGGGCCAGGTCTAGGTTGGTTCTAATCAGGTATCTCAGCTTGTCGTTCGGCCCTCAACTTGTTTACTTCCTTAAGGAGTTGTAGGACAAGAAGGTCCTGAGTGGAGTCATGTACCACTGGAGCTTTCTTTCGTAAATCTCCATCTCCTCTTGAGAGTAGGAAGGTTTGATCAAGAGCATGTGATTTTTCCCTGGACTCGCCGTACTAACTTCCAAGGTATGTCTGTCGGAACATCTCTGAGTCCCCTCTACCTTCGTGTTTCTCTAGGACTTGTTGCCCCTTCCCCAAATTGGTAGCCGGCCTGGGACATGGAAGGGGATCGAGTCTTTCAGAGACCCTTGGGTCATTGATCTTCGAGCTTACATGGATGGGATTGTCTCGACGTTGCTTTAGGAAGTCTCGACAGTCGCGAAAGACGACTTTCGATCTTTCCACTCCTTCTGTAAGGATGTGCCTTCCTCCACTCCTCCTGCTTCGGGTCGAAGCAGCTGGGTTGAGAGAAGTCTCATGTTGGTCGCCATTTTGATGAGTAGCTCGCTCCTCAACAAGAATACCCATGTCGAAGGCAAATAACCCTCCATGTTGAGGGGCACCCAGTTGATGGTTGACTTCCACATGGGTGATGAGCTCGTGTGTTTTAGTATATCTAGCCTCGTGGAGCATCTTAAAGACCTTCTCATACTGCTCTTAGAGGATCTCATTCTTCATCGCTTCTTTCGTTGCTTCGCACCAGGTGCAAGAGAGGTGTCATTCTGTGTGTTGTGGCTTCCTTCACTCCCCATGTTGGAAAGGGATGCCTGGTCAAAAAATAGTGTACGAATGGTGGAAACCAGCTTAAAAAAGCTGAAGAGAGTGGGAATAAGTGTCGTTCCCACAGACGGCGCCAAATGTTGATGCACAAAATCAGCGAGGACTTTGGTACAACAGAAAGTGTTAAGTTTGTGACCTTCGCTAGATTGCTCTGGTCACTAGTGTGGATAAGTATGTAAATGGATAGGGAAAGGAAAGCAAACACCAGATGTACGTGGTTCAACCAGATTGGCTACGTCCACGGAGTAGAAGAGTTCTCATTAATTGTGAGGGTTTACATAAGTACATAGGTTCAAGCTCTCCTTTAGTGAGTACTAGTGAATGATTTAGTACAAATGACATTAGGAAATATTGTGGGAGAATGATCTCCTTTTATAGAAGAGAGTTTCTAGCTTTTTCTGACATTGACACGTGTCGTGTTGTGATTGGCTTTCGATGTTGACACATGTCGCGCTATGATTGGCTTCTGATGTCGACACGTGTCGCGCTGTGGTTGGCCTTCTGGTTGGAGGGAAACTCTTCTAGGTCCTTGATGGTATAACGTTGACCGGTGCTCGGTAGTTTCGGGATTGGTCAAGTATGGTACAAACAGTTAGTGCTCGCTTGCAACCCAATTTGCTGCTATAAAGTTTTGTGTTTTACAATATGTTCATGCTTAAACCTGTTCCAATTTTGAAGGTCAAGATGGGACACCTATCTGGGCAATGTTGGGATGTCTAGGCTTGGGTAGAGATGTGGACTTATGGAAGTGGTGAAGTAGCTTAGCTCTATCTCATTAGCTCTCATATGTTCTGTTTAAGCTCATTGGTGCTGGCTCTGAGGTTTTTCGAAGCTCTCCGTTTTCGAAATCTGAAGCTTAGAATCCCATTCAACCACAAGGAACTAGAATAATTGAAAAAAAAATGTTTTGACGTCCAAAAAGAAGCATGTGCAATCCTCTAATTTTATTAATATAAAAGAAGTGATGCAAATCCAGTAAAGATGTAAATAAGAGCTATTAGTGGGAAAAAATAGTTGTATAATTCCGGGCCTTGAAGAAGGCTACAAAGTATATGAGAATAACGTATCTATATAGTGTTTATGTTTGTTCATTTCTCCCTTACGGTTTTTTATGCCTGTTAACACTTGAATAATGATGCAGGTCAATCAAGCAAATAAGATTCATAAAGAAAACTCCACATCTGTTGCCAGTAATGCTCATGGGCAGAAGTATAGGAAACCAAAGCCTACAAATATGAAGCCTTTTAGGTTTAGAACTGATGTATGTGAAACTTGTTGTGACCAATTTCTTTAATAAGTATTAGTAGCGTTGATGCTTAATATGATACGTTTTGGGCTTTTTTTTAGGAAAGAGGGATGTTTAAGGAAGCAACTTTGGAGAAAAAAGCTCATACACCACTGAAGGAGATCACATTAGTCAGGACTCCAGGGGCAAAGTCAACAAGCAAACATCAGAATGTGATACAGGTATACTTGGGAGCTACAAGTGCTTTGTATGTGGTTTGAATATGAACAATTACATTGTGTATCACCGTCATATAGGCAAATTTGTTATGTGTGATGGTGTATTGACACATGACTAAAATGGATTATCTAATTTTATGCAATTTATAATTTTGGGTTTCTCTAATTTTCTGCTTTTTTGTGATTTATTTGATGAAAGTTTCAATCTTCAGGTACATTTTTCATATATGTACTCATCAAATGTCACGATTACTGTTCCTCTGGTTTTTTGGGCTACAAATTAAATTTTGGGGTTGTTTAAATTTGTTTAATTTGGTCCAAAATTAATTGATTTGATGTTCTAGGTTCTTTGTAGGCAAAACATTGGACCAGTTGGTCATATTTGGAAGAGAAAACGAAGATGGAGTTCTTGGTGTTGCATGAAGTTGATGTGTCCTGTCTCCAATGGAATAAATTTGATGTCACCATCTTCAGCATTCCTCATGCAGACCATTACTCTTGACTAAGTGAAAAGTACTCGGACCTTATTGAGTAAGTCACTAATTATTCATTTCAATTAAATGCTGATTATGATATTATGTGTAAATAGGATTGTAAATATATTGTACATAAAATTTTCAATCTCGCAGCAACGCGCGGGCACCATTGCTAGTTAACACTAGTCCTCAAACTCCGAAATGCAAACTTGAATTGTTTCGAAGATGTGCTGATAAAAGCATCTTCCCCTTTGTACATACAGTGTATGTAGCTCCTTCGTAACTCCTCATATATCTCACTGTGCCAAAACCACACAACCAAAATTTAATTAAAAGCATACATACGTGTGTGGGTGAAAACAAATGTGAAATTAAAGATGATAGGGTGCATACCAGGCCTGTTCTTTTCTATGGAATGCATCAATTGTAGGTCACAATTCTATCACAACGAGATACCCTTGTAATAAACAAATGCAAAGACATGTTAATAAATTTGAAAACCAGCGAAGAGAAGGAGCACCATCCGAGAGCTGGCTTATATGCCTCCCACTTCCTATACACTCTCATCCCTTTTATTTTGGGTGGTCACGGTTAAGTCATGTCAATATTTTGTATTGATTTTTTTATAGAAATAATAAGACAAAAAGTAATAGTAATATAAAATGTTGACGTGATTTAACCGTGACCGTACAAATAAGAAGGGATAAGAGTGTATGGGAAGTGGGAGGGCAGAGAAGCTAGCTCCCACCAATTGACGTGAGGGCTCCCCTCACGCTATTACCGCGCTAAGCCTCCCACAATGAATCAAACCATTTACTTAGGACAATTTTTTAAAACTTTTTGTTTTCTCATCTTTTTCTTCATCTCAGCAAAAATACAAGTATACGAAAATAACAAGGGAACTTAAACGAAAAGCTTCCGGTAATGTTCATTTTAACGAAAAACCACATTTTTACACTAAAAAGTCAATCCTGGTACTATTCATTTTACTCTTTATTTTGTCCTTATCATTAAAACTCAAAGTTTTCAAGCCCTTTTCATTAGTTTTCCTAAATCCTCCTTTTTCAGTATATACTATATTAGTACATGTTAGCCCATTTGATATTATTGTCTTCATTTTTTTTCATTATATACTATATTAGTAGATTGTTGAATTAAAAGTCCAAGTCATCTTCAGTATATGCTATATTAGTAGATTGCTAGCGTCTAGACAGGACCTAAGCTTCCGCTTAGATAAATTAGACGGTTTTAAGAAAATTTATTATATAGCTTTATTATATAAATAAATTATACTAGAAAAAAAAAACAATAAAGCGTTACTAAAAAAATAGAAAAATATTATTTGCTAATTAATCTTGGTTAATCACTACAACAACAACAACAACAACAACAACAAAGCCTTTTCCCACTAAGTGGGGTCGGCTATATGAATCCTAGAACGTCATTGCGCTCGGTTTTGTGTCATGTCCTCCGTTAGATCCAAGTACTCTAAGCCTTTTCTTAGAGTCTCTTCCAAAGTTTTCCTAGGCCTTCCTCTACCCCTTCAGCCCTGAACCTCTGTCCCGTAGTCACATCTTCGAACCGGAGCGTCAGTCGGCCTTCTTTGCACATGTCCAAATCACCGGAACCGATTTTCTCTCATCTTTCCTTCAATTTCGGCTACTCCTACTTTACCTCGGATATCCTCATTCTCAATCTTATCCTTTCTCGTGTGCCCACACATCCCACGAAGCATCCTCATCTCCGCTACATCCATTTTGTGTACGTGTTGATGTTTCACCGCCCAACATTCTGTGTCATACAACATCGCTGGCCTTATTGCCGTCTTATAAAATTTTCCCTTGAGCTTCAGTGGCCTACGACGGTCACACAACACGCCGGATGCACTCTTACACTTCATCCATCCAGCTCGTATTCTATGGTTGAGATCTCCATCTAATTCTCCGTTCTCTTGCAAGATAGATCCTAGGTAGCGAAAACGGTCACTTTTTGTGATCTTCGCTAGATTGCTCCGGTCATTAGTGTGGATAACTATATAAATGGATAGAGATAGGAAAGCAAACACAAGATGTACGTGGTTCACCCAGATTGGCTACGTCCACGGAATAGAAGAGTTCTCATTAATTGTGAAGGGTTTACACAAGTACATAGGTTCAAGCTCTCCTTTAGTGAGTACAAGTGAATGATTTAGTACAAATGACATTAGAGTACAAGTGACATTAGGAAATATTGTGGGAGAATGATCTCGTAATCACGAAACTTCTAAGTATCGGAGTGTGGTATCATCTTGACTTGCCTTATCTGTCTCATAGGTAGATGTGGCAGCTTCTCTGGAAGTACTCTTCCTCCATCCAGGGGTGGTATCTTTAACTTTAACTGGTGAAGATGCACAAGGTAATGTATCAATTTCACTTGAAGCTTACTTGTAGTTTCAGGCTTGGTCAAGTGCGATACAAACCATGTAGTAGGGGTCCCCCAAGTCGCCGAGCTAGGGGATCTGCTGAAAGAGGTGACAGACAAGGTAAGCAATCAGAGCTCCGGCTGATTGTTCACCTTCTCCCCATCTTGCAGCAGCATGAAGGATAAAGAAGATAAAGAGAAGAAAAATGAGAAGATATGATATGGGATACTTTTGCTTTTGAAGAAGTAACTTTCCACAGGCTTATTCTTGAACTGAGCTGGAGGGTTTTCTGGTTTCCTCCAGAGTATAAGGCCGACTGAAGAATTTGAGGGTCAAAACAAGTCCATCAAATCTAGAGTACGTTCGACCTTGCTGATATGGGATACTTTTGCTTTTGACAGAGTAATGGATGTATCAGCACGTGTGCTGTTACGCTTGTCTCCACATGCTTCCTTGTATCCTTCGCACTTGCCCTATCTGTTCCTCAAGTAGATGCGGTATCTTCCCTGGAAACATAAGGTGTTGAAGATGAGTACTCAAGAGCAATGCCAGGTAAGTAATCAGGTAAGGGGTTCCAGGCAGTCAGTTCCTGGCTGGGAGCTTGATTTCAAGTGCTGACTGATTGCTCTCTTTCTCCTTGTCTTGCAGGTAAAAACAAGGCCAAAGGAAAAGACAGGGAAAAAGCATGATATGGGATACTCTTGCTTTTAACCCTGATGATATGAGATATTCTTGCTCTAGTATAGCTTGTTTGCAAAGATATTATCGGGGGGGGGGGGAAAGAAAGCTGAATATTTCGAAAGGTTTCGTTGGGAGTGCCCTCTCAGATATGAGGAATGGTTGAGCATTTTTGCAGGTCTGCCTGTCCGTTGGGGATGGAGGTCGACATATATAGAAGTCTCCCTAACAACAAGTAGTAATGCTATTCCTTTACCCTGCTTGGTCATAGCACGGTAGTGGGAGCTGCCAGCTTCACATGTTTTAACTCTGTCAGAGCACTTTGAAAAAGTGGTATGTGGTATCTGGCTCTCGAGATTCGGAGAACGATGCTTCTTTGATTTTTGAGAAAGCAATCATGCTAGGGGTCTGGCTCTCGAGATTCGGGGAGCAGTGTCTCTTCGATTTTTGAGAAAGTAATCATGTTGGGAGTCTGGCTCTCGAGATTCGAAGGGCGGTGCCTCTTCGATTTTGGAGTAAGCAATCTTGTTGGGAGTGTTTTCTCGGATGTGAGTAAAGGTTGGGCATGTTTGCTAGTCTACCTTGCCACGAAGCACGGAGGTTGACACACAGGGATTTTCCAATTATCCAGCAGTGGTACTGTTCCTTTACCCTTGTGGGTAATAATATGGTAGCTAGACCTTCAAAATTTATGTGTCTAAACTTTGTTAGTGCTGTTTCTTTGTTATTCTTTTACCTTTCTTGGTCAGAGCGATGTAGTGGGAGCTGCAAGCTTTACGTGCTCAACTTTGGCAGAGACTTTGACAAAGTTATCTGTGGTACCCATGAGCTATTGTTGCGTGTGGGAAGTGGGTGATTGAACAGTAAGATTCATGTGCTTTCTACTTCACCAGAAGTCTTCGACAGAATGCCCATAATTTCCGCAAAGCTGAGTGTGCGTGTGACAGGTGCTGACAAGGCTAGAAAAGTAGGTGCCTCTTCGATTTCTGAGATCGGCCATCGTGGTCTCTGAGCAGCCCAGCTTTTGAGAAAGCGAGCGCCTCTTTGATTGATTCGGAAAACGATGCCTCTTCGATTTTTGAGAAAGCAATTATGCTGAGGGTCTGGCTCTCGAGATTCGGGGAGCAGTGTCTCTTCGATTTTTGAGAAAGTAATCATGTTGGGAGTCTGGCTCTCGAGATTCGGAGGGCGGTGCCTCTTCGATTTTGGAGCAAGCAATCTTGTTGGGAGTGTTTTCTCGAATGTGAGTAAAGGTTGGGCATGTTTGCTAGTCTACCTTGCCACGAAGCACAGAAGTTGACACACAGGGACTTTCCAATTATCCAGCAATGGTACTGTTCCTTTACCCTCTCTTCGATTTTTGAGAAAGTAGTCATGTTGGGAGTCTGGCTCTCGAGATTCGGAGGACGGTGCCTCTTCGATTTTGGAGCAAGCAATCTTATTGGGAGTGTTTTCTCGAATGTGAGTAAAGGTTGGGCATGTTTGCTAGTCTACCTTGCCACGAGGCACAGAGGTTGACACACAGGGACTTTCCAATTATCCAGCAATGGTACTGTTCCTTTACCCTTGTGGGTAATAATATGGTAGTTAGACCTTCAAAATTTATGGGTCTAAACTTTGTTAGTGCTGTTTCTTTGCTATTCTTTTACCCTTCTTGGTCAGAGCGATGTAGTGGGAGCTGCAAGCTTCACGTGCTCAACTTTGGCAGAGAACTTTGGCAAAGTTATCTGTGGTACCCATGAGCTATTGTTGCGTGTGGGAAGTGGGTGATTGGACAGTAAGATTCATGTGTTTTCTACTTCCCCAGAAGTCTTCGACAGAATACCCATAATTTCCGCAAAGCTGAGTGTGCGTGTGACAGATGCTGACAAGGCTGGAAAAGTAGGTGCCTCTTCGATTTCTGAGATCGGCCCTCGTGGTCTCTGAGGAGCCCAGCTTTTGAGACAGCGAGCGCCTCTTCGATTTCTGAGATCGGCTTTCGTGGTCTTTGAGCAGCCCAACTTTTGAGAAAGCAAACACCTCTTCGATTTATGAGATCAACCCTCGTGGTCTCTAAGCAGCCCAGCTTTTGAGAAAGCAAACGCCTCTTCGATTTCTGAGCAGGCGCCTCTTCGATGTCTGAAGCTCCGTCGAGTGCAGCTTTTTATAGGGGCTGGCATTAAGTTCCAAAGCACACTTGAATCTCCACCAGTAGAAGCTCCATTCTTGCACTTCTAAGATCTTAATTTGTTCGACCTCTTCTCTCTTCAACACCTTTGAAAATGTCTGGCCCCTCCGACCGTCGTTTTGACTTGAACCTTGTTGAAGAGGCAGCCCCGCCTTCTCCAGACAACATATGGCGCCCATCCTTCGTCTCCCCTACTGGTCCTCTTACCGTTGGGGATTCCGTGATGAAGAATGATATGACCGCTGCGGTGGTGGCCAGGAACCTTCTCACTCCCAAAGATAACAGACTACTTTCCAAACGGTCTGATGAGTTAGCTGTTAAGGATTCGCTGGCTCTCAGTGTTCAGTGTGCAGGTTCTGTGTCTAATATGGCCCAACGCCTATTTGCTCGAACCCGCCAAGTTGAATCATTGGCGGCCGAAGTGATGAGTCTCAAACAGGAGATTAGAGGGCTCAAGCATGAGAATAAACAGTTGCACCGGCTCGCACATGACTATGCTACAAACATGAAGAGGAAGCTTGACCAGATGAAGGAAACTGATGGTTAGGTTTTACTTGATCATCAGAGATTTGTGGGTTTGTTCCAAAGGCATTTATTGCCTTCGTCTTCTGGGGCTGTACCGCGTAATGAAGCTCCAAATGATCAACCTCTGATGCCTCATCCTTCTAGGGTTTTGTCCAGTACTGAGGCTCCGAATGATCCCCCTCCGATGCCTTCTCTTTCTGGGGCTCTACCGATTGCTGAGACTTCTCCTAAGCAACCTTTGTGAAGGCTCCATCTTGTTTGTTTATTTTGACTCATGTATATGTACATATTTGTAGCTTATCGGGGATATCAATAAATAAGCTTTCCTTCATTTCCACGTATTGTATAAATACACCAAAGCCTTCTTCGCTAAGTTCTTTGAATTTTCTTTTGTTGAAGCTTGTATGTTGAAGCTTTCTGAGTGGAGCATGTAGGTTGGGGTAGTGTTCCCCTAATTTTCCGAATGAGGAAAACTTCTCGGTTGGAGACTTGGAAAATCCAAGTCACTGAGTGGGATCGGCTATATGAATCTTAGAACGCCATTGTGCTCGGTCATGTGTCATGTCCTTCGTTAGATCTAAGTACTCTAAGTCTTTTCTTAGAGTCTCTTCCAAAGTTTTCCTAGGTCTTCCTCTACCCCTTCGGCCCTGAACCTCTGTCCCATAGTCGCATCTTCTAATCGGAGCGTCAGTAGGCCTTCTTTGCACATGTCCAAACCACCGTAACCGATTTTCTCTCATCTTTCCTTCAATTTCGGCTACTCCTACTTTACCCCGGATATCCTCATTCCTAATCTTATCCTTTCTCGTGTGCCCACACATCCAACGAAGCATCCTCATCTCCGCTACACCCATTTTGTGTACGTGTTGATGCTTCACCGCCCAACATTCTGTGCCATACAGCATCGCCGGCCTTATTGCCGTCCTATAAAATTTTCCCTTGAGCTTCAGTGGCATACGGCGGTCACACAACACGCCAGATGCACTCTTCCACTTCATCCATCCAGCTTGTATTCTATGGTTGAGATCTCCATCTAATTCTCCGTTCTTTTGCAAGATAGATCCTAGGTAACGAAAACGGTCGCTCTTTGGTATTTCTTGATCTCCGATCCTCACCCCTAACTCGTTTTGGCCTCCATTTGCACTGAACTTCCATATATTCTGTCTTTGATCGGCTTAGGCGAAGACCTTTAGATTCCAACACTTCTCTCCAAAGGTTAAGCTTTGCATTTACCCCTTCCTGAGTTTCATCTATCAACACTATATCGTCTGCGAAAAGCATACACCAAGGAATATTATCTTGAATATGTCCTGTTAACTCATCCATTACCAACGTAAAAAGGTAAGGACTTAACGATGAGCCTTAATGTAATCCTACAGTTATGGGAAAGCTTTCGGTTTGTCCTTCATGAGTTCTTACGGTAGTCTTTGCTCCTTCATACATATCCTTTATAGCTTGGATATATGCTACTCGTACTCCTTTCTTCTCTAAAATCCTCCAAAGAATGTCTCTTGGGACCCTATCATACGCTTTTTCCAAATCTATAAAGACCATGTGTAAATCCTTTTTCCCATCTCTATATCTTTCCATCAATCTTCGTAAGAGATAGATTGTCTCCATGGTTGAGCGCCCTGGCATAAACCCGAATTGGTTGTCCGAAACCCGTGTCTTTTGCCTCAATCTATGCTCAATGACTCTCTCCCAGAGCTTCATTGTATGACTCATTAACTTAATACCCCTATAGTTCATGCAATTTTGTATGTCGCCCTTATTCTTGTAGATAGGCACCAAAGTGCTCGTTCGCCACTCATTTGGCATCTTCTTCGTTTTCAAAATCCTATTGAAAAGGTCAGTGAGCCATGTTATACCTGTCTCTCCCAAAACTTTCCACACTTCGATTGGTATATCGTCTGGGCCTATTGCTTTTCGATGCTTCATCTTCTTCAAAGCTACAACCACTTCTTCCTTCCGGATTCGACGATAAAAGGAGTAGTTTCTACACTCTTCTGAGTTACTCAACTCCCCTAAAGAAGCACTCCTTTCATGTCCTTCATTGAAAAGATTATGAAAATAACCTCTCCATCTGTCTTTAACCGCGTTCTCTGTAGCAAGAACATTTCCATCCTCATCCTTGATGCACCTCACTTGGTTTAGGTCCCTTGTCTTCTTTTCCCTTGCTCTAGCTAGTTTATAGATATCCAACTCTCCTTCTTTGGTATCTAGTCGTTTATACATATCGTCGTAAGCCGCTAACTTAGCTTCTCTGACAGCTTTCTTCGCCTCTTGCTTCGCTTTTCTATACCTTTCACCATTTTCATCGGTCCTCTCCTTGTATAAGGCTTTACAACATTCCTTCTTAGCCTTCACCTTTGTTTGTACCTCCTCATTCCACCACCAAGATTCCTTTTGGTGTGGGGCAAAGCCCTTGGACTCTCCTAATACCTCTTTTGCTACTTTTCGGATACAACTAGCCATGGAATCCCACATTTGGCTAGCTTCCCCCTCTCTATCCCACACACATTGGGTGATTACCTTCTCTTTGAAAATGGCTTGTTTTTCTTCTTTTAGATTCCACCATCTAGTCCTTGGGCACTTTCAAGTCTTGTTCTTTTGTCTCACTCTTTTGATATGTACATCCATCAACAACAAGCAATGTTGATTAGCCACGCTCTCTCTTGGTATAACTTTGCAATCCTTACAAGTTATACGATCCTCTTTCCTCATTAGAAGAAAATCTATTTGTGTTTTTGATTTTATCTATCATTTTAGTATTTTATTCATTTTTATGTTCATTTTTTAGGAAAGGGATCCTCTCCAGATCCCTTCCACTAAGATCACAAATTTGGACTTTGAAATTTGATTCAACGGTTACAAATAGGGGTCTATTTTAAAAGTTATAATAACTTTGGTCATTAGATCACAAGTCCGAATTTAAAGCCTTGGTGAACTTGGTGGACTTGGTTTTATCACATTTTTATATATTTATATATTTTATTATTATTTTCTCTTTCTCTGTGCCACTCTTTCATTTGAACTCCCACCTTGACTTATCTTATCTCTCTCTCTTTACCGTTTCAATTTCTTTCTCAGAAAAACAAATCGTGGTCTTCCTTGTTTTAATTCCACACGATCCGAATCTTTGAGGGCTAAGAATATAGTAATTCACTACAAGAAATTTCATAAGATTTGGAATCTATCTTTCCAAGGTTATCAAGAAATTAAGTGTAGAACTTAGCCTGAAAGTATGCAAGAAAAATATGGATTGCCCTAATGGATGATGGTTAGTGCATTTCTATTTTACTCACTGTGTTTTGAGTTAACACTTCCACTTGTCTTTAGTATAGTGTAGAATATCACTTGTAACTAATAAAAGAACAAGCTCGTTCTCATTCAATTGACGTATTTACACGTTTGACGTTTAAAGTTTTGAACTTTCTCAATTATTGACCAATTTCTTTTAAGAAATTTCTAAGCACTTTCAATTGAGTACATTTTTATAATATCCTTAAACAAAAAGAAGTGAATTTTACACTACAAAATCATGGCTAAGATTATAGTCCTTCACTATTGGAGATTCCTAATGATTTAGAATTGTCTTTTCGAGTACAGGTGGCTCAACTTATTGGATTATTACTCGGTAACTATTAAGAGTCTAAAACCTATTTAGTTTGAGTTCATAACAATAAGGTATACACAATCATCAACACTACCAATCTCACCATCATATTATGCTGAAATTAAACATCATACCATAGTAAAATCAAACTAAATGGATCTTAATGATATGTGTTATAGAATATGTTAAGCTGTTCATATAGTTATAATACACACACAAAATCTTGTTTTCTATGTCCTAACTTTTCACATTGTTGGTCAGTATTTCACTTTTATTTCTTCTTTGTTGCAAAAAAGATGATTTTCTTGTACCATGCATAGGATTTTTAGAAATGAATCAAAACTAACATGCAATATTGAACTTCTGCTTTTCACTCGCTTATTGATTGGATTACAATCTTAGATTGAGAAAAGCCTTCCACAAGCTGAAAAAACATAGTTAAGAAAAGAAATAAGCTGTTACTTTTCTTTCATTACTAGTTGTGAATTTACTCAGAATAGCAATTGAATATAAAGATATTAAATTCATGAATTGTACGACAGAAAACAACAAATGCAAATGATATTTTCTTTAGAAATATAATTTTAAATTACAATTTTCTTAAGCTATATTAACAGTGGGACCTAAAGAGCACTAACAATTGGAGTTAGATATACGTGGTGGGCTAGTCTCACTGGACTCGCTTTTGGGACGAGTCCGGCTAGCATTCTCCCTTAAAAAATGGTCTTCCCAACAAGGCCATCATCACATCGAATTCACCTTCATTTTTGGTTGAGGTCAATTTTCATCATTGAGCGCTAGTTGATTATACCTAATGGGCCGGGCTCATTAGTCAGTGGCAGTTTTGAAATATCACAACAATACAGTACCGTTTTTGTCACAAAAACAAGGAAAAATCAATTAACGACTTTTTGCATCTGTCAGTGTCTCCGTCGTCTTCTGATTATCCTCCTAATCGGAGAAGAAGGGCAACCAAATCCCCGCTGTAAGTCGTCGTTTTCTAAGGCATCGAAATCTTCGTCCTCCGAATTCGTGGTTTTCTGATTCTCCTCGGCGCTCCTCACGGGCACGGTAGCCTGAGCGCGCGGCGCTCGATTGATTCCATGGTCTGGTCTTCTGCGATTCGTAATCCGACGGTGGCGATGGCGTCGGGGCAGAAACAATCGGCGAATGTGGATCTCTTCGATGCGTATTTCCGACAAGCCGATTTGGACCGCGATGACCAGATTAGTGGCAATGAAGCCGTCGCTTTCTTCCAGGGCTCCGATCTCCCCAAACAGGTCCTTGCGCAGGTACTCTCTATATATGTATATTCTGGTGTACATATGTATAATTGGATGTGTATTGTGGTGCGTATGATTATATTTGTGTAATAATATTGGTTGATCGGGATTTGATGCTGGTGGAAATGTGTTCCAAATCAGATTGATTTTGAATTTGTAGTCTAATTGTAGTTGAAGTGGTTAATGTGAGCTCGGGATGTCGTAATTTGCTGATCTAAGCTGAGATTTTTATTTTGTGTTAGTATAATTATAAATGCAGAATTGATGTTCAAATGGTAGAAAATAAGTAGATTAAGGATTTATACTACAGATAGTAAGGTTGAGAGAGTTATGTTATCAGGTCATTAATTTACTTTCTGGTGTATCCGTTCGACCTTAGGTGGTAAGTAGACTTTAGAAATGTGTTATATGACCCAAGGACTGACCTAGGATTGTTTATTACATTACAATAATGTAGTTGTAATGTAACTGAACTGATGCATCTTTGCAAAACTTGTACCATCCCTATCCCGGAGTTGAAGTTGTTTATTTTTCCTCTTTTGGGTGGTGGATGATTGACAATGTTTAGTTGGTGGATTGTCATTCTTTGCATGATGTGTTTGTATTTTGATGTAAAAACTTACTTGATGCCAAAAATAGTTTGTAGATATAAAAGTTTATTTGTAATTGGGAGTAATTTTTTGCTGCCCAATTGACATACAATCATCCATGTGCTATTAAATTGAGTCACGTCTGAATGTGCAGTCTAGATTGATAGTATTACTACCCATCATGCTACATGATCTTTGATGGAGCGGTTTAGGGAGGGACGCCTCTTCCAGCAGTGCTACCAAGCATTATTATGTTTGATTTATCCAATAATTTTCAACCTGCAAATAATCACTCCAAGGATGGCCATGTGGCCTGCAAATAATCAATAAAACAAATCACTTTTATTTGATGGAGAATAATTTCTTATTTTTCACTATAAAAGGCTTTCAACAACAGCAACCCATGCCTGGTCCTGGTGCTCGGCACATGGCAACCCCAGCTGGAGGAAGGCCACCGAAGCCAGTTGCTCCTTCTCATACTGAGGAAAATCAGCAGGCCAAGCAGCAGAAACCTAGAGTACCAGAATTGGAGAAACATCTTGTAAATCAATTGAGTACAGAGGAGGTTAACTCACTGAACTCAAAGTTCAAAGAAGCAACCGAAGCTGATAAAAGAGGTACTTAGAACTTTTATGTTTCCCCAATTTTTTCAGCTTGAGTAGAATAGTTATGTGTGCATGTTACTTTCTGATAAGTGTCAAATCATGACAAATATCCCAAAGACTTGGAATTCTTGTGATTGGGGGTTTTACTTTGTTCTTAATATCGCTCATTTCCGTGGAGAAGATTTTGATCGTGTTTAAGTAGGGAGACTGTTCGGGTTTTGAAGCTCATGATCAGTTCTTTTATAATAGTAATCTTAATGATTGGCACTTCATTTGTATTTAGTGCATGGCAGTCATTTTACTTTCTTTGCGATTGTGGGGGACAACTTAACCGAAGAGATTGCTTTTTGTTGAGGTGATTGGGTAGGCAATTAAAGCATTCCTTTTTATGCACCATAATGGTGATGAAATAAAGATCCAAATTTGGTTGAACGGGAACCGGGGCATGGGAAGAATTTATCGTGTGTGAATTTAGACCACCTTTTTAGAAGATAACTAGAAAATGAGCCAACGCAATGCCGCGGGTCTTAAAATGTCAATCCACGTAAGAAGAGTTGAAGAACTAACAATTGCAGCAACATTGGGTTTTGCAGTGCCAAATTCAATTAAGTAATACTCCTAAAAATATACATGATTGGCATCTTACATCATATATACTAATTCTATTTACATCCTTGGTTTCATGAAAGGGAGTTGTTAGTGATACTGTAAAAAAGTTATTGCATTGTCAGCTGAATACGTATTTAAAACAAAGCAAAGTGAAAAGACACGGTTTAATATTCCAATGAATTAAAAAAAATCAGAAATGTGAGTTCTAATTGAATTCATTCACAAACAATTACTAAATTAATTTGAAAATTAAAATGGGTGTATCCACAAACCGACGATCCTAAATCACCTGCTTAATTATGTGAGCCACATTGTTTGATATCTGTATTGTTATTCGGCTTGACACATCTGAGCAGGGGACTCCATGAAAGCTACAATGTCCATAAAATGTAATTATTCCTAATTATAAGCAGTGAATCAAACATACATAAAATGGTACGATCTAGTTTTATTCCTTTCCACAAAGCTCTTAGGTTCGACTCTTATGAAATGCTGACTTCGATACAAATTATTAATGACAGAAATACTCCAGCATCTTTTGCGTTCAAGTACTACTACTTAAAGATGTTAACACACCCATAAGCTGACTAATTCTAACGGTTGTGATTTTCACACACCCTTAACTACTTTTCCCACACCCCTTCCTATTTTTTAATAGTTAATTGATATCCTACTATTTAATCTTCCATATATACCCTTCTTACTTTTTTATGGTAATTAATGAAAGACTAAATAGGAAGGGGTATATATGGAAGATTGAATAGTAGGATACTAATTAAGTACTTAAAAAATAGGGAGGGGTGTGGGAAAAGTAGTTAAGGATGTGTGAAAATCACAACTACTATATACTTATATGAAGAAGAACCAACAGAGTGAGTAAAAACAAATTCTTAGCAAAAGAATTAGCTAATTCAATTAACAACTACTAATCAAACTGCAAATGCAACATATGAGTTTTTCTGGCTTCGAAGTTCAAACATAGAACCAACAGAGTCAAAGGTCTTCATATGCATTATGAGAAAAAACTCATTACGGTATCAGAAATCATAACTTAAAGCTAAACCAAAAAAAGTAAAGAGACACAATTGATGTCCTTTATGTCCATCTAAGAGATGGGCAAGTAAATTTTGTGAAGAAAGACCTGCTGGTTTGTCCAACCTGAGAAGATAATAAGTTCATTGAAGATTCATTGCTGGAGTGGTTGATTTATTTAAGTGATTTCTATTTTGTTGAGAAAATGATACCGCCATAAAAAGAAAAAAAAAAACAAGAAATACATAACAGTGCAATCAAATCATTTTTTTATGTCCTATACAGTCGGGTAGAAGGTGCCCAAATCAAAACAAAATGGGTATCTGCAGACTTGCTTGCTCTAAGGACACAACGATTTCCTACTTTAGTAGAATCACATCCAACTCTATCAATCACTTCTGAAATAGTAAAAGACCATGAAATTGTGCAGTCACTAAAGACCTAAATACTGAAATCACAAAAGAAAAACAACTCAATTCATAAATTAATGAATGAAAGGAGTATAAAGTTCAATCATAAACTAAGAAGAGTGAGAAAACATTTAGAAAGTTTTCTCATAAGAAAATTTGTATTAATAGGAAAACTAATTAAAAGGGCTTGAAAACTTTGAGTTTTAATGATAAGGACAAAATAAAAGGTAAAGTGAATAGTATCAGGATTGATTTTTTAGTGTAAAAATGTGGTTTTTCGTTAAAGTGAACAGTACCGAGTGCTTTTCGTTAAAGTTCCCATATAATTTAGTCCTTCTCGGGCTTAAAAGTACCATGTATGACACACATTAATGTAATCAACTGCTCAGATAATTTAGGAGGCGAAAACCAAAGCCAAATTTTGTTCATTTCATGCCTTGAAAGCAGACTCTTCAGTCTATACAGTCCAAAAGGATATAATACTACCTGAGGACCATCAGATCACTTGAAAGTGTATCCCAAGTGTGAAGGCTGTAAGCAAAATTGAACTCCTAGGTTAAGAGGAGGGTGATCCACTTAAATGCATAAAATTGGGGATTGACCTGTCATTTAAAATAGGAGCCCGGTCAGTCCTGTATAAAGAATTCTAGTGACCTAAATATGATATTCTCGAATAACCATGAAAACCTTAACGTGGTGAATATTTAAGCAGCATTTTACTATTTATAAGGCTGTCAACAGGTGACACATAATAATTCTATCAGCCGTCTTGGAAAAATTATTATTTTTTATCAAATCTCTAAGGAGATTAGTAATAAGAAAGTGATAGGCAGTCACTGGATAAGCTTGAACCTGGAACAACCTAGCTAAATAGTATCCGAGGCCATTCCATGCCATACTAATGGCATACTAATGCATACATTCCTCTTCAATTACATTTACATAAATGTGTTACTGCATACCATGTCATGTTTTATATAAATATAATCCTCCAATTTGACACAGTTGGTCACCAAAAAAATATATGGAGAATCAAATTGAAAAATCCAACATAACCCAAATTTACATTAACAGACAAACAGATGCTATAGTAAAGAAAAAGAGAGCCAAGAACAGAATTTTACTTTATCTATGCCGATGACTGTATGAGAACGAAACAAAGACCAATTGGAATGCAAAAAATAATGAAGTGAAATAAGCATATGGAAGTGTTATTTATGATGAAGTGAAATTAACCACTATGGTTTATTTGACATATGGATAATTTCGTCTAAGAAAGAGAAATAAGTATATGGAAGCGTTATATATATATATATATATATATATATATATATATATATATATTGTGTATTGGGATTTGAGAAAGACAATAATGTAATTATCATTACCTATTGGTTTTGAATTTGGGTGTTCGGAAGACTTAATATTTGGTTTAGTTTGTGTAGCTTTTTTTTGGGTATCTTTATTTTCTTCTAATCATGCAATTTCATATTGTATGTTTGAATGCTTTTGTTTCAGAAGACCTGACAAAAATGAGAAAAGAGAATGGAGACCTGATGGCATGTTGTTGGTTGAAAACTATATGAGAATACAGAAAGGCCAAACCTTTGGGGTTATTTTAAGTTAAAAAACTATTGATGCAACAAATACACTTAATGCACACTCCCAAATGCAGTCTTCGTGTTCCCATCGCAACACTATGCATCTAAATCCTATACTCACTTCATAAAGGTTATGAAAACCCCATCAATTTAGGGAATATAATTGTAATATGTAGACCTGACATTTTGAACCTGACCCGACCCGATCCGTTAATATTAGTATTTGGGTGGATGCTTAACAGGTCAGGTCGCTAATGGGTGAACCCGTTAACAACCCATTAAATAACGGGTCACTTTGGGTCAACCCGTTAGCACCCGATAGTTGAGGATGTTTTAGTAATTTCAGTAAAGTCTTAACAACAAAAAATAAACTCTATGCAAAAAATAATAATAATAATAATAATTGTTAATGGGTGGAACGGGTGACCCGTTAACTTAACGGGTCGGGTTCAGGTGATCCGTTAGCTTAACGGGTTGAGTTCGGATGACCCGTTAGCTTAACGGGTCGGATTCAACCCGACCCAAACCCAATAAACCTGACCCGTTTACAGGTCTAGCAATATGCATAATTAGTTGATATCAACCACGCATATCTCACACAACTAAGAATGCAGGGCCAAAATAAAACACCCCAACCCTCTTTTATATTTTAAAATTGTTTTAAAGCCTTAATTGGTGAGCCCGTGGAGCCCACCTTGTTTATTTTTTTTATGTTTTCTGATCTCTCTCTTCCTTCTTCTTCGTCTTTCTCCCCCGTAACTCTCCCTTAGCTCTCTCCTTGTCAGCTCTCCCGTCTCTCTCTCCCTCAACCTCTCGCATCTCTCTCTTCCCCTGGACTCACTAGGACCGAGTCACCATCGAAGAGAGGCTCGCAACGAACCCCGGACCCTGCCCTGCGAGTTCGACGGCACGGAGTAAGCTCCGGCGAGCACCGCCCCTTTCGAGGCCATTTCCGGCCAAACCACGGCGAGTTGGCCGGCGTGTAAGGTATCAATCTCTTCGTCTCCTTGAGTACTACAACTTTCCTTTTTGTTTCACTCAATTTCGTTGAATATTGAAGAAGTTATACTCATTTGAATCTTACCCAGTTTCCGGCGAGTCCGACGGCTTTCGAGGCATTTTCCGGCCAAACCACGGCGAGTTAGACGTCGTGTGAGGTACCATTCTCTTCGTCTCTTCAAGGGCTACAACTTTCATTGTTGTCTTGCTTGATTTCGTTGAGTATTGACAAAGTTATGGCCATTTAAAGTTGGGTGGTTTTCCGGCCGAAATTCCGGCCTTCTCCTTCAACAAACCCAGGCCATCCGGCCTTTCCCTCTCCCTCGGGCCTTAGGCCCGTGTTGCCTTAGCCCAGTACCCTAACCCATTCAGTTTTTATTTTTAGTTATATGTTTTTAAAACCCAAAGGGCTCGGGCCCTAGTTTTGGTTGGCCTTGGGCCGGTTTTCAACCAAGGGCTTAAAGCCCTGATTTCTGTTAGGAGGCCTTAGGGCCTTGTGTAGTGTGTGTGTGTGTGTGTATGTTTATAGTATATGTATGTGTTTGGGCTTAAACCCAAACCCCTTTCCTAACCCTAAACCATTTTAACCCAAAACCTTAGAAATCCAAACCACCCATTTTCACCATAAACCCTTTTAACCTTAGAACCCTAAAATCAAAACCCAATAAATCCTAATCCTATTTAACCTAAACCCTAATCCGGATTTCAAGCCTAAAACCCGTTAGACCTAATTTGACCGTTGACATCCGGTCAACATTGACTTTAGAGTTGACTTTTCGGGTTTTCGTCCGGGACCCTTCTTAGGGTAATTCGACGTTCTGAATCCGTTTCCAACGTCCGTTTTCCCAAATTCAATTTCTATTATATAGTTTTATTAATTGGACCCTTTATGTGCTTAGGGGCAATTATTGTGACGTTTTCGTCTTCGCTAGTGGCGCAGCTTTTGACAGCGAAGTACTGTGAGTGGACCCAGGGGCGGATCCACAGTGGGGTCGTCGGGGTCGCACGACCCCTTGGAAACCATGGAAACAACCTTGAAGCTCCCATATGCGACCTCTTGGAGCTGGGGTCGTCAGGGTCGTCGTCAGGAAGAGGAAGAAGAAGACTCGGCAGCGGCAGGAAGAGGAAGAAGAAGCAGCAAGAGCTTGTGACAATAAACACAACTAGTTGAAGTTGATGAGCAACAAGAGCTACTGCAACGGTTGTGTTTATTGTCATTTTCTTTTTTCTTTTTATTCCAGGTTGTCAGCCTGCTCTTTGCATGGTCTTGGCTCTTGGTAGGAGTTTTGATCACAAATCAAGAGATGAGTCGGACAACAAATGAGAGTGAAGATGGAGTGCTGTCCAAGGATCAGATTGATTCTCCGTTGATGGATGAGAGTAATGGAGGAAGTGGAAATGGTGGAATGGTTCTAAAGAAAGGGACATGGACCTCGGCTGAAGATGCAATTTTGGTGGAGTATGTTAAGAAGCATGGGGAGGGAAACTGGAATGCCGTTCAGAAGCACTCAGGCCTGTTCCGTTGTGGCAAAAGCTGCCGGTTGCGATGGGCAAATCACCTAAGGCCGAACCTGAAGAAAGGGGCATTGACTCTTGAAGAAGAACGTCTCATTGTTGAACTCCATGCCAAGATGGGGAACAAATGGGCACGCATGGCTGCACACGTAGTGATTTCTATTCGTTATGTGTGTTCCAGTAGTGATTTCTCTCAATTGGAAGGGATTGATGATCTTGCAAAAAAAATGGTGGAGACAAGGATGCATCAAGTATTCAATTATGTATATTTGCTCATTACATTGTCTTTAGTTTTACCAGTTGCAACTGCTTCAGTGGAGAGAGCATTTTCTGTCATGAATATTGTTAAGGGTCCACTTAGGAACAAAATGGGAGATCAATGGTTGAGTGATAGCTTGCTTGTTTATATTGAGAGAGATATTTTTGCTTGTATTGAAAATGAAGCTATAATACTTCGTTTTCAAAATATGAAATCTCGTCGTGGACAATTATAGTTTGTAATATTGTTTCCGTTATGAATTATGAATGAAAGTACTATGATTTCATTGCCAATATGTTTTTCCATCCTAAATTTTTATTTGAACTTTTACACTGCGACCCCTTGGGGTAAGATTCCTGGATCCGCCACTGAGTGGACCCCTTCTAAAATTACATGATTTGATAATTTAATTGCATAAATGATTAGCATGCCTACGGATTTATGATTTGATTTATGTGAAGCCTGATGATTTAATATATTGATTATCGTCTCGTGTTTTTGGTGAGGAATTAATTGTTGGCCTATATTGAGCTATATTTTAATATATCGTATTTTCTATAAAAATCATGAACTGGTAGACTATCTGATTGATGATGATAGGATGCTAGAACATGATTTTGAACCCTCTTTATAGCGTAGACGATAATCGGTAACCTATGCTACGAAGTGGTATTTATGAGAGGCGTAAATATTTGTGCGTACCTAGTAGACACTATGCATGCCGCCTGGGGCGAGGATCTGGTGTTGGCATGTAGGCCGGGAGAAATAATCCCTAGCGAAAGGCTGAGGGACACGGAGACTGGCATTGGGCCCGGGAGGGAGTTATCTCTGGCTACGGGCACAGAGACTGAGGTGCGGGCATTGGGCCGGGAGTTATATTTATTCGGTGATCTTACTAGCAGCACACCGCGTTTACGAGACGATTTTACGAGATGTTTTACGCGATGATTTATATGATGTTTTCCGCGTTATGGCTTTTGAGATATTTTTTGGCATGCTAGGATTTTTATTAAATCCATCACTTATTATGCTAGTAGTTTTCATTTATATAAACTTTGGGGGTTAGTATCTTGATAACTGTTTTATTATTATTGTATATAAACTTGGTCCACTCACCTTTGTTTTGCGCCCCCATTCAGGACTTAGAATCAAGGCACCTAATCCCGACGTGAAGACACTTCCGCAGCAGCATCTTCGGATCCTCTCGATGTAGGACCCACTTCTTTATTCATTCAATTTTATCTCAATTCTTTTTAGTGATTAGGTTTAGTTGTATGTTCTGAACACGTTCTTAAAATTATTAACTCTTATTTATTTCTTATTCTTAGTTTTTGTATCAATTAATGGCTTTCGTCACCCTCGGGTGTCGGCCAGCACGTGTCTATCCTGGTATTCGGGGAATATCAGGGTCGGGGCGTGTCAGATTGGAACATGTTCTTAAAATTATTAACTCTTATTTATTTCTTATTCTTAGTTTTTGTATCAATTAATGGCTTTCGTCACCCTCGGGTGTCGGCCAGCACGTGACCATCCTGATATCCCGAAGATATCGGGATCGGGACGTGTCAGATTGGTATCAGAGCGTGGTTTGTTCAGAGCATACTTAGGATTCTTTTCTATTCTCTTAAAGTGTTGGTTTTGACATCATTTGGATGTCACGACTTCCGGATTTTGTGCCAGTCGGCGCAGTTGTGTGAATCTCTCTCTGATTGAATTATCACCTTTTAGTTGAAATACAAGAATTCGTGTCGGGATTGTGCCTCAACAGTGATGAAGTGGATTGTTGGATGACTTTCGACCTCGGATCGATACTCAGACGATGTGTTTTAGAAATCTCAATTTGAAGAATTCTGGTTAAGACCAGCTGTAGATTCGAAATGGCGATGCCACTCTGCAACATGCGTTCCCTAGGAATTGCGGGCGGAGTCGGCTCTACATCGAAATCTTGAGAAACTCCTCGGCAGCAGACGCTATTCTCATCAATTTCCAAAATGAGTTGCAATTCTTATTGTTGTTATAGTTGGACTTGGATGATGAATATCCATTCTTGTTTGGATAAACAGATTCCTTGAATTTCACCTGGGTTTGGTACTTGGTGGCAAACTCTAGTTCCTCGTCCGCGTACTTTTCGGGGAAGGTGAACTTAGTCTCTTGCTTACAACCTAAATGTTCAGCCTTGTAATTTTCAGTGTAATGGCTTGAGACTCTATCATATTCATCATTGTACGAAGATCGAACTTTACTCTAAACTTCCCTGGACTCATTGAGCTTTGGTTTGCTCAAAAGCATCACTTTAAGGTAGCCAATTGTGTCACTGCATGCATACGCAGGCTGCTTTGTAGCTTTCTTCTTCGTCATTCTGCTGATTCAGAGGTTCTATGTTTAATTTTTGAACTTTGAAACAGCTCTCACAAAGTATTGTGAATCCCGAAATTTCTTTAGCCTCGTCAAATTTTATTATCAGTCCTTAACTATTATTGAGCTTAGTCTTATTTCCTTTTGACTAAGAAATCAGTTGACCATACTGTGATGATTTGCAAAATAATCAGAAACAGTGACTCTATTTCTGCATCTTTACCACCTTCTCGACATGGCTTCTCGCCTAATCAGTGAGAAATCCACGATCGATCGTTTCGGTGAAAGTGGGCACCCAGTTCGTGTTGTTTTGGACAAGAATGTTGGGAGCATAATCTTTTCACAAGCTTACCAAACTTATCATAAAGAGTTCATTATGGGTGTGAAGTTTGAGTTGTCCTTTGGTAGGAGACTGGTGAAGATTTTGGTGCAGAAGGTCAGCATATTGTATCACCATCTCACTAGAATTCATAGGCATCACATCGGTTATTTTCTAACGATATGTGTTCGTCTCAACGCATATTTCCACTGCTTCACTTCCGAACCTTATTGTTGTGAGTACGTGGTTGTTAAAACACTTCTAGCAGATTTGTTTGGTGCATTCTGAGATGGCACTACAGGACGGTCGAAGTGAGAATTGGATAATCTTTACACTTCTCTGGAAAGGTGTGTACTCTCTTTTGTTTTTAGGTTGACCATTTGCGAGTCGTTCTTCTTTCCACCAACTTTGGCCTTGTTTGACTTGAAATCTGCAACTAAGCAAAAATGGAGAGGTGGATTGAGCACTACAACAGTTCCCAAGAGATACTGCGTGTTGAGGAAGATGACTTCTCATTTTCTGCTTGCTTGGTTCGAGCTTTTGGGTCTACTACTAACATGGTAGCCACTTCTCTTGAATCCTAAGGTACAGTTTTCAAATTGGTTCGTTGTTGGCAAAACACTGGAGTAGTTGGTCACATTTGGAAGAACTGAGGAGGATAGGATGCTTGGTGCTGGATAGAGTTTTACGACGACAGTTTCTGTTTTGTTCGGTTTTGTGTATGGCACTTTTTACGACCTGGTACGATAGTTTTTCATGGACAACACTGGTTGACTGAAAAGTCTTGCGAACTTGTATTTGGAGCATCGATCCTACGATATGTGAAATTGTACACCATTTGAGAAATTACTACTTGCCTATCGAGACAACAAATGTGAGGTCGATATTGCGGGCTGCAGACTGTGATATCGATAGCTTATTTGGTGGGTTCGTTAAGCAAGTGGGCAAGAAGATTCGTCTACAGCAGCTGATGCAGATTCAGAATTTGTATTTCTTGGGACTCGACCTAAAGGCACATCTATTCTCGGAATATATGACATTTCGAATTCTTGGGCGAGACCCACTCTCATTTTTCAGTTTTGGTTTTCAGTGTAAGTATTTTAACTTCATTTACTCTAGTTAATTATTTTGACGTTACAAATGTTTTTGGAAAAGTATTTCTGTTTTCATTTTTAAGTTGATTCGAGTTTTTGAACTATATGTCAGTACATATCTATTTTGACGTTATCTGGCCTTAAGCTATTTTGTGTTTTCAACTTTATATTTTATTAAAGTATGTGTTCTATTTTTACACTGATGAAAAAAAAAAAAAAAAAAAAAAAGTTTGAGCCTGGAGGCACGAAAGATGGAATCATTGCAGCCGATCGCGACGGCGTGGCATTTTCCCTTTTGTGAAACCGCTCTTACCTGATCTCTTCGTTACATATATATATATTATTCTTCTTCCTATTTTCAAGTATTTTCGGTGTAGTATGTTGTTTTAAATTTCGAGGACGAAATTTTTTTATAAGGGTGGTAGATTAAAACACCCCAACCCTCTTTTATATTTTAAAATTGTTTTAAAGCCTTAATTGGTGAGCCCGTGGAGCCCACCTTGTTTATTTTTTTATGTTTTCTGATCTCTCTCTTCCTTCTTCTTCGTCTCTCTCCCCCGTAACTCTCCCTTAGCTCTCTCCTTCTCAGCTCTCCCGTCTCTCTCTCCCTCAACCTCTCGCATCTCTCTCTTCCCCTGGACTCACTAGGACCGAGTCACCATCGAAGAGAGGCTCGCAACGAACCCCGGACCCTGCCCTGCGAGTTCGACGGCACGGAGTAAGCTTCGGCAAGCACCGCCCCTTTCGAGGCCATTTCCGGCCAAACCACGGCGAGTTGGTCGGCGTGTAAGGTATCAATCTCTTCGTCTCCTTGAGTACTACAACTTTCCTTTTTGTTTCACTCAATTTCGTTGAATATTGAAGAAGTTATACTCATTTGAATCTTACCCAGTTTCCGGCGAGTCCGACGGCTTTCGAGGCATTTTCCGGCCAAACCACGGCGAGTTAGACGTCGTGTGAGGTACCATTCTCTTCGTCTCTTCAAGGGCTACAACTTTCATTTTTGTCTTGCTTGATTTCGTTGAGTATTGACAAAGTTATGGCCATTTAAAGTTGGGTGGTTTTCCGGCCGAAATTCCGGCCTTCTCCTTCGACAAACCCAGGCCATCCGGCCTTTCCCTCTCCCTCGGGCCTTAGGCCCGTGTTGCCTTAGCCCAGTACCCTAACCCATTCAGTTTTTATTTTTAGTTATATGTTTTTAAAACCCAAAGGGCTCGGGCCCTAGTTTTGGTTGGCCTTGGGCCGGTTTTCAACCAAGGGCTTAAAGCCCTGATTTCTGTTAGGAGGCCTTAGGACCTTGTGTAGTGTGTGTGTGTGTATGTTTATAGTATATGTATGTGTTTGGGCTTAAACCCAAACCCCTTTCCTAACCCTAAACCATTTTAACCCAAAACCTTAGAAATCCAAACCACCCATTTTCACCATAAACCCTTTTAACCTTAGAACCCTAAAATCAAAACCCAATAAATCCTAATCCTATTTAACCTAAACCCTAATCCGGATTTCAAGCCTAAAACCCGTTAGACCTAATTTGACCGTTGACATCCGGTCAACATTGACTTTAGAGTTGACTTTTCGGGTTTTCGTCCGGGACCCTTCTTAAGGTAATTCGACGTTCTGAATCCGTTTCCAACGTCCGTTTTCCCAAATTCAATTGCTATTATATAGTTTTATTAATTGGACCCTTTATGTGCTTAGGGGCAATTATTGTGACGTTTTCGTCTTCGCTAGTGGCGCAGCTTTTGACGGCGAAGTACTGTGAGTGGACCCCTTCTAAAATTACATGATTTGATAATTTAATTGCATAAATGATTAGCATGCCTACGAATTTATGATTTGATTTATGTGAAGCCTGATGATTTAATATATTGATTATCGTCTCGTGTTTTTGGTGAGGAATTAATTGTTGGCCTATATTGAGCTATATTTTAATATATCGTATTTTCTATAAAAACCATGAACTGGTAGACTATCTGATTGATGATGATAGGATGCTAGAACATGATTTTGAACCCTCTTTATAGCGTAGATCGGTAACCTATGCTACGAAGTGGTATTTATGAGAGGCGTAAATATTTGTGCGTACCTAGTAGACACTATGCCGCCTGGGGCGAGGATCTGGTGTTGGCATGTAGGCCGGGAGAAATAATCCCTAGCGAAAGGCTGAGGGACACGGAGACTGGCATTGGGCCGGGAGGGAGTTATCTCTGGCTACGGGCACAGAGACTGAGGTGCGGGCATTGGGCCCGGAGTTATATTTATTCGGTGATCTTACTAGCAGCACACCGCGTTTACGAGACGATTTACGAGATGTTTTACGCGATGATTTATATGATGTTTTCCGCGTTATGGCTTTTGAGATATTTTTGGCATGCTAGGATTTTTATTAAATCCATCACTTATTATGCTAGTAGTTTTCATTTATATAAACTTTGGGGGTTAGTATCTTGATAACTGTTTTATTATTATTGTATATAAACTTGGTCCACTCACCTTTGTTTTGCGCCCCCATTCAGGACTTAGAATCAAGGCACCTAATCCCGACGTGAAGACACTTCCGCAGCAGCATCTTCGGATCCTCTCGATGTAGGACCCACTTCTTTATTCATTCAATTTTATCTCAATTCTTTTTAGTGATTAGGTTTAGTTGTATGTTCTGAACATGTTCTTAAAATTATTAACTCTTATTTATTTCTTATTCTTAGTTTTTGTATCAATTAATGGCTTTCGTCACCCTCGGGTGTCGGCCAGCACGTGTCTATCCTGGTATTCGGGGAATATCAGGGTTGGGGCGTGTCACAAAACCAGAGTATACTTACCTAGGTGTTATTTCCTATTTGCATTTTGATAAGTCTCATGTTTTAACAATCATCCATCATCCCACTCATGGCATAATTGTTTGTGGGATGACACAACTCATGACACAACTGGAGTCTAATTCTACAGAACCCATGACCCTAAACAATCCAAAATTAATAGATTACAGTGACAACATTCCAACAAAAGAAAGAAGACCAAAAAAATTATCTACTCTAAAGTAATTTAGTTCCATCATGCATAAATCAAGGCAGTCACATGAGGCTAGTATCTATGGTAATCCAACACATTAACATAAAGCATCCAAATACACACTCAGAGTTACAAAACGCATGAAAATTCACATTCCAACGTGTTATTCAATCACCAATTTCAAATCCACCAAAACCAATTAAATTTATGTCAGTACGCATCAAAACCAAACCCAAAATCAAAAGAAGGTGATCAATTGTTTGATTTTGCTAAATATTACAAAATAAAATAAATAAAATATGTACAAATCAGCATGCATACCTTGTAGCAGTTCAGGGAACAGTAGCGTGAGTTGCATCGAGGGCATGTGTACTGGGGAAATTGCTTCTGGCAGCTGCAATTAACAAAAACAAAACGAAAAATTGGAATAAAATCAAAATCGGAAAATTTTCCAGAAAAAAAGTAAAACAAATTATCAAGCTTTGTTGATGAAAGAGAAGTGGGGTTGGAGAAGAACATGCACGCAACTATGAGCAGTAGCCAAAAGATTTCAAAATGATTTCTTGGCTTTTCAATCAGGACACGGATGCATATAAAAATGGCAGAGAGAATTAAAACCAAACCAAACAGTAGAAAATGAATCAGGACATGGACGCATATAATTTAGATAGACTGTTACCATGTCTGATCTTCATCAGTAAGATTGTTGTAATATTTTACAACCTTTGGATTGACAGGTCCTCTTCCATCTGAGAGAAACAAACTGATTATTGTTTGTGTGAAAGCTACTTGTTTTGTTCACTCTGAGTTATAATTTGGTGATCATGCATGCTTGGGATAAGTCTTGACCATGAGATGGTAAATCTATATGCCTTCAAACCAGTATCCACCATTCGTTGAACATCTCCCTGCAATGGTATATATGATATATATGATGCGTGCGTATCAAATAGCATCAGCATGTTTCTAATTAATATGATATGGATTTCTACAACACAAAAAGAGGCTTAGTCCCGAATCGTCTCAACAAATAAATGAACCGATTTCCTCTATTTTCTGATAAAGAATTAGAGCAAACAAAGAGGGAATTAGCATCAGCATGTTTATTCTAATTTAATTTAATAAATTCCCCTAAAATCCCCAAGAACCCTAATTTATAACCCCCAAACAAAGGCAAAAAGGAGAGAGAAAACCCAAATAAAGGGAAATTTGAGGAATTCAACATACCGTAATCAAGGGGAGGACGCTTTCCGATTGCTGAATTCGTCAATGACGGCGGCGGTTGTCCACCGTCGCTGTATCTCCAGTACGCGTACGCCATGTTTGAAGCTTGTCGATGGTCACTACTTGGTTTGTAGGCTCCACGGAGAGAGATATGGGGAGCGGAGAGAAAGGAAGACCAGAGGAAGATGAAAGAATATGGATTTTTCAGTAGAGAAGAGGAGAAAGAGGAAGAGTGAGAGATGAGAGGAGAGGAGAGCGGAGAGGGGGCTCCCCTTCTGAGATCAATGAACGCTGGAAAAAGTGTAGCTTCTCCTTCCCTTTTCACGATGACCAACACGCGCACCTTCGATTTTATTTATTTATGCTTTTTATATTAGCACCCCACAACATGTTGAATGCACACCACATTAAAATTTAATATTAATGACTAATTTACTCTACTATTTAATGACAATTTTGACCTTATTAGGTTTAAAAAATAATAAAAATTTTATAAATACATCCCAAATCACTTTTAACGTATTATTTATCTATTTCAACTATCAAAACCCCTCCTATTCTCCATTGTTGAATAAAACCCTAAGCAATGAAACTACAAACATGTTGATTGAGAAAGATAATTTTTTACGAATGGAACACGAAATCGGTGTTTCGAAAGCTTTGAAATCATTATTATTGTTATTGAAAAACGTTCAAATGAACCTAAACATTTTTTGAAATCATTCGGCAAACTAACGTTCAGATAGTTTGAAATCATTCGGCAAAATAAAAAATGAGTGTTATAAAATTTGAGAAATATGGGGTGTGTCTAGAAAATATAAGGTGTATATTAAGAATGTGGGGTGTGAGGGTATTATGGTGAAGGAAGTGGGGTGTATTAAGATAATTTTTAATTGAAAAAGTAAATGTGGGGTATATTAAGTATGTGGGGTTTATTCAACAATTTGTAGGGTGCTAATATTATATAGAAAATGTGTATTCAATATATTCATTTGAGGGATTACAGCCCATATCATATATACTAAAACCCGTAAGGGCTGATCACTGTGGATGACCAGTGTGTGGACGTTTTTGCCCCTCCATTTTTCCTCTGTCTCGCTTGCTATTTCCATATTTGTACAGTCGAATGACTGTTTTGCCCATTCACTCCACGCGTCCGTCATCGACTCACCCTCTATTTGGGTTGCGTCTTCTGGATTTTTCTGTTTGTTTCCGCCGGTCTCTCACACATCTCAATTCTATTGTTCTGCAACTCACCCTTTCTCGCTATCCCTTTTTGCCACCGCTCCGATTCCGCCTGTGTTGACAGCCTTCAAACTATAGAAATCATCATTGATCAAGCTTCTATTTCAACTGTGGCCTGTTAATTTTTGTCTTCATCTGGCTGATTCCAGCTGTGTTCGCACCCTTCAAAACCTAAATACCAAAATTCAGATCAGTTTTCTGAAGCTTGGGTTTGATTTTGTTCCGCTTCGTTCTGCTCCTCGCCTTCCTGTTTATTTGCCAAGAAATATTGAATGTACCCATAACTTGCCTTCCTCTTTCGGTTTCCAACTTTAAATTTTAAGGTATGAGGGGTTTCGAATAGGGATTCTAATGAATGAAGAGAGCGTTCTCAATTTTTCAAAATTTTCATGAATTTATTGGTTTTTTTAAAGCATGATCTGTTATTGTAATCTGAAATTTTTTGATCTGGGTTTGCCTTTTTTATTACTTTTGCTAATTGGATCTGATTGTTTTGGTGTTCAGACCAAGTCCCTCACCGGACGAGGATCTAGATCCGACCGACAAACGTTGGAGGTGAGATCCGGACTCCTCCCTCTTATCGTGGTGTGCTTTTTTGCATGTTGGTTTTGGTTTTATTGTTAAAATCACTCAGCCACTACAGCTTTTTTTGGAATTTTTGTTGTTCATTTTACTTGGATTTAGAGATTTTTTTTTTCTCTTTTATTTAATTTTTTTCACTTCTGCTGAAATTACATTTGGTTCAATTTTGTCAATTTCTGTTTGTGTCTGTAGAGAATTTTAGCGTTTTTTTTTTGTGATTATTATATGATGATTGGCTGACAAATTGTGGTTTTCCAAATTTTGGTTTTGCAGTATTTAACAGATAGGCAACTAGCTTTCAGATATAAGGAGAGGAAACTAAGGTATCCAAATTACCTAGAAACAGAGGTCTAACGGTTTCAAACCCAAGAACAGAAGCAACTCTGTGTGCATCACCCACCCAAGAACAGAAGCAGCTATGTGGGCATCACCTTGGAAACTGTGGGTGGCATCTGTGCAGCCATCAAATCGTTTATAAACAACCAGAAGACTATCCAAAACATGCTTTTATCTGAGGTACTGGTCATTACTTGCCAATATTGATCTTCTTTGTTAATATGAACTTTTTGCTATAAATTTAATTTCAAATTTTGCGTTTGGCTTGATATGCTAGAAAATATATACATTTGAGAATATTGAGAACTTACAGGTGTTGTAGCTACTGAATTTTGTCAACGGTTCATTCAGATTCATATTGGGATGTTCATGCTTTCAATAATTAATTAATGGCATTAGTGATTTATGAGCACTCAAGCCGGCAAAAAACTTTGCTTCTCAACAAAATTGGGATAGCTTCTAAAAATGGCTATTGGGAATCAAAACCTGTTTCAAATTAGTTTATCACTAATCATTTAGGATATTTCCACTGTGTTACACACCATGGTTATGATAAATTAATACAAATCATGTAGTGTGATATTTCCATAACTACTTATGTTGTTGATCATACTCAAAGATGGCTTTTCAGTGATATCATATATACTAAAACTCAACCCCCCTGGTCACTGTGGATGACCAATGGGCGGACTGTTTTGCCCCTCCGTTTTATATCGATTTCCCTTGCTGCTCCCCGCGTCCTCATCGTGCAACTTTTCGTTGGATTTTCTTCCTCCTATAGTGTAATACACGTGTTGCTCATCGTGGAAGGGAAGAAACATGGAAAAGCGGGCTCTTCCATTTGCTTCCACAGATTTCTCGAGCTCTCTCTCAAGCTCCGAATCGCTGGCCTCCGCAAGAAGGTATTTGTCTCTCACTTTTTTTTTTTCAATTCGAATTTTGTTTGAATGAATGTTGGATCTGTTGCCTTCGGGAAGAAATTTTAACCTAGAAAAGCTTGATTTTCAGGAAATCGCCAATTCGAAAGCTTGGTTTCCTGGTGAGTTCTACGACTTATTTGTTGAAATTTTTGTGATTTTAATTTTAAAAATCTGGGTTTTTTTGTTCAATGGTTTGCTCCATCTTCTTAGCTTTCTCACTAGAGATCTCTGCCATGGCTGCTCCACCAAACTTGCGTCCGCTCTTTCGAACCAGGTACAACTTCTTTCATTTTCTTTTGTTTCTGGGAAAATTTAGGGCTTGAAAATGTGTAGAATTGTAGAAGTTAAAGCCTGTCTCAATCTCTATGTTGGTCTATACACAATGAAATTGAATTTTGTGTTTCAGCATACCCTTACTGGAATTTTATGATTTGGGATAGTGGCGATTTGAAACCGTTAACTGGGATGAGAATTAGAGTGATTTGAAAACGGAGAGCAAGGAATTGCAGGTGGGTAGTGATAAATGATAATGGTGGGGACACCATGATGATAACACAAATTCACTATTTTGCACAGTTTTGAAAGTTGACTTCTTTTCTTTTTTCATTTTTAATTTTAATTTTTGTATTTTTGAACAGGTGGTGTTCTGGTTTGTCATTCCTTCTCATCACTTCTACAAGAGGTTAGTTTTCTTTTTTGCATTTAAAGAATGTTTAAAGAAAAATTGTATGTAATTGATTTTCTGCTATAATGTTTTGAAATTCCTTATTTTACTTGAATGTATTAGTGCTTGCTTTTGCTTTCACCCAGGTATCAAATCGGTTTTGTTTGTATGGTAACATGGATTGCTCAGGTTACGTAGGAGAGGATGGAGGTGAGAAATACAATTGGGAAAGATATGCTGAGAGGTTTACAAAACACCTTTGACGCTGTCGGTGAGGATTCTTCTGTTTAAAAGTAGGAATTTTTTAATTTTTCGTGGAATCGATGTTTTGTTTTTGACTGAGTTTATAAAGGATTGCTTGGACAAGTACAGGGTGTTTGGGACTCAAATTTATACACTGCTATAAGATCAATTTGTAATCCCGCAGCAACGCGCGGGCATTACTAGCTAGTTTATACATAAACTTTAAGCTATCTACCTAGGAGGTTACAATGAAACGGAAAGCTAATTATATCCTAATAAAAGCTAATAACAACATAACAGCTAAACAATAATGTATTGTTCTAATAAAAGCTAATAACAACATAACAGCTAAACAATAATGTATTGTTCTTGAATAGACTTAACTATGGTAACTCTTGTAACCTCCTAACACTCCCCCGCAAACTTGACGCCGGAGAGGTGACAAGTTTGGAAATAAGACGTGCAAACTGTGCAACGGGTAAGCCTTTGGTGAAGACATCCGCAAGTTGAAACAGGGACGGGATAAAGCGAACCTTGTGACTGTCAGAAGCAACTCGTTCACGAACAAAATGATAATCAATCCCAATGTGTTTTGTGCGAGCATGAAGCACGGGATTAGCAGCTAAGTGTGTGGTGGACAAGTTGTCACAATTTAGTAATACGGGATGGGTGAGTGGACAACGAAGTTCACTTAAAAGATGTTGAATCCATATAGTGTCCGCGCATGCATAAGCGAGAGCTCGATACTCGGCCTCTGCACTGGAACGAGAAACTGTGGGATGTTTCTTGGCACTCCATGAGATGAGATTAGATCCCAAAAATATGCAGTAGCCGGATGTGGACCTTCTTGTATCAGGACATCCTGCCCAATCGGCATCGGAGTAGGCAATTAGGAAGGAACAATCAGGAGACCTACGAATAGGAAGACCAAACCCAAGGGTGCCTTTGAGATAACGTAATATTCGCTTAACAGATTCAAAATTAACATCACTGCGGGATCCCATAAATTGAGCAACATGTTGAACCGCATATGAGATATCGGGACGGGTCATGGTAAGGTATTGGAGGGCACCAACAATGTGTCGATAAAGTGTAGGATCGGCAAGTGGAGTACCATCAGTACGAGAAAGTGTACCTTTCGAAGCCATGGGTGTGGAAACAAGTTTACAGTCCAAGAGATCGATGCGTTTGAGAAGATCTACTGTGTATTTGTTTTGAGTAAGATGGAGCGAATCTGTGTGATAATTAACCTCCATGCCAAGAAAATAATGCAAACGCCCCAAATCTTTGATGTCAAATTCTGCTCCCAGTGTGCGAATAAAGTTGTGAATATGAGAGGAATCACTGCCCGTGAGAATAATATCATCCACATACAATAACAAAATCAACATATGAGAATTGTCCTGATAAACAAACATGGAGTTGTCGGCCCGACTTTGATAGAAACCAAACTGTAAAAGGAAAGAACTAAATCGTTGAAACCATGCTCGTGGAGCCTGCTTGAGACCGTAGATGGCCTTATGAAGTTTGCACACATGGTGAGGACGATCAGGATCAATAAACCCCGGGGGTTGGCTCATGTAAACCTCCTCAGAAAGAAAGCCATGCAAGAATGCATTTTTGACATCGAGTTGCCGAATGGACCATTGGAAAGAAACAGCCAGACAGAGAACGGTACGAATCATCGTGGGCTTGACGACGGGGCTGAAAGTATCAAAATAATCAACTCCAGACTGTTGATGGAATCCTTTAGCAACGAGACGTGCCTTGTACCGTTCAAGTGTGCCATCGGATCGCCGCTTAATCTTGAAAACCCATTTGCAACCAACCGTATTGAGTGAATTATTGGGACGTACCAAGGACCAAGTACCCTGATGAATAAGTGCATTATATTCTTTGAGCATGGCCTGTTTCCACTCGGGAGAGTGAGATGCTTGTGTGTAGCACGTTGGTTCAATATTCATGTCCACTAAGGCAGCAAAAGCATGAGGGACAGGATACCGAGTAGAGAAGTTGGCCTGGTATTTAGGATTGGGCTTTAAAATACCAGATTTGGAACGAGTGACAACTGGACTGCGAGGTGGTGGAGCAACAGCGGAAGAATCGTGGGTTGTAGATGACGCGGCAGTAACAGGTGGCAGCATGGAAAGTCGCGAGGCAGAGAGTGGCTGGTCAAGGAGGTTGCTGTGCTCAGGAACTTCTGTCGGTGTTGGCAGGTCAAAGGCTGCAGGTGCGGGTGGGAGGACAGCTAGAGTGTCAAAGGCAACAGGTGGCAAGTTTGCTGCGGCATCCATAGATGAGGATGAAGTCTCGGCAGGAGGACAAGTGGAGGGTGCAGCAGTCGGTGTTTGCTGCAAGAGTGATGTCTCAGGGACAAGTGTACGTGGTGGGACAGGTGGCTAAGAAGATGGAACAAATGACAAGTCCACAGGAACAATGGCGAGCGGTGGAGATGAAACAGGTGTAGAGACAGCAGCATAATAAAATTGATCTTCATGAAAAATGACATGACGTGAAATATATAGGCGTCCAGTTGGTGGATGTAAGCATCGATATCCACGATGTTAAGCACTGTAACCAACAAAAACACACTGGAGAGAACGAGGTTGTAATTTGTTAGATACATAATTTCCAAGATATGGATAACACATGCACCAAAAAATGCGAAGAAATTTATAGTCTGGAGAATGACCAAATAAGGATTGGTATGGGGAGATCCCTTGAAGAACAGGTGACGGGAGTCTATTAATTAAATAGACTGCCGTGCATAAGGATTCAGCCCATAAGTTGTGAGGCATGTGAGCAGTATGTAAAAGTGTACGACCCATATCAGCAATATGACGATGTTTACGCTCAGCCAATCTATTCTGCTGGGGTGTATGAGGACAAGAAGAACGGTGCACGATGCCATTAGTTGCACAAAATTGCTTAAACTGTAGGTTGTCATATTCCTTACCCCCATCACTCTGGAATTGTTTAATAGACAAAGAGAATTGAGTTTTAACATATAAAACAAAAGTAGAAAAATGTCCAAAAACTTCGGACTTAAGACGCATGGGGAAAATCCACGAATATCGAGTAGAATCATCAGTAAACAAGACATAATAACGATAACCAGAGACAGACAGGACAGGAGAGACAGACAGGACAGGAGACATCCACACATCTGAATGGATTAAATCAAAAGGTGCAAGAGAACGGTGTTCATGAGGTGAAAAAGAAAGTTTTATTGATTTAGATAAGGCACAATGGCTACAATTTGAATGCCGTAAACGAGAAGTAGAACCTAAAAATGACTTAGAAACCAGTGAAGCAAGCACGTTGTTGGAAGGATGACCAAGACGACGATGCCAAAGAGATGAAGAATCAGCAACAGAAGAAAAAACGGTCTTGGGCCCAGTTAGGAGGGTAGGAAAGACGGGATAAAGGCCATCTTTACATAGGCCCTGAAAAAGAATAACACCAGTTTGTAAGTCACGAATGTGATAACCCCAAGGAAAGAAAGTAATACTAACATGCATATCACGTGTAAATTGAGCGACCGATAAAAGATTTTTATGAAGAGAAGGAACACGAAGAACATCAGAGAGACGAAAGACATAAGTACCAGAGGAAAACGAAACTTTACCAGACTGAGTGATGGGGAGGGTGTCACCATTACCAATAACAACATTGTCACGGGGTGCAGAGGATGTACCGGAAGGAAACAACTTAGCATCATGAGTCATGTGATTTGTAGCACCGGAATCCCAATACCAATTAGGATCTGAAGAGGGAGCAACATGCATGCCGGCAAAGGGACGAGAGTGAGGACATTTGGCTTGAACATGTCCATATTGGTGGCAATGCCAACATTGAACCGCTTGACGAGGTGGAGGGGGACCGAGAAGACCTTGAGCGTTGAAGGAAGGTCGCTATTGCCGAGAGATGTTCGGTGCAAGGCCCTGAAAAGAATGATATGGTGGCCTATGGCCTGAGGTATCACGCGAACGGAATGGACGCTGACCACGGGGCGGACGTGTGGTGATCATGGCAGCATGGGAGGGTGTAGAATTGAGTTGAGCCGCAAAGGCTTGTTGGCTCTCAAAAGCAAGCAATTTGGTGCGAAGGTCAGAAAAGGGTGGGAGGGGCGGGAAATTGAGAAGAGCCGTCACAAGCATCTGGTAATCAGGTCCCAGACCACGAAGTACGTAAGTAACCAAGTCAGAATTGGACACAGGTTCGTGGATAGCAGTGAGTTCATCATCCAAACTTTTGGCTTGAGCAAGGTAATCAGAAACGGGTTTGGAGCCTTTGGTAAGAGAGAATAGACGAAATTTCAGTTGTGCAGCATTGGCAAGTGACTGTTGAGAGAAATTTTGCTGGAGACAGTCCCATATATCTTTTGAGGTGGAGAACCCAATGACTTGAGGAAGGACGACTTCAGACAGTGTGGCACGAAGGATACTAATGAGACTTTGATCTGTTTGAAACCAAGAGGTGTAGTCAGGATTAGGTGTAGGTGTAGGAGTAGGTGTTTTGTCATCACTTGAAGAAGAGGTCAAAGTGGATGGAGGACATGGAAAAGAGCCATCAACAAAACGCCAAAGATTTTGGCCTAGCAAGAAAGGTTTGACTTGGCTTTCCCACACAAGATAGTTTGTATCAGAAAGTTTGACAGAGACAAGATGAGAGATATTGGGGATAGAGATAGGGGGAAAAGCTGATGCACTACCTGAAGCCATAAGGTCGTACCCAGTGCACAAGGCTCCCGCTTTACGCAGGGTCTGGGAGAGGTGAATGTCGGCTAGCCTTACCCCCATTTATAGAGAGGCTGCTCTCAAGTCTCGAACCCGAGACCTACCGCTCATGGGCGAAGGCACTTGCCATCGCACCAAGTGCGACCTCTATGCACTACCTGAAGCCATGTCGAAAAAAAAAAAAAAAATTAGGCTCTAGATACCATGTAGAAAATGTGTATTCAATATATTCATTTGAGGGATTACAGCCCATATTTATACATAAACTTTAAGCTATCTACCTAGGAGGTTACAATGAAACAGAAAGCTAATTATATCCTAATAAAAGCTAATAACAACATAACAGCTAAACAATAATGTATTGTTCTTGAATAGACTTAACTATGGTAACTCTTGTAACCTCCTAACAATTTATTTATATTCACAGATGGCATGGCCGTAAATAATGTGAAATTCACCCCAAATCACTGGTCATTTGAACAGTGCAATTGAAATCTCTTCTTTAGACTAAAGTAATTTTATATTACTGTAGGCTCAAAATATTATAAAAGGCATTTGACTCAGAAATGTAAGAATTTTACATCTAGCTACTAGCATAAGGAAATGATGTTTTAAACTTTCAGGTTTTGAAAGCTGATTCTGCATATTTGCTTTAATCTGTTTTCCATTTGGTATAAGGTTTTGTACAAGAGCAGATGTGACAATTGCCTTTATGAGATCACTGAAAGGGCATCTGCTGATAGATGTGAGGTATGCTGTAGGATACTTGAGCCTAAGCACATACTGTATTGGCTTAATGAATACTACATGAATCTAGGCTGAGTCCCTGGCTAAGAAATATGAAGAGAAATACAAACAAGCTGGAGATGTAGCTTCCAAGTTGACTAGTGAAGAAGCCACGTTTTGTGATTTACAGACCTTTCACCTATATAAATTTGTGGACAATTAGTGACCCATGTTGTGTGTTTTCTTTTGCTCATTTGAAGACCAAAGTGTCAAGTGCTTGCTGTTCGTTTTATCTGAGTCATATTTACCTGAACATTTGAGATGGCGTGCCTTTATTTTTTATGAGATAAGTGCCAATCAAAATACAAAAACAAATATGAGAAGGAGAAAATTATTTTATAGTTTTTAGGCCAGGTGGGATAGATAGCTGATGAAAGAGAGAAAGCGGTGTGGGAAAATAGAATCAGTTGAATGGTCATACCCCTAGAGGTGTTTTGTTTTTATTATCATGGACTGATTATCTTACGTGATTTATATGCAGGAGAAGAAAATGGAGCTAAACAGGGCAGTTGTCAAGATGGAGCAAGAAGGTGATGTTGATGCGCACTTCAGGTACCTTTGCGCAACCTTGCTGTTTAAAAAATACCTTTGCTCAACTTGTCTAAGATCATTTCCAACTGTAATTTTCAGGATCGTGTTGATCACATGCAATTAGATCTTGATGGGCTTGTGAAAACTCTCAATGAGCACTGCAAGAAGTATGGACTACGCAGAAAGCCTACAACATTAACTGAGCTTCCCTTTGGTACGTTGATCTCTTCCTTAGCTAATTTCTTGGGAGTCTAAGAATCTTATAAATAATGATAAGAATACTTCCGTTTGCTTATTCTTTATCAAACTATCTGATGGATTGTATACAGAACACGTTGTTGTTAGATATACTTTTACTTTGGGTTTGTCAAATTATTTCAATTTATAAATGGCATTGTCTTTCTAGAACCCGAAGGTCATTAAATTATCAAAATCCTACACAGAAACCCTTATTTTCACTATTGTAATATTTTCCTAATCACTCTGGTTTGTTTGATTACCATTATTCGAATTCCATGTAGCGCTTCATGAGTGTGTAATTTTCTTTTTCGTTATTGTTCACTGCTGCGGTATTTGTACTATATTGCGTCTTGTAATCTGAAATTTTACTTTGTTATCATATATGCTGGCAACCTGGCATCCTAGAAGGAGCTGCTGACTGGGATGAGGATTGGGATAAGTTTGAAGACAAATGTATGCCAAAAATGAGTTACTATAGGTCCAGTATTGTCTCTGAGATAATAATTTCTGGTATCACTTGGATTCCTTTTACCTTTTCACTTTGTGGTAAATGGATCATATTGCCCGCTGTTGTAGTTTCTTTGTCGTCTGGTTGTGGTTTGCCAACCTGTTCAAGAGTTTTAACTATTCGAGGTGACTCATTCACAAGTTCACTTTTGAGGATTCACTTTTGTCAAGGAGTTCACTCTTGATGTGTCAAATGTCTCTTGGCGCCTCCAATACAGAAATCATCATCAGTTCAGAAAGAAAAAGCTCCCCCAGTTGAGAGTTCAACAACAGCTTCTTCACCTAAAGTTGATGTTCAGTCAGAAAAGCCTCAAAATGCGGATGACAAGGCCGTTGAAAATGGAGCAGCATATGATAAAAATGAAGGCAAGTCAGCAAAAGGTGCTCCGAACAGTCCATTTGCTAGCAGTACTGTTGGAAGGCCATCTAGAGAATTTTCAGATTCTAACTATGCAAAGACAACAGACGCAGATGCCTCACCCAGTAATAAGGAATCTCAAAGGTATAGTTCTAGATCTGTAGTTTTCTACATATTTAAGGCCACCCTGATACGTGCAAAATTGTTGATATTCTAAACTGTCATGCGCGGTGATGATCATGCGGGTGCTGGGTCTATGTTTTCTGGTGACAAAGGTTCCGATGAACCAGCATGGGGGACATTTGACAATAATGATGACGTTGACTCGGTGTGGGGTTTCAGTGCAGTTAGTACCACCAAGGTAAGCCGATATTGTACATTCAGTATTTTTTTTTTTTTTTTTGTATTTTAGAGTGCATTAAGTATTTATTTATTAGAACTCAATTCTTTGACCTTGTGTTTATGCTGACTGGATCTTGCTCCATGATTGCTGTTAATACTACCTAGTTGTTTGTGGTGGTGACCACTTATCCTTGTTTTAGGAGTTTGCCTTAAGTATTCTAAGTTCCTAATGCTTGCTGAGTTGTTTAGTTATTGAAGATGGTTCTGGGAATTTTAACATTATTTGAATAGTTTCTATCTTCACCATTCTGATGGTTTCATCATGCAAATCAGTTAGTAGTACGGGTCTTTCAACCAAGTATGGCGAAACCAAGTTTCCTGATTTTAGTTTTGGCTCACTGCGGGATTGTTCTTGGTGCAATTAATTGCACGTTGAAGGGGACTCTGATTTAAGCCTTGGGTCTTGGTTAATCTTAGTCAAGATCATTTTTTTGTGTTGACAACTTGACATTGACAAGAGATGGTGCCATATTGCGCACACTTGTCGAATATTGATGGTTTCCGGTTAACAATGTATTAGTCATTGTTAAAAATAGTGACTGGAAAAAAGAAAGTTAAATTTCAAGTTAAAAAACTAGCATTCATTGTCATGTTAGAAACAGTTACTGTTAACATTCTGTAGCCGATGGAAAGTTTCCATTATTTTGCACCTTCCAAGTAGGCATGGATTCTCGGTTCCAGTGAATCCGCTTTCTTTTCTAATAGCATGTCGGTTACGTAGCACTTTCAAGCTTTTTGTTTTTGTGGTTTTATATTTGTTGTTATTGCTGGCATGCTGGATTGTGCTGTAACTGCTCTTAATCGTGTCTGATGTAGGATATGGATCAGGAGTCACTACTTTTCTGGCCCTGGGGAGTTCGGCCTCAACCCTATCAGGACTGGGTCATCACAAGGAGGTGGCTTTTCCCAGAAGAGCCGCCCTTTCACTTTCGACGATTCTGTTCCTAGCACACCACTCTCAGCCTTCAATTCAGGGTATTCACCGCCAAGGTACAAGGATAGCTCAGAACCTTCATTTGACACCTTCTCTAGGTTTGATTCGTTCAGAATCACACAAGATACTGGATTTTTTCCTCAACTAGAGGCACTCGGAAGATTTGATTCTATGCGCAGCAGTAGAGATTTTGATCAGGGTCATGCTTTTCCAACATTTGATGACATCCCAGACCCTTTTGGCTCTTCGGTGCCATTTAGGTCATCGCTGGACAATCAAACTCCAAGAAGAGACTCAGACCCCTTCGGATCTTCAGGTCCATTTCGGACGTCACTGGACAGTCAAACTCCGTGAAGAGAATCAGATTTTTTCGGGTCTTCAGCAAGCGCCATTTAGGACATCATTTGACAGTCAAACTTCAAGAGGAGACTCAGACGCATTTGGGTCCTCTCCATTTAGGACATCATTCGACGGTCGAACTCCAAGAAGAGACTCGGACCCATTTGGGTCTTCTTCAGGGCCTTTCCGGACGTCATTGGAGACTCAGAGAAAAGACTCTAATCATTGGAGTGCATTTTAGCCAGGTAGTTGCTCTGCTTATAGCTAATCCCAAGTGGGAAATGAATAATTATCATTCGAGTTAATTTGTAAAACTCCATCTAAATTACAAAATGATTACAAAAACTGGGGCAGAGTGTAACAAATTAATTATAATTGCTAAAATGTAAAAATGCTACGAAACTGAGGACTGGGCAGCAAATTGTTGAATTATCAAAAGTAGTGTAAGAAATGGTAAAAGAGGTCCCATGAGCAAGGACTGGGAGAAACCAAAGCAGAAGCCGGCCCAGGGCTATTGGCCATCCCCATCCAATTATTAAGCATTGGGCTGCTTATGACGTCATGCTGATGTTGATGTGAGAAGAACCCACTTGGGACCGCCGGCAGAGACGCTGGCGCCGGAGACAATATGCCCGGTGTTAGGGTAAAATTGGCAATCCCTGACAAAATGCCTGAGTCTGTAATAGCTTAGACTTGTTACATATTTACAATTGTAATAGTTTTAGTCTAGGGAGGTTTCTCACACTTTCAATGCGAAGATGTTACCAAAACGCGATACTCATTCAGGTACGTTTGCATGCATGCATCCAACTACATTCATCTATATCCATATGTTATTGTATTTGGGTTAGGACTTTTATTCTTGTGTGTTTTACTTTTCTAGAATGAATTATCCTGTCTTTCAAACCGTGTCATCAAACTGATTTTTCAAAATATGTTTTCAAACTTATCTGTTTGCATGAAGAGTTATCTGATTGCATGTTGGTAGAATTGTTAAACTACATGGATTGCTTTGTAGTACTTATCAGATAAAGGGCCGGTACTGTTGATATATATATGGGAAGTCAGGAACGTGAAGGGTTGAGCCATATATGCATGAAAAACTGATTTTATTGAAAAAGAATCTTTAGAAACATCAGCTTGGGTTTTGTGTGCATGGAAAATCAATTTAAATATTGATGTTAGCTTGTGGTTCGAATAGCATGAGGTTTTAAGAGAAAATATTGTTTTCATGCTGATTTCATTTGGGTTTTAAATTGAATATCAATTATGGAAATGTGCCTTGTGATTTTCGTAATTGATTGTTTTTCAAACAAACACTTCATCATATAATCATTCTGCATGATCGAGTTAGTATCTTGCAAAGTTCGAGGAAAAGGTGATTGACGGCTGCGTTAGTGCCGTGCCACTTCAACTCGAAGACTGACGAAAGATCGAGTAGCAAAGCGCGAAGACAAAGCTGCCAACTAGTATGTGTGTCTAGTTGAAGAGTTCTTGTAAGTCTTTATGTATTCTTTCTTTCTTAGTGCTTCCTGGCTTGGTAGCCCGAGGATTTTCCCAGTGGTGGGTTTTGCCTCGTTAAATCCTACATCATGTGCGTACTCTTTATATTTGTGCTGAATATTTGTGTAGGATTATATTTGCACATCTGATTGATTTAAACCATAAATTGAATTAGTGTTAAGTTGAAGTTTATTTATATTACTAGATTAAATTAGTATCCATCCTAGAACTTTCACCCGGAAATGGACCCATTTCGTCAAGTTGCACTGACCCTCCTCCGCCTCCGCCTCCTTAATCTTCAAGATAATTGAAAATACTTGTCATGAAGTCGTCGTCAAAGCTAGTACTAGTGGTGGCGGCGCCAGGGACGACCTTGTTGTGATCCGAGGTTGAAGAATTAGGGCTTGTCTTGTGTACGGAGGCGAGTCTTGCAGCCGGTGAGAGGCCGTCGGCGGAGGAGGAGGGCCGCTGGACTTGATCAAAGATAACAAACATGATATTACACACTTGTCTATAACATTGCGCTTTATAATGCATAAACAATACTAAATAGCCTTGCCTGTTTGTCACTATTATTTCTTTTCTTGGACAAACAAGCAAATGCTGTCCTTGAACTTACCTCTGTCTTCAGCGCCGTGCAGCCTTGAGCTCGAACATTACATAGCACTGGGAGTTCTAGCAAAGATTGAAGCCACTTGCAGCCGACTAATTCGAGTGTAGACAACCGAGAAGCCTGTTTGATGCTTGCAGGTATGCTCCTAATCTTGGTTCCAGACAGATATATACGTTTCAATGAGGTTGAGCAAACGAGACCATCAGGGATTTCCAATATACCGCTGTTGATGAGAACGAGTTCTTCTAAAGAGAGAAAACGGGTATAGGTGAAGGGCAATTTTTTAAGTTCCAGACAGCCAGACAAGTCGAGACGTTTAAGATTGGTTAAACGGTAGATACTTGTTGGGACAACCTCAAGGTGCCTGCAGGCAGTAAGGTCTAAAATTTGAAGCCCAATTAGATTTCCAAATGACGAAGGAAGCTTTTGTACAGCTGTCCCTAGCAAACTAAGAGACACCAAATGTTCCATTGGCTCCAAGATCTCTAGGAAAAGTTCAAGTTTAGAGCAGCAATTGAGAGAGGGTCTCTTGAGATATTTCAACTTCCCAATGTTGATTGGTAGACTCACAAGACTTCTGCAATGAAGTAACGATAATGTAGTTATATCCCTGGGAAGCTCAGAAAACTCGCGAAGAGACGTGCAGCCATCTAGATCAAAACTACCAAAGACTTTGAGCTTACCAAGTTTGACTTTCTAATGTAAAAATGTGGTTTTTCGTTAAAGTGAACAATACTAGGAGCTTTTTGTTAAAGTTTCCTTTATATAATCTACAGACTTCTAGCTATTTGATTTTTGCAGTGGATTATTTTTGAACAATTGGATGTCTCTGGTCTGAATTAGTATTGATTCTTGAATTGACAAGTACTCCTGGGAGGAAGTGCATATCATGTGTTTTATCATTGTCTATAGCTTTATGTGTGACTGAGATTGTATAGGGAAGGAAATGTAAGTTGGGTAATTCTTGCAGGGTACATAAGTAGTTTGGTGGTGATATGAAGGCTTTTGTGAGGGGTTCTGTATGGCAACAGTTTTTTGGGGTTTCTTGGTTTGAGAGAAACACGAGGATTTTTTAAAATGATATTTGGATGAGGACTAGTTATGGAATAAAGTTAGGTTTTGTTCACCACATTGGCTGAGTATCTATTTTCTAAATTTCATGATCCATATCCTTTGAAAGATACTGTTTTGGGTATTCTGATTTATGTTGAAGGTCCTGTATGTAGGAAGACGTACAAATGAGTGGCGAATGAGCACTTTGGTGCCTATCTACAAGAATAAGGGTGACGTACAAAATTGCATGAACTATAGGGGTATTAAGCTAATGAGTCATACAATGAAGCTCTGGGAGAGAGTCATTGAGCATAGATTGAGGCAAGAGACACGGGTTTCGGACAACCAATTCGGGTTCATGCCAGGGCACTCAACCATGGAGGCAATCTATCTCTTACAAAGATTGATGGAAAGATATAGAGATGGGAAAAAGGATTTACACATGGTCTTTATAGATTTGGAAAAAGCGTATGATAGGGTTCCAAGAGACATTATTTGGAGGATTTTAGAGAAGAAAGGAGTACGAGTAGCATATATCCAAGCTATAAAGGATATGTATGAAGGAGCAAAGACTGCCGTAAGAACTCATAAAGGACAAACCGAAAGCTTTTCCATAACTGTAGGATTACATCAAGGCTCATCCTTAAGTCCTTACCTTTTTGCGTTGGTAATGGATGAGTTAACATGACATATTCAAGATGATATTCCTTAGTGTATGCTTTTCGCAGACGATATAGTGTTGATAGATGAAACTCAGGAAGGGGTAAATGCAAAGCTTAACCTTTGGAGAGAAGTGTTGGAATCTAAAGGTCTTCGCCTAAGCCGATCAAAGACAGAATATATGGAGTGCAAGTTCAGTGCAAATGGAGGTTAAAACGAGTTAGGGGTGAGGATCGGAGATCAAGAAATACCAAAGAGCGATCGTTTTCGTTATCTAGGATCTATCTTGCAAAAGAACGGAGAATTAGATGGAGATCTCAACCATAGAATACAAGCTGGATGGATGAAGTGGAAGAGTGCATCCAGCGTGTTGTGTGACCGCCGTATGCCACTGAAGCTCAAGGGAAAATTTTATAGGACGGCAATAAGGCCGGCGATGCTGTATGGCACAGAATGTTGGGCGGTGAAGCATCAATACGTACACAAAATGGATGTAGCGGAGATGAGGATGCTTCATTGGATGTGTGGGCACACGAGAAAGGATAAGATTAGGAATGAGGATATCCGGGGTAAAGTAGGAGTAGCCGAAATTGAAGGAAAGATGAGAGAAAATCGGTTACGGTGGTTTAGACCTGTGCAAAGAAGGCCTACTGACGCTCCGATTAGAAGATGCGACTATGAGACAGAGGTTCAGGGCCGAAGGGGTAGAGGAAGACCTAGGAAAACTTTGGAAGAGACTCTAAGAAAAGACTTAGAGTACTTGGATCTAACGAAGGACATGACATAGGACCGAGCACAATGGCGTTCTAAGATTCATATAGTCGATCCCACTCAGTGACTTGGATTTTCCAAGTCTCCAACCGAGAAGTTTTCCTCACTCGGGAAATTAAGGGAACACTACCTCAACCTACATGCTCCACTCACAAAACTTCAACATACAAGCTTCAACAAAAGAAAATTCAAAGAACTTAGCGAAGAAGGCTTTGGTGTATTTAACACAATACGTTGAAATGAAGGAAAGCTTATTTATTGATATCCCCGATAAGTTACAAATATGTACATATACATGAATCAAAATAAACAAAGAAGAGGGAGCCTTCACAAAGGTTGCTTAGGAAAAGTCTCAGCAGTCGGTAGAGCCCCAGAAATAGAAGGCACTGGAGGGGGATCGTTCGGAGCTTCAGTACTGGACAGAACCCTAGAAGGAGGAGGCATCAGAGGTTGATCATTTGGAGCTTCATTACGCGGTACAGCTCCAGACGACGAAGGCAATAAATGCCTTTGGAACAAACCCACAAATCTCTGATGATCAAGTAAAACCTGACCATCAGATTCCTTCATTTGGTCAAGCTTCCTCTTCATGTTTGTAGCATAGTCATGTGCGAGCCGGTGCAACTGTTTATTCTCTTGCTTGAGCCCTCTAATCTCCTGTTTGAGACTCATCACTTCAGCCGCCAATGATTCAACTTGGCGGGTTCGAGCAAATAGGCGTTGGGCCATATTAGTCACAGAACCTGCACACTGAACATTGAGAGCCAGAGAATCCTTAACAGCTAACTCATCAGACCGTTTGGAAAGTAGTCTGTTATCTTTGGGAGTGAGAAGGTTCCTGGCCACCACCGCAGCAGTCATATCATTCTTCATCATGGAATCCCCAACGGTAAGGACCAGTAGGGGAGACGAAGGATGGGCGCCATATGTTGTCTGGAGAAGGCGGGGCTGCCTCTTCAACAAGGTTCAAGTCAAAACGACGGTCGGATGGGCCAAACATTTTCAAAGGTGTTGAAGAGAGAAGAGGTCGGACAAATCAAGATCTTAGAAGTGCAAGAATGGAGCTTCTACTGGTGGAGATTCAAGTGTGCTTTGGAACTTAATGCCAGCCCCTATAAAAATCTGCACTCGACGGAGCTTCAGAAATCGAAGAGGCGTCTGCTCATAAATCGAAGAGGCGTTTGCTTTCTCGAAAGCTGGGCTGCTCAGAGACCACGAGGGTCGATCTCAGAAATCGAAGAGGCGTTTGCTTTCTCAAAAGCTGGGCTACTCAAAGACCACGAAGGCCGATCTCAGAAATTGAAGAGGCGTTTGCTTTCTCAAAAGCTGGGCTGCTCAGAGACCACGAAGGCCGATCTCAGAAATCGAAGAGGCACCTACTTTCCTAGCCTTGTCAGCACCTATCACACGCACTCTCAGCTTTGCGGAAATTATGGGCATTCTGTCGAAGACTTCTGGTGAAGTAGAAAGCACATGAATCTTACTGTTCAATCACCCACTTCTCACACGCAATAGTAGCTCATGGGTACCACATATAACTTTGCCAAAGTTCTTTGACAAAGTTGAGACACGTGAAGCTTGCAGCTCCCACTACATAGCTCTGACCAAGAAGGGTAAAAGAATAGCAAAGAAACAGCACTAACAAAGTTTAGACACATAAATTTTGAAGGTCTAGCTACTATATTATTACCCACAAGGGTAAAGGAACGGTACCACTGCTGGATAATTAGAAAGTCCCTGTGTGTCAACCTCTATGCTTCGTGGCAAGGTAGACTAGCAACATGCCTAACCTTTACTCACATTCGAGAAAACACTCCCAACAAGATTGCTTGCTCCAAAATTGAAAAGGCACCGTCCTCCGAATCTCGAGAGCCAGACTCCCAACATGACTACTTTCTCAAAAATCGAAGAGAGGGTAAAGGAACAGTACCATTGCTGGATAATTGGAAAGTCCCTATGTGTCAACCTCTGTGCTTCGTGGCAAGGTAGACTAGCAAACATGCCCAACCTTTACTCACATTCGAGAAAACACTCCCAACAAGATTGCTTGCTCCAAAATCGAAGAGGCACCGCCCTCCGAATCTCGAGAGCCAGACTCCCAACATAATTACTTTCTCAAAAATCGAAGAGACACCGCTCTCCGAATCTCGAGAGCCAGACCCCCAGCATGATTGCTTTCTCAAAAATCGAAGGCATCGTTCTCCGAATCTCGAGAGCCAGATCCCTGATAGGATTGCTTGTTCGAAAACCGAAGAGGCGCTACTTTCCCAACTTCAAGAGCCGGATCTCCTTGGATAAAGCTTGTCTGTAATCTTCACACACAACATCAGCTTTCCAGATACCACAGACCACTTTTTCAAAGTGCTCTGACAGAGTTAAAACATGTGAAGCTGACAGCTCCCACTACTGTGCTATGACCAAGCAGGGTAATGGAATAGCATTACTACTTGTTGTTAGGGAGACTCCTATATATGTCGACCTCCATCCCCAACGGACAGGCAGACCTACAAAAATGCTCAACCCTTCCTCATATCTGAGAGGGCACTCCCAACGAAGCCTTTCGAAATATTCAGCTTTCTTTTCCCCCGATAATACCTCTACAAACAAGCTATACTAGAGCAAGAATATCTCATATCATCAGGGTTAAAAGCAAGAGTATCCCATATCATGCTTTTTCCTTGTCTTTTCCTTTGGCCTTGTTCTTACCTGCAAGACAAGGAGAAAGAGAGCAATCAGTCAGCACTTGGAATCAAGCTTCCAGCCAGGAACTGACTGCCTGGAACCCCTTACCTGATTACTTACCTGGCATTGCTCTCGAGTACTCATCTTCAACATCTTATGCTTCCAGGGAAGATACCGCATCTGCCTGAGGAACAAATAGGGCAAGTGAGAAGGATACAAGGAAGCATGTGGAGACAAGCGTAACAGCACACGTGCCGATACATCCACTACTCTGTCAAAAGAAAAAGTATCCCATATCAGCAGGGTCAAACGTACTCTAGATTTGATGGACTTGTTTTGACCCTCAAATTCTTGAGTCGGCCTTATACTCTGGAGGAAACCAGAAAACCCTCCAGCTCAGTTCAAGAATAAGCCTGTGGAAAGTTACTTCTTCAAAAGCAAAAGTATCCCATATCATCTATTCTCATTTTTCTTCTCTTTATCCTTCATGCTGCCTGCAAGATATGGAGAATGTGAACAATCAGCCGGAGCTCTGATTGCTTACCTTGTCTGTCACCTCTTTCAGCAGATCCCCTAGCTCGGCGACTTGGGGGACTCCTACTACATGGTTTGTATCGCGCTTGACCAAGCCTGAAACTACAAGTAAGCTTCAAGTGAAATTGATACATTACCTTGTGCATCTCCACCAGTTAAAGATACCACCCCTGGATGGAGGAAGAGTACTTCCAGAGAAGATGCCACATCTACCTATGAGACAGATAAGGCAAGTCAAGACGATACCACACTCCGATACTTAGAAGTTTCGTGATTACGAGATCATTCTCCCACAATATTTCCTAATGTCATTTGTACTAAATCATTCACTTGTACTCATTAAAGGAGAGCTTGAACCTATGTACTTGTGTAAACCCTTCACAATTAATGAGAACTCCTCTATTCCGTGGACGTAGCCAATCTGGGTGAACCACGTACATCTTGTGTTTGCTTTCCTATCTCTATCCATTTGTATACTTATCCACACTAATGACCGGAGCAATCTAGCGAAGATCACAAAAAACGACCGTTTTCGCTACCTAGGATCTATCTTGCAAGAGAACGGAGAATTAGATGGAGATCTCAACCATAGAATACAAGCTGGATGGATGAAGTGTAGAGTGCATCCGGTGCATCCGTGTTGTGTGACCGTCGTAGGCCACTGAAGCTCAAGGGAAAATTTTATAGGACGGCAATAAGGCCAGCGATGTTGTATGGCACAAAATGTTGGGCGGTGAAGCATCAACACGTACACAAAATGGGTGTAGCGGAGATGAGGATGCTTCTTGGGATGTGTGGGCACACGAGAAAGGATAAGATTGGGAATGAGGATATCCGAGGTAAAGTAGGAGTAGCCGAAATTGAAGGAAAGATGAGAGAAAATCGGTTCCGGTGATTTGGACATGTGTAAAGAAGGCCTACTGACGCTTCGGTTCGAAGATGTGACTACGGGACAGAGGTTTAGGGCCGAAGGGGTAGAGGAAGACCTAGGAAAACTTTGGAAGACTCTAAGGAAAGACTTAGAGTACCTGGATCTAACGGAGGACATGACACAAAACCGAGCGCAATGGCGTTCTAGGATTCATAGCCGACCCCACTTAGTGGGAAAAGGCTTTGTTGTTGTTGTTGTTGTTGTTGGATGTCTCTGGTCTGAATTAGTATTGATTCTTGAATTGACAAGTACTCCTGGGAGGAAGTGCATATCATGTGTTTTATCATTGTCTATAGCTTTATGTGTGACTGAGATTGTATAGGGAAGGAAATGTAAGTTGGGTAATTCCTGCAGGGTACATAAGTAGTTTGGTGGTGATATGAAGGCTTTTGTGAGGGGTGCTGTATGGCAACAGTTTTTTTGGGGTTTCTTGGTTTGAGAGAAACACGAGGATTTTTTAAAATGATATTTGGATGAGGACTAGTTATGGAATAAAGTTAGGTTTTGTTCACCACATTGGCTGAGTATCTATTTTCTAAATTTCATGATCCATATCCTTTGAAAGATACTGTTTTTGGGTATTCTGATTTATGTTGAAGGTCCTGTATGTAGGAAGAAACTGTAAAACTTTAGTACGACTGTATTGTTCATGTAGTCTAGTTTTCATTGTTGTCCATTTTAAGGTGGGGGACAACTTAACTGAAGAGATTGCATTTTGTTGAGGAGATTGGGTTGGCAATTAAAGCATTCCTTCATATGCACCGTAATGGTGATGAAATAAAGATCCAAATTTGTTTGAACGGGGAACTGGGGCATGGGAAGAATTTATCATGTGTAAATTTAGACCACTTTTTTAGAAGATAATTTTATATTACCGTAGGCTCAGAATATTTTAAAAGGCATTTGACGAAAAAATGTAAGAATTTTATATCTGGCTACTAGCATAAGGAAATGATGTTTTAAACTTTCAGTTTTTGAATGTTGATTCTGCATATTTGCTTTAATCTGTTTTCCATTTGGTATAAAGTTCTGTACCAAATGTGACAGTCGCCTTAATGAGATCACAGAAAGGGCATCTGCTGATAGATATGAGGTATGCCGTAGGATACTTGAGACTAAGCACATATTTGCATTAATCTTTTGCTACTGTCTTGGCTTAATGAATGCCATGTGAATCTAGGCTGAGTCCCTGGCTAAGAAATATGAAGAGAAATACAAACAAGCTAGAGATGTAGCTTCCAAGTTGACTATTGAAGAAGCCACGTTTCGTGATTTACAGGCACCTTTCACCACATATAAATATGTGGACAATTAGTGACCCATGTTGTGTGTTTTCTTTTGCTCATTCGAAGATCAAAGTGTCAAGTGCTTGCTGTTCTTTTTATCCGAGTCATAATTGCCTGAACATGTGAGACCGCGTATTAGAGTTTGATTTCGGGTAGATTCAATGGAACAGTAAAATGCACACACAGAGAGCAGAGCTTTCTTCAAAGGTTTCAGTGTATTCGACTTGTTCACCAAACAAAGAGCTCAAAGAGCATGTTTTAACGTTGGAGGAGTGAGAAACAATTTCACCCTCTCACAACATTACAAATCCATCACAACCATTCATTTCAAAGTCATCATATAAGATGCTTGCACATGTCATGAGCTATGACTCATTCTAATCCAATCTAATCTAAATACCAATTGGAATATGATCCAAAGGTTTACATTAGATCCTACACTTTGTTTATAATGAAACTACCACAGCAAATACATTTATACTTCAATACTCCCTTCTAAATGTTTTGCTGATTTCACACCAAGAGCAGTTCTCAAGTATTCGAATCGATCCTTAGGAAGAGCCTTGGTAAAGATGTCTGCCAATTGCTCCTCTGTGCTGCAATAATGCAGTTCAATTGTCCCGTCTTGAATGGCATCTCTTATGAAATGATACCTCCGATTAATATGCCTGGTTTTATGATGAAACACTGGATTCTTATTCTTAGACATGGCTATGGCAGAAGTGTTGTCACACAAACAAAGGTGTAGCCTCCACTTGTTCTTCTCCAAAATCAGATAAAACAAACCTCAACCACATTGCTTGTGTTGTAGCTTCTGCAGCACTTACATACTCGGCCTCTCTGCAGTAGATAAAGCCACACTGCATTGTTTAACAGAAGCCCAAGAAAACACTCCTGAACCTAAACTGAATGCATAGCCTGAGGTGCTCTTCATGTCATCCAAGCTTCCTGCCCAATCACTATCACAGTAGCCCTATCAACACAGCAGCTTTTCCTTTCACATATTCGATTCCAAAATCCAATGTACCTTGCACATATCTTAAGACTCTTTTAGCTGTCCCCATGTGTTTTCTAGTAGGTTTGTGCATGAACCTTGCTAGCAAACATGATGCATACATTAGATCAGGTCTAGTAGCTGTCAAGTATAACAAACTACCAACCACTGTCCTGTACAAACTTTCATCAGCATCCTCACTTCCATCTTCCTTAGATAACTTGTCATCAACTGCAAGTGGTGTTTTTACTGCTTTGCATTCTTTCAATCCAAATTTCTCAAGTAGTGACTTGGCATATTTCTTCTGATGAATAAATATACTCTTATCTGTTTGAACTATGCCTAGACCAAGGAAGTGATGTAACAATCCCAGATCTGACATCTCATATTGCTTCATCATATCCTTCTTAAATTCTTGAATCATTTCATCAGAATTCCCTGTGTAGATAATGTCATCTACATACAGAGATACAATAAGCACACCTGCATCACTGAACTTTGTATATAGAGTAGCTTCACTTTGGCTTTTCTCAAAACCAGATCGATTGAAATAATTGTCTATCTCATCATACCAAGCTCTAGGAGCTTGTTTCAGACCGTATAAAGCCTTTTTCAACTTGTAGACCTTATCTTCCTGTCCTTGAACTTCAAATCCCTGTGGTTGATCCACATATACTTCCTCATGCAGTGTACCATTTAGGAATGCAGATTTAACATCCAATTGAAACAACTTCCATTCCTTTTGAGCTGCCAAAGCAATGAGAGTTCTAATGGTATCAAGCCTTGCCACAGGTGCAAAGGTCTCGTTGAAGTCCACTCCGGGCTTTTGAGAATAAACCCTTAGCCACTAGCCGTGCCTTGTTCTTCTGTACTGAACCATCCAGATTGAGTTTTGTTTTGTAAACCCATTTTACACCAATTACAGGTTTATCAAATGGTCTTTTGACCAACTCCCATGTATCATTCTTTTTCGATCATCTCTCAATCTCTGTGGACATAGCTTTTCTCCAAGCCTCATCCCCTGATGCTTCTTCAAAACATTCAGGTTCTATCACACAGAAATTGCACCTTTCATAAATTTCATTCAAGCCTCTGAACCTTAATGGAGTATGATCATACATTTGTGAGCTGGTATGATCTATTTGCTCTTCTTGTCTTGAAGAAGAAGCAATAACTTGCTTCATGTTGTTCCTGTAGTGATTCTGTGCATTCAAATATTGCATCATCTTCAACAGCTTCAGTCTCATTCTCTTTGCTTCCATCAACATCACTTGGAACTGAGATGGACATAGTCTTCTTATTACCAGATTTCCAATCCCAACAAGAGTTCTCATCAAATATTACATCTCTAGAAATAACAATCTTGTTAGTTTTAGGATTGAACAACCTGTAACCCTTTTCACACGTTCCATAGCCAAGGAATATGCACATTACACTTGTTGCATCCAGTTTCTGCCTCATTTGTGATGGAACCTGTGCATAACATAAAGATCCAAACACTTTTAAATGTTTTACTCCAGGCTTTCTTCCACTGTAAGCTTCAAATGGAGTCTTCTTATTCAAGACCTTGGTAGGACATCTATTGAGAATGTAGACTGCAGTATTCACTGCTTCTGCCCAAAATTCAAATGGAATCCCTTTCTCCAACATCATGCATTTAGCCATTTCTACAATGGTCCTATTTCTTCTCTCAGCAACACCATTCTGTTGAGGAGAATAGGCCACTGTAAGTTGTCTTTCTAGACCAAGATTTTCACAATATTGAGAGAGAATTCCAGAGAAGTATACTCCCCTCCCCTGTCACTCCTTAATTTCTTCACTTTGAATCCACTTTGTAGTTCAACAGTTGCCTTGAACCTCTTAAATATGCCAAATGCATCAGATTTGTTTCTCAGAAAATAGACCCATCCCATTCTGGTACAATCATCTGTGAAAGTGATGAAATACTTGTTTCCAGCTTTGGTAAGTGTTTGCATTGGTCCACATATATCAGTATGTATTAACTCCAATGGTAGTGCAGCTCTCCAGTTTGTTTCTTTAGGAAAAGCATCTCTAGAATGCTTTCCAATAGCACATCCCTCACATACTGTGGAATTCACTCTGAGCTCAGGTAAACCAGTCACCATGTCATGCTCTTGAAGTTGCATGAGAGCCTTCATATTTAGATGCCCGAGTCTTCTATGCCATATCTCAGCAGCTTGTTTAACACCTGCCCTCATAGCCATTTGTATTCCTGGTTGCAACTTCAAAGGAAAGCTTCGATTTCCCTTCATAGGAATTTTAACAACCAGATTAGAGCATGTAAAATCTTCATAAATTCTGACTTCAATTCCCCCAAACACAAGGTAATATCCATGCTCCATCATTTGTCCCACACTCAATAGATTCTCCTTTAAACCAGGTACTAACATGATCTCCTTGATGTACCGTTTGCCTTGCTTAGTTGCAACCATTAACTCTCCTTTTCCAACTACATTAACCAACTCCCCTGTGCCCATCTCAACTTTGGCAGTAACACTTCTATCAATGTTCTCCAGTAAATCTTCTCTTCCTGTCATGTGATTACTGCAGCCACTATCAACATACCAAACATCTTCTCCCTTCTTCACTGCAGCAGCCATACACACATAGAACATAGTTGGATTGTTCTCCACTTGTTTGACATAATTTGCCTATTGAGTAACCTTCTTTGACCTGCAATCCTTAACAAAATGCCCTGGCTTATCATAGTTATGGCACCTTGGTTTTCCCTTGAACCAACACTCTCCAAAATGAAGTTTATCACAGTACTTACATGCATTCTTGACATTATCAGAAGACCCAGTAAATTTTCCTTGATGGTGCACAGATTTGTTATCCCATTTCTTACTCTTTGTCTGCCAGTTCTTTGTGGGTTTAAAACTCTGATTGCCATTGTAATTGTTCTTCCTGGGAGCTATACTTAAACTAGCAAATGCCTTTTCATTTCTATCTTCAGAATGTCTATCAATTCGTTGTTCATACCCCTTTAGGGTAGCAACAACATCCTGCACATCAACACTCTCCAGATCCCTAGTGTTTTCTATCACAGCAACAATACTATCATAAGACTTAGGCAAACTTATCAATAGCTTCTGCACAATTCTTTGATTTCCTATATCTTCACCATAACTTTTCATTTGTGACATAAGATCAAATAATCGCACAACATACACAGAGAATGCTTCATTTTCACCCATACGAGTGTATTCAAAATCTCGCCTTAAACTTTGGAGTTTCACAGATCTCACCTGTTTATCCCCAATAAATTCTTGCTTCAGTGCATCCCAAGCCTCCTTTGCCGTCTCCAGTATGGCGATTCGTGGGAAAATTTCATCGGACACAGAACCTTGAATAATCCCGAGAGCCTTAGCATCCTTGATCATGTTCTCCCTTTAGCTGCTTTAGTTCAGCGGCATTGAGTTCTTCATCTTCTTTCTTCACCGGAGGTTTATACCCCGTTTCAACCATATCCCACACAGATCGTGAAATCTGAAAATAGTCTTCATCTTTATCTGCCAGAAATCAAAGTTTTCCCCATTGAAAATCGGTGCTCGAAGATCAGCACCACTCGATCCAGCCATATTAGACTTGTTATCGAGTTACCCAGTGATTTTTCAGATTGATCTTCAATCGCAGCAAACTCGATTCTCTGTCGAGTTCCTTAGCTGCAACCCTTGTCACAGATTCACGCCCAGATTGAGATCCAACCTGGCTCTGAGGCCATATTAGAGTTTGATTTCGGGTAGATTCAATGGAACAGTAAAATGCACACACAGAGAGCAGAGCTTTCTTCAAAGGTTTCAGTGTATTCGACTTGTTCACCAAACAAAGAGCTCAAAGAGCATGTTTTAACGTTGGAGGAGTGAGAAACAATTTCACCCTCTCACAACATTACAAATCCATCACAACCATTCATTTCAAAGTCATCATATAAGATGCTTGCACATGTCATGAGCTATGACTCATTCTAATCCAATCTAATCTAAATACCAATTGGAATATGATCCAAAGGTTTACATTAGATCCTACACTTTGTTTATAATGAAACTACCACAGCAAATACATTTATACTTCAATACCGCGTGCTTTTATTTTTTTATGAGATAAGTGCCAATCAAAATTAAAAAATCAAGTATGAGCAGGACATTTTTACTTTTTGGAGAAACAAAAAGAAATTTATTTTAGAACTTTTAAGCCTGGTGGGATAGATAGCTGATGAGAGAGAGAAAGTAGTGTGGGAAAATAGAATCAGTTGAATGGTCATACCCTTGTGGTGTATTCTTTTTATTATCGTGGACTGATTATCTTACGTGATTTATATGCAGGAGAAAAAAATGGAGCTACACAGGGCAGTGATGGAGCAAGAAGGTGATGCTGATGCGCACTTCAGGTACCTTTGCACAATCTTGCTGTTTAAAAAATACCTTTGCTCAACTTGTTTAAGACCATTTCCAGCTGATTCAAGATCGTGTTGATCACATCCAATTAGATCTTGATGGGCTTGTCAAAACTCTCAATGAGCACTGCAAGAAGTATGAACTACGCAGAAAGCCTACAACGTTAACTGAGCTGCCCTTTTGTACGTTGATCTCTTTCCTTAGCTAATTTCTTGGGAGTCTAAGAATCTTATAAATAACGATAAGAATACTTCTATTAGCTTATTCTTTATCAAAATATCTGATGGATTGTACATAGAACACAATGTTGTGGTAAATGGATCATATTGTCTGCTTTTTGTAGTTTCTTTGTCATCTAGTTGTGGTTTGCTAACCTGTTTAGGAGTTTTAACTGTTCGAGGTGACTGATTCAGAAGTTGAATTGTCAGGATTCACTTTTGTCAAGGAGCTCACTCTTGACGTGTCAAATGTCTTGGCACCTCCAAAACAGAAATAATCATCAGTTCAGAAAGAAAAAGCTCCCCCAGTTGAGAGTCCAACAACTGCTTCTTCACTAGCCTCAAAGTACGGATGCCAAGGTTGTTGAAAATGGAGCAGCATATGATAAAAATGAGGATGAGTCAGCAAAAAGTGCTCCGAACAGTCCATTTGCCAGCAGTACCGTTGGAAGCCCATCTAGAGAATTTTCAGATTCTAACTATGGAAAGACAACAGACGCAGATCCCTCACCCCGTAATAAGGAATCTCAAAGGTATGGTTCTAGATCTGTAGTTTTCTACATATTTAAGGTCACCCTGATACGTGCAAAATTGTTGATCATGCGGGTGCTGGGTCTATGTTTTCTGGCGACAAAGGTTCTGATGAACCAGCATGGGGGACATTTGACACTAATGATGACGTTGACTCGTTGTGGGGTTTCAATGCAGTTAGTACCACCAAGGTAAGCCAATATTGTACATTCAAAAATTTTATTTATTTATTTTAGAGTGCATTCAGTATTTATTTATTAGAACTCAATTCTTTGACCTTGTGTTTATACTGACCGGACCTTGCTTCATGATTGCTGTTAATACCACCTAGTTGTTTGTGGTGGTGACCACTTATCCTTGTTTAAGAGTTGCCTCAAGTGTCCTAATGCTTGCTGAGTTGTTTAGTTATTAACGATGGTTCTGGGAATTTTAACATTATTTGAATAGTTTCTATCTTCACCATTCTGATGGTTTCATGTAAATCAGTTATGGTTCACTGTATGGCGAAACCGAGTTTCCGAGTTTCCTGTCTTTCAACCAAGTATGGCGAAACCGAGTTTCCTGATTTCAGTTTTGGTTCACCGGATATAAAAAGAAGGGGTTGCGGGATTGTTCTTGGTGCAATTAATTGCACATTGAAGGGGACTCTGATTTAAGCCTTAGGTCTTGGTTAATCTTAGTCAAGATCATTTTTGTGTTGACAACTTGACATTGACAAGAGATGGTGCCATTAATGTATTAATGTATTAATCATTGTTAAAGAATGGTGACTGGAAAAAGGAAAGTTAAATTTCAAGTTAAAAAACTAGCATTCATTGTCATGTTAGAAACAGTTACTGTTAACAGTTTGTAGCCGATGGAAAGTTTCCATTATTTTGCACCTTCCAAGTAGGCATGGATTCTAGGTTCCAGTGAATCCACTTTCTTTTATAATAGCATGTCGGTTACGTAGCACTTTCAAGCTTTTAGTTTTTGCGGTTTTATATTTTTTATTATTGCTGGCATGCAGGATTTTGCTGTTAATTGCTCTTAATCATGTGGGATGTAGGATATGGATCAGGAGAGTAATAAGGATCACTACTTTTCTGGCCCTGGGGAGTTCGGCCTCAACCCTATCAGGACTGGGTCATCACAAGGAGGTGGCTTTTCCCAGAAGAGCTACCCTTTTACTTTCGACGTTTCTGTTCCTAGCACACCACTCTCATCCTTCAATTTGGGGTATTCACCGCCAAGGTACAAGGATAGCTCAGAACCTTCATTTGACACCTTCTCTAGGTTTGATTAGTTCACAAGCACACAAGATACTGGATTTTTCCCTCAACCAGAAACACTCGGAAGATTTGATTCTATGCGCAGCAGTCGAGATTTTGATCAGGGTAATGGTTTTCCAACATTTGATGACATCCCAGACCCTTTTGGCTCTTCGGCGCCATTTAGGTCATTGCTGGACAGTCAAACTCCAAGAAGAGACTCAGACCCCTTCGGATCTTCAGGTCCATTTCGGACGTCACTGGACAGTCGAACTCCAAGAAGAGAATCAGATTTTTTCAGGTCTTCAGCAGCGCCATGTAGGACATCATTGACAGTCAAACTTCAAGAGGAGACTCGGACGCATTTGGATCCTCTCCATTTAGGACATCATTCAACGGTCAAACTCCAAGAAGAGACTCGGACCCATTTGGGTCTTCAGGGCCTTTCCGGACGTCATTGGAGACTCCGAGAAAAGACTGATCATTGGAGTGCATTTTAGCCAGGTAGTTGCTCTTCTTCGTTTTTCTGTCTGCTATTCTCGTTGTTCCAAGCCTTTCTATCGTGAGTGTTATGGGCCGTGGCCATGTTTTATGCTTTGAAATCACTGTGCTTGTAATGTGTCTTTTGTATTTCATTTCTTTGTGTATGCATCTCGCTTTGTCTTCATCCTTTTTTTTTCCTTTAGCTTATAATTTTTCTCCGTAATTTCGGAATGTTCCTAGTCCTATTGAAGCGAAGACCCCTATAGTTTTATCGCTGTTACAAATTTGATGATTGTATTATCAAACTGGGGCTGTGCCTTTCTTTTTTCGACCTTAATTTGCTGTAATATTTTACCCCCATAATAAAATTTGTTCTGCTGATCTTTCTTTTGTTCAAACAAGAACACTGTTTTGCCGGTGTTAGTCCAATTGGGCCATTCATGATGCCGCTGGATTTGATCAAAGATAACAAACATAATATTACACACTTGTCTATATAAGAGCCTTGCCTGTTTGTCAGTCTTATTTCTTGGACGGACAAGTGAGTGCTGTCCTTGAACTTGCCTGTGTCTTCAGCGCTGTGCAGCCTTGAGCTCAAACATGACATAGCACTGGGAGCTCTGGCAAAGATTGAAGTTGCTTGCAGCCGACTAAGTTGAGTTCAGACAACCGAGAAGCTCATTTGATGCTTGCAGGTATGCTCCTGATCTTGGTTCCAGACAGATGTATGCTTGTCAATGAGGTTGAGCAAACGAGACCATCAGGGATTTCCAACATACCGCTGCTGCTGAGATCTAGTTCTTCTAAAGAGAGAAAACCGGCATAGGTGAAAGGCAAATTTTCAAGTTCCCGACATCCATACAAGTCGAGACGTTTAAGATTGGTTAAACGGTAGATACTTGTTGGGACTACCTTAAGGTGCTTGCAGTCACTAAGGTCTAAAGTTTGAAGCCCAATTAGATTTCCAAATGACGAAGGAAGCTTTTGTACAGCTGTCCTTTGCAAATTAAGAGACACCAAATGTTCTATTGGCTCCAAGATCTCTGGGAAATGTTCAAGTTCAGAGCACCCAAAGAGATTGAGTTCCTTGAGATATTTCAACTTCCAAATGTAGATTGGTAGACTCACAAGACTGCTGCAACGAACCAATGATAATTTAGTTGTATCCCTCGGAAGCTCAGAAAACTCGCAAAGAGATATGCAACCATATCGATCAAAACAACCAGAGACTTTCAACTTACAACTGTTGCTTGGAAGTTTCTCAAGGTAAAGAGCAAAAACGTATATTCAAGTAAGAAATGTTTTTGTTAGACCACACTGATTCAGGCAATTCTTTTATACCAGCGTAATGTAAATCCAAGTATTTAATATTTCCTAGCATCTCTGGAAGATACTTGAGGTTGGTGCAGCCTTTAAGATCAAGATGAGTAAGCTTGTCAAGATGTTGAAAACACTCAGGAATTTCAACCAAAATTTCACAGCCACAGAGATTTATTTTCACAATTTTTAGACTTCGAGAGAGATTTGGAACTTCAGTTAGATATCTGGAGTAATGCAGATCGATCACTTGTAAGTTCACAAGTCTTTGTATCAAGAGTAAATAGGAGTTAATATAACTTCTACACTTGATTTTATACAAGAATTAAAATAGGCATATAATATAATATACCTTGTCTTTTTTCCAAAGCTTCTGAACTAGGCTAAATGGCATATGAAGCTCAACTAGATTTTTCGGAGAAAATTTTGACGGTAAAGATTCCAGTGGATATTCATCCCAGTAAAGATAACGAAGAGCATCGGGAAGGTCTAGAGAAGCGTGGAATTTGGAGCCACCATTCACAATTAGCAATCTTAGGTTAGACATCACCTTGAAGTCTACACGTTTCAATGGTCGCTCTACAATGTTATGCCAATTAAGGAATATGGCTTCAATATTTCCTGACAATAAGAAGAAAGTTTAAATGTGAATATATGTACATGTTTTCAACATGTTAAAATGTAATGCGCACTTGGAAAAAGAATTCTACAACGTTACATAATAATTTAGTATTTGCGATGGTAATGATGTACAAGTTTCTAGTAAAATATCCAACATAATTGTATCCTCCTCTACTTGTCTTAAAAAACAAACATTTGTTCCTATTCCAAAGACTTCCGAACACAATAAAAATTCAATCAAATTAATTTTTTTTTTTTAAGAATCTGACTTTTTTTATTATAAATGCAAAAATGCTACTCTTACCATCTAATTATACCGTCAATTGTACAATCTCTATTAATCTCTAATAAAGATGAGACTCATATGTGTTTTCTCTACAAAAAGAAAAGAAAAAAAATTGAGTGCATTTGACTCTTACTGTGTTACTTTTCAATACATGATAAACATCCTTATCGTTGAACAACCTACTCCACTTACTGGGATCTTCAATACATTGTTCCTGAACAATTGTCCTTCCCATTTCTTCAAGTAGATCATGCATCTCGATGGTTTCCCGTCCCCATCTTGAATCAATTGATATGAGAGACATGTCAATGAGAATTCTAATTCCAACCGTCACAAAGAATCCACGAACATCTAACAATTGCTTTACCTCCTCCACATCATACCCTTCATGAAAACATGCTATATCCAAAAATATCTCCTTCTCATTTCTTCCCAATCCATCATAACTTAGTCTCAACACTCTCTGGATATTTTCATTGGGAAATTGTTTCAATTTGTCCAATTCATCTTCCAAGTCTTCTTTGCTCTTGCAATTTAGGAATGAGGACCCCAGAAGTATAAGAGCTAAAGGAATGCCTCCGGCATAATGCATCGCCTTTTCTGCCAACCCCTTATAATCTGTTATATGAGTATTCTTGAAAGCACGCGAACAAAAGAGCTGAAGAGCGTCATCCGGTTTTAATCTCCCAACCTCATAGATTTTATCCTCTTCAACAGTTTGCCTAAGTGTGCCCCTATTTCTACTTGTGATGATGATTCTACTTCCATTGCCAAACGGAAGACGATTGCCAGATAAACCTTCAATTTGCATTGAATCACTGACATCATCAAGAACAATGAGGACCTTTGTACGGCTAAGCCTATCTCGAACAAAAATTGATCCTATGGATAGATCTTCTTCCTTTGATATCTGACTGAGAAGTGTATTTTGTAAGTGTTCTAGCCCATCTTTTTGTTCTTTCTCCCTAACATTTCTTAGAAAACAACAAGCTTCGAATTTAGAAGAGAGTTTGTTAAATACGGCTTCAGCAAGGGTGGTCTTGCCAATACCACCCATTCCCCAAATACCAACACTGATGCAAGCATCCTGTGAATGAATGCCTAATAGCGATTCAATTTGCTCGATGTGACTTTCAATTCCAACCAGGCCCTCTAAAACACATGATGATTCACAAATCAATTTGGTCCAAATATGATCTACAACATTCCTAATTAGATCTGCCTCCGTCCTGGCATATATATGTATGATTATGTAGAAAAAGCAATAGTTAGTCCTAAATATGCTTTACCAAATCTTAGCACAAATCAAACTGTGACAAGTTTAAAGAAAATTTATAACTTTAGACAAGTTAAAGAATGAGTTAGTTACCCGAATTTGTTTGAATAATCAAACCCAGATAGATTGGCTGCAGTCTTCAAAGCACCCCTCCACTTGTGCACCTTGTCAATACTGTTATCGAAACGTTTTTCAAGTTGTCCAAATGCATCCGCATAACTCTCGTATTGATTCCGTACATCAGATGGATTGACGTCGTATAATACCGGTACGACCATGTGGCCATATATTTCCTTGCATTTGAGTATATGCACAAGCTCATCCAAACACCATGTGGATGAAGCATAGTTTTGTGAGAAAATGATCACCGAAATCGTGGATTTCTCGATTGCTTCTAGAAGGGCAGGTCCGATTTCTTCGCCTCTCTGAAGTCTATTATCGATGTAGGTTTCAATTTTCTTCTGAAGTAAGGCAGCATGAAGATGGCTGGTAATACCAAGGCGGGTGTCCTCACCTCTGAAGCTGATAAACACATCATACTTTTCTAGTCGTGGGGGGATATCAGCATCCTCATCAACAACAGTAGTAGAACCAGCTACAACAGAATCAACCGCAAAAGAAAATGTTAATAATCTGCAGCTGAGACTACAATTGCACCTGAGACTAAATCAGAGTTTATTATAGAAAAATTGAAATTGAGATTGTAGTCCTTAGTTATAAATGCTCCAGGTAGAGACAAGGATTAGTCACTTCTACATAGTTAAAAAAAAATATTTGATAATGGTGGTTAAAAATTATTGGCTTTTATTCAAAATGGTCCATGAGATTTGCATCATCCATAAGTTTGGTTTCTAAGATTTAAAATCAATAGAAGTAGCCCTGAGATTGTCTACCATCCATGATTTTGGTCATTCTGCTGAAGCTTTTGGCCGGAAGTTTGGGCAATTTTCAAATCTTCGTAACTCAATCGTTTCTTAACCAAATTCGACCCATAATATATCAAAATGAAGATAGGAAAGTGTAGAATAAGATTATATCTATTTGGAAGAGCAATAATTGCCGGAGATGGTCAGAAAATAGCCTAAAAGTTGACTGGTCTGAGGGAAAACTAGAAAACTTGCCGGAAACTCGCCGAAAACTGGGTAAATTTTAAACGTTCATAACTTCTTCAATACTCATCAAAATCATGTGATTCAAAAACAAAAATCATACTTCTCAACGAGAATAAGAGAATGGTACCTTTTTCAAAGGCTAACTCGCCGTGGTTTGGCCGGAAAATGGCTCGAAAGTGGCTGTTGAAAAACGAGTCAGCAACTTTCGAGCCATTTTCGGCCAAACCACGGCAATTTAGCCATTGAAAAATGTACCATTCTCTTCTTCTCATCAAGAAGTATGATTTTTGTTTTTGAATTACTTAATTTCGTTGAGTATTGAAGAAGTTGTGAATGTTTAAAGTTTACCCAGTTTCCGGCAAGTTTTTCAGTTTTCTCTCTGACCAGTCAATTTTGAGGCTATATTCCGACCATCTTCGGCAACTGTTGGGCTTACAAATGATATAATCTTATTCTATACTTTCCTATCTTCATTTTGATATATTACGGGTCAAATTTGGTTAAGAAACGATTGAGTTACGAAGCTTTGAAAATTGCCCAAACTTCCGGCCAAAAGCTTCAGTGGAAGGACCAAAATCATGGATGGTGGACAATCTCAGGGACCACTTCTATTGATTTTAAATCTCAGGGACCAAACTTATGGATAATGCAAATCTTGTGGACCATTTTGAATAAAAAGCCAAAAATATTTGATAATCGTAGCGGCAAGCACACAGTAGCCAATAGGCCCTCCTTCCCGGCTTTGCACGCTTTATTTACAAATTTAACTTTGTTCCTCCATCCACTGATTTCATCTTTGACCAGCAGAGCATCCAAAGCAATTTAATCTTAACAAGGACTAACCAACACCCGACACATCAATGTAGCATCTAGGTGACGCATTTACTGGTGCATTATTAGTTTGTGATGTCAGAGTGAAAATTTCGGGTGCAATTGAATATAAAACCATCTAAAGCGTTTGAATTTTTAAGCCAACAAGACCGAAACCTTGAAATAGGGAAAGCCCACCTCCAAACCGGTTTTGGTCGAGTCTGATTTTGAAAAGCAAGGTCCTTCCCATTCAATACTTTATTTCAGGAGTAGAGTGAGGGGGGGTGGGGTGGGGGAGGGGAGGCTGGCAATGTGAGGAGAGGGGAATTAGATATCAGACCTCTGTCTTGTAATTCTTGTTTATGTAATTGATGGTTAATGATAGATGTTGTTAGATTAGTCACCGACAGAGTTTGAACTCACGTTATCATGTAAAGAATTAACACATTTCCACAACTGTGGTAAAAGACCACTTTCTATTGAGTATTCTAAGTGCTCACTTTTTAATTTTGTCCAATGAAAAAATGTGATGTGTTCCTTTTTTTTCAAAGTTCAAGAAAAATTTAATAACATGTCTATTATTTTTTAAAACAATAAAATATGTGCTAAAAATTTAAATATCATTAGACAAAATCAAAAAGGTGAGTGAGTTTAGTGAGTGCCCAGATATTATTCTTACACAAATATTGTCCTAATTAATTGTATTTTGTTTACACAGTTTCCTAAATATGTTACAAATTGCATATACAATGACTACATGTTCATTAAAATCCCTAGAGGATCATCGTTGTGATTACAACTTGTTCAAGAAAAGTTCATGGAAGGTAGAAAATGGAGCACATGAAAGTAGAAAGATATTCATATGTTTGCAATCTCAACATGTAAAACTACTGGTATTTGAAAACCATAAAATGATATAAGTACAAACTTTTTCTCCTTGCTTTGCTCCCCTCACAATCAGTATCATCTTGGTCACCTGATCGATTCCTGCAAGTGAAGTTTTGGTTATCTTTCGTACAGTCAATAAACATAAATCAGATTATGCATACCAAAAATCAGTACACAAAAAGGAGGAGCCCTATGTGAAAAAGGATGCAAAAAATCAACTGGAGACCTCTTTCTTCTGTTCTTTTTCCATTTGCCCTCTCTCTCTCTCTCTTTCAATCTTTTGTGTTGAAGCTTTTCGGAAAATCTGTTAAGAGAGCCGTTTAATCGAAACTTCAAAAGGAAGACAATGGATCAAGATGCAAACAAAACAAAGTGATATCAGGTGGCAGGTCACCAGCGAAGAAATTAACAGCAGACATAACAAAAATTAATTAGCAAATTAAATGTCAGCATAACATAACACCTAAACTTATGCGGTAAGATATGACAAAAAATACAGAAAGAGCCTACAACGGTATCAATAAACACTGACTAACCTCTGACAAGTTACCAATTTGACAAGGGCTTGTTTGTTTTCTCCAGCTTCAAACTAAGAAAGGTTCACCTTCAAAGTAATATCCAAAACAATTAAGATGCAAAAACTTTTTAAGTGATGTAAATATAGATAAACAGAAAATGAAAATACATATTCCACAAAAAATAAAATAAAATAAGATGAAAAAACTTTATAAGTGATGTAAGCTTGTTCTTGAATGAAGGAGCTTAAACTTGAATTTGCTTAATTACCCTCCCAAACATATATATATGTAAGCTTAATTCACTAGACCAGTGTTATTAAGATTGAAAAAAACTAGGATAAGGTTTAATTAATGCATAAGGCAATACTAACCACAAATCAGTAATCCATAAACTCATAAAGGTTAGCACAAAAAATATATAGCTGAATTGAAGATTAAGTGAAAAATATATAATTAAAGAAAATACTGAAAACTTGGAACGTTTGTAGGACTTCGAACATTTACCAAGAATTTGAAAAGACGTGGAAGACTTTTTTTTTTCCAAGTGTTGAAAACAAGGAGCTTGCTGCACCAATTAATAACCATGCATGTAGAAAACCATAATTAAGATAATAATTATGCAGAAGAAGAAGATATGGAGGAAAGCGTGCTTTCTCTCTCTCTCTCTCTCTCTCTCTCTCTCTCTCTCTCTCTCCCTGTCCCTGTCCCTCTATATCAGTTTCTCTCTTTTAAGTTTGGAGCTTGAGAGTTTTGGATAACAAGGAGAGGAAGAAGAACTATGGAAGATAATGGGGAAATGGAGGAGGAAAAAAGGTGGAGAAGGAAATATAAAAGATAATAGAGCGAGATGGGTGTGCTAAGGAAGGAAGGGCGGAGATTAAACAGTCGGAAGAATGTATTTGGCATCTTATGCCAGTTTTCCGGCTTATACCGAGGCTTAAATGCAAAAGAAAAATAAAACCTTTTCTGTTGTAAAGATGGCTGGCCAAGTTGTCCACTAAAGCATGTCCTCACATTAAAGCATGATTCCTTTGAGTGGAATGTTAGGTGTGGAAATTAGGCTCCACTAAGAACAATTTCCTTCCACTAAATGTTGCCGATGCTTTGCTTTCATTGCTCCTAGTTTTCATATAAATATATAGACATACAGCTGAGAAGAAAAAAAAGGAAGAAGAGAGGAAGAAGTGAGAAGCCACAAGGCTCACGGCAGAGAGAGAGAGGGAAGAGAGAGGAGAGTTATCCTTGTAATCTTATTACTTCAGATTATAAATAAAAGCATCACTGCTGTCTCGATGATGTACTCCAGTCACACTAACTGTAGAGGAACCTCGTAAATTTTGTGTTTTGTTTATTCCACTGCACATACCGTCGATTTTACAACATTTTCCCCATTTAAGAAAGAAGTTTGGAACACGGGAGTGAGGGATGGGGCCTACGTTAACGCGACACGGTTTTGAATTTTTTTAGTTAGTTAGTTAGTGATAATTTCTTTCGAGAAATTTTCAAACACTTTCAATTGAGTATATTCTATAAAATTCTAAGAAAAACTAGTGAATTTAACTCTACAAAATCATGGAGGGCTAGGAATACAGTCATTCACTACTAGAAGTTGCCTACGATTTGGAATCAGTTTTTTCAAGGCTATTAGGAGATCATAAAAGAGTGCAAAACTTAGCCTGAAAGTAATCGAGAAAAATAAATGGTGAATTGCCCTTATAGTTAGGTTAAGGGCACCATCTCTCTGTCTATCAATCTAGGCACTAAACTAAGCAAGAGACAGATAGAGGTAGAAGTTGGGAAGCAAGGGAGGAGGGAGGTAAAATTGGGAAGTGAGGGAGGAGAGAGTAGTTGCCTAGATCAGGATTTTTTATTTATTTTTTTGTGGAGACAGATTTGGCAAAATTAGTTCTTTGTCAACAGTCGTGTGCAAGACACCAACCCTCTTTTAAAAGAAAAAAAAGGACCATTGCATCTAAAAACCCCTCATCCGTCCCTTTCTGTAAAATTTTATTAATAATATGAAGAAAAAAAGAGATATGAAATTACCTAGCTCAAGCACCTTACCTTCCCGAATAAAAATTCAATGTGTTCTCATATATCAAGAAAGACAAAATAAGGGAACATCAACATCAATTCATAACTTTTATTAATCACAACTCACAAGTCATCATTTACGCATTTTACGCACAAATTTCTTTGAACTTCTTTTTTCCACTAGTTTAAGTTTTGATCAGCAGACCATCTAATTAAATTTAGTCTTGACAAAGACAACTAATCCACACCCTGTGGGTTGTAGTAGCACCTTGGTTACGTGCTTATTCATTCATTTTAGTTTAAGATGTCACAGTAGCATACCAAATATACACAGCTCTTCAATTAAAGATAAAAGCAAACAAACATTTTAAAATGAACTAGCGAACCTTGAGATAGAAAATGCCCACCTCCCAAATTGGCTTCGGTGACTAGAGTCTAGAGTTTAGTCTCATTACGAGAAAAACAAGTGATGGATTGTTCTTATGGTTAGTATATAGATTAGTGTAAAATATCTTTTGTACGCAGTGTTTTAAAAAACTTGTCCCAAGGCGCGCCTAGGCGGCTTTGGAGCCGAGGCTGAAGAAAATTCACCTTTGTTTTGTGAGTAGGCAAAAAATCACTTATGGGAGTAGGCCTTATGCGCTTTAAGTACAAACAAGCAATTGAGCTCGCGCCACACTATGAGTTTTAAAACTTTGTTAAATGTGTGGGATATGTTAAAATTTATTTATTGTTGGAAATGTGCCCTAAAACCAATCATATGATGATACTTTACGGACATTTCACATATTAAACTAATATAGTTTAATATAAAGGGCAAAGATTATTGTTTGAAGCCGTCTCATATAAATGTTATACGCTTAAACGATAAGTCCAAGGAATATGTAATTGGGAGAATGCAATCTAAAGAAGTTAGATTCATGAGATTATTTTCTTTCGTATACATATCCTAAATGTTCCTGATCATAGGATTGCCAATTGGGCATTGACAGTCCGTTAAGATCAGTACGTGCTATGTCTTCTCTTAGGAAGAGTGACTGGTCTCGAGTCATTGGTGTGACTGATACCAAGACAAGTACGTAGGTGCTCAATAGAGAATGAGTTCACTGAACGCGATCAACAAGAAGTTCTCATACTCATGTCACATGAGAACTTATGGTTGGGATAATGCAAAGTAGTCATTTGACCTGAGGCATCATAGTTGTCTTGTGGTTAGGTCCTTGATCTTTGATTATGTCAAAGTCACTCCATCCGAGGGTGTCCACGACATAGTTGGGGTTAAGCCACTTAGCCATAGAGGCAAGTGAATGCGCAACAAGGGATCTCTAACCTTCAAACCGTTTGAGGGAGAATACTCTATGATATGATTAAGAATCTCTGGCCAGAGTATGAATGAGATTTAGGAAGTCGTTCCAAATCACATTCAAGGTAATCATATAAGTAAATGAATCACATTGGATAGTAGACATGAATAAACTATCAAACCAAACAATGTGGTCAAGAGTATTATATTAGAGAAATACCGTATTGCATTGTAATCCTAAACTGAATAGGTTCTCCACCTCCTCTGATTAGCTTGGGTAACCATGACATACTGCTAGGTGTCACTCATGGTTTGTGGAAGACCTAAAAGTGTATAATCACTAAAGGGATAATTGAAAGTAAGTTTCAATTCGCAATCGATTTGAAAGAGTTTTAATCGCTCACTGCCTCGCTAAAAGGAACCTAATGAATCGCACACTGTGTAAGGTAATGCTTGAAGGATTTGACGGAGATGAGTAAGGACAATTAAATGGTTTAATTGTTTATGGCAAGAATTAATTAATATGTTAATTAATCAAACGAATAAGTTCGTTTTAAACCTTGAGTTAGTTTTGGGCCTTAAAGCCCAAATTGGGCTTCAAATCGTCAAGCCCATTAGCTTAAGTTGTATGACAACTTAACAAATAAAATTTAAGAAGCCCAAAACAGCCCAAAGGCTTGGAAAAATGGGCCATAGAGAGAGGAAGGGCCTTTTGGTCCAAAATGCATACAAAAGTTGAAAGCATAGAAAAGGTATCTTTGCTCCATCCTCATTAGGGTTTTCTAAGGATGAAAAGTGAGAAAAACTCTCTCTCTTTTCTCTCTAGAATAGCCGGCCACCATGGGAGAGTTTACTAGCATCTAACTCTTCCATGGCTACTCATCTTCTTCCTCAACCATCCTTGGTGTCGGAACTTAGAGGTCTCCAACTTTGGGGACTTTTGGAGAAACCAATTCTTCCATCCATATCCAAGAAGGCATGGAGCCAAGAAGCAAAGTTCCTCCATCCACATCCATGGAGCCAAGGAGTAAGGTGACAAAGGAAAGAAGGCCCTCACATGGGTGATTAACCTTTGCTAAGCAAAGAGGTGCTTCAAAGGTATAAAGTTTTTCAACTCACTTTGTTTTGAGTTGAGTCTTGGTTCACCCTTCTACTAGGCTTTGAATTTCATGGGTAATGTTTTGTTTTTGAGTGCATACAAGCATGATTCCGCCTTTAAATGATAATTGCATGCCATAGATGTTGCTCAAATGAACATGTTTTTCACAAATTTTCCTTCATTTACCCTCTATTTCAACATCTATTTATATTCTTATGATCAATAATGAACAAATGATACGTGTTTTGGAACCATTCATATAGTTATAATACACATAAAAGCATCTTGTTTTCTATGTCCTAACTTTTCACATTATTGTTTAGTACTTCACTCTTCTTTCTTCTTTACTGCCAAAAAGATGATTTTCTTATACCTACATAAGATTTTTAGAAATGGATCAAAAATAACATGCAATATAGTACTTCTGCTTTTCGCTTTATTATTGATTTTTAGAAATGAATCAAAACTAACATGCATAGGATTTTTTTTATTCTCGTCAAAGACAAATTTGAACCATATTATTATTAGCTCATTGTGAGACTTAGTCCACCCCTTATCTTAGTGTAGATAATATTGTTTGTTAAAAAAAATGAAGAGTGGGATGAGATTTACTGAATGTGGGAAGGTGTTAAGAAAGAGAGACAATAAATACGGTAATGTTAAGAGAGAGAGAGAGAGAGGGCTTCTCATTCATGACATGGAGAAATTTTTAATTGTTACCTGAACACGGGTAGTACATTACGTATTATTATAAAATAGACGGAAAATTTTATTTTTTAAGTTGTTAAATTTTAGCATAAATATCTCACTATTTATATAATGACACATAGTATATCATTCCGTGTTCCAATTACCTTGAAAAAATAAGTGACCAAATATTACTCCCAAGCGCTTCTCATTCACGACTTGAGAGGGTTGGTTGGGCAGTAGGAAAATAAAAGGGAGTAGAATTTTCTTCCCTCCTATTATCATCCCCTTCCAAGAATTTTCTTCCCTCCTATTACCATCCCCTTCCACCCCTTTCTCTCACATTTTTCTTTTTATCTTATTCTCTATATAAAACTTTAAAACAAGATGTAAACGTGACGTAATCGTAACCGTTTAAATATGAGGAGATAAAAAGAGAGAGAATAAAATGGGAGAGAATACTTCTTTTGTGATTTTTTTCGCAAGTAAGGTATTTTTTTTTTTTTTTTTGAAAACAGTAAGGTACTTTTCTTGACATGAGGGAACATTAGCATCGTCATCATCAACAACAGCAGCAGAATCAACTACAGCAGAATCAGTTGCAGAAGACGAAGAAGAAAATGATATGCAGCCCATGTACAACAGAGTCCCGATGACATTAACCATGAAACAAATCAACTCCATCCCTCTATCTCTTAGATTAGATAGCAGAAAGAGAATCTTAAGTCTTAACTACAGTTGCACCTGAAACTAGATCAAAGTTCACCATAAAAAAAAAAAATTGAAATTGTAGTCCTTATTGGGTTTGTGCACAAAGTTACAAACGCTCCCAGGAGGACAAAAATTAAAAATTTGGAGAGACAAGGCTTATTCACTTTCACATACATAAAAAATACTACTACTTTAAAATTTTCTTTTAAATATATGCTTTAATTAAAATAAATATTTGTCCAAAGCATTTTCTATAAGGCATATTTCAATAAAATAAACACACAAACGACGACTGAGAAAAATCATCAGAGAATAGACCCAAAAAAAAAACATAAAAAATGTAAAGGATGAAAGGAGGAGGATCTTTCCCCTCCTATTCCCATCCCCTTTCCTTCTTTCTTCTCACATATTGTTTTTTGTCATATTATTTTTTGGGGTAAATTACATAGTAACCCCTCAGATTTGAGATCTATTACAATCCTATACAATATTTTTAAAACATTTCACTTTCATACCTCATGTACTATTTTATTTCAAAATAATACACCCGTTACATTTTCCATCCATTGATCCGTTAAGTACTGACGTGGTTGCCAAATGTATGCCACGTGACAAAAAAAATAATTTTTTAATTTTTTTAAAAAAAAAACCTTAATCTTCTAAATTAAAAAAACCAAAAAAAATAAAAATAAAAACAAAAGTTGAACCCCGCAACCCCCCACCCAACCTGCAACCCAGAAGAAGAAGAGGAGAGAGAAAAAAAACATCCTCCACCTCTTCCTCCGCACCCACTACCTGCAAACCAGAAAAAAAAAAGAAAAAAAAAACCCATCTCCCTTTCCCTGCAACTCAGATCCTGTCTTCCCCAATGAGTGTGGATTTAAGACGGAGGGTGGGTGTGCTGGGTTTTTTTTTTCCTCCTTCTTTCTGGGTTGTAGGTGGGGAGCGGAAGATAGGAAGATGGGTGCAGAGGAAGAGGTGGAGGATGGGTGTGCACCATGGATGGAAGATGATTTGGAGGGGGGCGTTGTTGAGATCTGAACTTCGCCACTGGGGGGGGAGGTGGGAGAGGGGGGGTTTTATGGGATATGGGTTCGCCCGAGGGGGTGTGGATGGGCTTCATGCAGGGGAGTGCGGGGGGGGGGGGGGGAAGGGATCTGGGTTGGGCTCCTCTTCATTGCCACGCTCTCTGTTATCCTCACCACAAATCCTTCAACTTTGCACCACAACTCTGTATGTATTGCCCCCTCTTCCCTAAATCCATTTTCTCCCAATTATTTATTTAATTAATCGATGTTTAGATTGAAATTTCGAGGCTTTAGCAAAACCCAGATGTTAATTTCACTGATTAATCACAACCCACATTTTAATTTTCACATCTGAACAAATCCCAGATTGGAAACAAAAAGAAAACCCATGTGAAAATCTTGGAGTAAAACAAAACCCAGATGTTAATTTTTCAATTAGATAGGATTGAGGTTTTAATCTTGATGTTTAATTGATTGCGGGCACTTCCAACAACTGGGATATGGGTTTCGCCGACGGGATCGGGGTTCCAAGTTTTATGGTTGTTCTCCTTCTTCTTCTTCTTCCAGGTTCTTCTTCTCCTTCTTCTTCTTCTTTCAAGGTTCAGGTACGGGGTGATAGGATTTGGATCTTCTAACCTTTATTTATTTATTATTTATTTAGAAGATTAAGGTTTTTTTTTTAAATTAAAAAAAAATTGTTTTTTTGCCACGTGGCACAAATATAGCAGCCACGTTAGCACTTAATGGATCAATGGATGGAAAATGTAACGGATGTATTATTTTGAAATAACATAGTACATAAGGTATAAAAGTGAAATGTTTTAAAAATGTTGTATGGGGTTGTAATAGACCTCAAACATGAGGGGCTACTATGTAATTTACCCTATTTTTTTGTCTTATTGTCTTTATAAAAAAATCAATATAAGATGTTGATGTGGCTAAACCGTAACCGTTCAAATAGAAGGGGAGGGAAGATGAGAGAGATTAGGATGGGAGAGAATCCTCCTCCATTGCTCAACACTTTCGTTGTAGAAGCCATGCACGTTCAGACGGAATAAAAGGTTATAATATAAGAAACTTTAACGAAAAATTTTCGGTACTGTTCACTTTAACGAAAAATCATATTTTTACATTAAAAAATTAATTCTAATACTATTTACTTTACCTTTTATAATATATAAAATGGAGGATCTCTGTCAGGACAGTAAATGATGCACATGGAATGGGGGCTCCTTTACTCGTTTTACGTACAAAATTGCGAATATTTTAAGTTAGTTGATGACAATTTCTTTCAATAAAGCCGCCCGCCTTTCAAGTGCTTTGCCTTTACATACAAAATTGCAAATTTTTTCAGTCAGTTAATGAACAATGTCCTTTGAGAAATTTCCGAACACTTTTTCTAATTCCAAGAAAAAATAAAAAACAAAGAATTTTAGACTACAAAATCATGGAGAGATGTCGATTGTGAATCCTCATATTTAGGATTATGGCTTGCCTTCTATTGCGCTCAATGCCATTAATTTGGATTGTATTGATGATGATTGTACTAGAGGGTTTTATTTTTAACAAATATCTTTTCTTTTGTTTTTAATTCATGGAGAGCTAAAAATATAGTTTTTCACTATTAGAGTTGCCTAAGATTTGAAATTATCTTTTCGTCCACATGTGATAAATCAACTTATTGAGTTATTAATAGATAACTATTAAGGGTCCAAGATTAATTTAGTTTAATTTTACCATTACACAATCATTACCACTAGCATGCAATTTAATCTCATCAAGGACTAACCTACATAAACAATTCAACATAGCATCTAGGTGGTGCACTTATTAGTGCATCAATAGTTTAGAATGTCATGGTGACATAAGCAAGATAAAACCAATCTGAAGCCTATAAATTTTTAAATCAACAAGTGCACAACTTACAAATAGAAGAATTCGGCTAAAACATTATGAATTGTCAATTTATTTATTATAGTTGATTAACTAAATGATCTTAGTCTTAATTGATTTTTTTTTAATAAACGATATTTTCAGAGTTATTTATAGTTGAATGGCTTCAACTATAAATAAGAAGTTTTGTAAATCAAACATGAAGCATCCTCCTCAACCTTGAGGAGCCAAGCATTATTCTACTTTGACATGGCCAAATAAAAGAAAAGAAATTTACACACAAAAAAGTCACTACAACAGTTCTAGTAAGTCAATCACACACTATTAATTAGGTCATAAACCTCATGGTAATTATGTCCATGGAAAAAAAAATCGATAATATCGACGAAATATCGTTTTTTTGGAGATCCAATATTTTTTTAACTATTCAAATGATTTTCGTCAAAATATTTAGATATTATCAATATATACTAAAAAATACTTAAATATGTTGAGAAAACTCAACACATACTTCACTTGATCATAGCCCAAAGGGCAAACAAGATATGGCTAAATGAGCAGGGGAATGTGGGTTTTATAGGACAAATTGCGAGGGCAGTGAGCAAGCATAGGCGATGTGGGACTCTCCCAATAGGAGAAATCAGAATTTCGGCCGAAAATTTACACCCACTTTAAACGGCCATAACTTTGTCAAAACTCAACGAAATCAAGCAAGACAAAAATGAAAGTTGTAGCCCTCGAAGAGACGAAGAGAATGGTACCTCACACGATGTCTGAATCGTCGTGGTTTGGCCGGAACATGCCTCGAAAGTCACTGAGATCGCCAAAAACTGGGTAAGATTCAAATGGGTATAACTTTTTTAATACTCAACGAAATTGAGTGAATCAAAAAGAAAAGTTGTACTACTCGACGAGAAGAAGAGATTGATACCTTGCACGCCGGCCAACTCGCCGTGGTTTGGCCGGAAATTGCCTCGAAAGCCACTGAGGTCACCGGAAATTGGGTAAGATTCAAATGAGTATAACTTTTTCAATACGCAACGAAATTGAGTGAAACAAAAAGGAAAGTTGTAGCCCTCGAAGAGACGAAGAGAATGGTACCTCACACAACGTCGGAATAATTGTGGTTTGGCCGGAAATTGCCTCGAAAGCCACTGAGGTCGCCGGAAACTGGGTAAGATTCAAATGAGTATAATTTTTTCAATACTCAACGAAATTGAGTGAAACAAAAAGGAAAGTTGTACTACTCGACGAGACGAAGAGATTGATACCTTGCACGCCGGCCAAAATTCAATTGACACACTCCTGGCTTCCAAAATTCAATTCTTTTACTTTATATAAACATGAAAAAACATAATCGGCATCCAAATTAAAGTTTAGTCTTATTCTTATGTGTACGAAATTTAAAGTGTCAAATTCGGCATATTATTCTTCATCATTTTATTTACTTCCCTTTTTTTTTTTAATATCCTAAATAAAACCTCCAAATATTGTACTAATTAATTATATATAAATGATTATGGTGTGTTTAAACTTCTTTCATTAATTACTACATATTTTCTACACTCACAATGTTTGCCAGCTCGCTATATAATCAACTTAAATCAGTTAAATCCATCATGCAATGCATTTCCTTCCAATTTTTTGTGATAAACTAATAGATAATTGACTAAATAAACATCCTACAAAGTTTCATTAAAAATTTCCAAGTTTTTCTTACAATTTCCGTGGTTTCCATGAAATTTTTATCGATATCGATATTATCCCAATATTTCCATCGATATTTCCGTGTTTTCGGACTACCGATATTTCCGATATTACCGATATTTTCTTCCTTGATTATGTCATAGACTTGTGCACAACTAACAGCTTCATAAGCCATTGACTATAATTAAAACCCTTTTTTTTTCTTTTCTTTTTCTTTTTTTTTTCCTAAAAAATAAAGGTTTAGATTTTGGAGAGATTTTTTTCGGTTAAAACCTGGAAGAGTTTACTTGAAAGTGAGAGGTCTTAAGTTTAATTATTACCAAAGGCGAATTTGAACCACATTATTGCTAACGCATTGTGAGGCTTAGCACACTCCCTCATCTTAGTGTAAATAATCCCAATTATTAAAAAAAATGGGGATAGTGGCTAATCACTCGATCATAGGCTTGATTCCCGGTGACAGGAGGCGCAGCTACACCTCCTTGCGTCTCTGCAGCCTCATCGGTGCTTCTTGGCAAGCCAAAAACATAATAATTTTCAAAATACAACGTGTCAAGCAAGCCACTCAATGGTTCAAATATTATCTATGCCAAGTCAAAGACAAAATAAAAAATCACAAAGTATCAAACAAGCTCCTCAATGGTTCAAACAATGCCCATAAAACATGCCAAGCTAAGAATGAGGCATGATAAATTACAACATACCATGCAAACCATTGAAGCCGAAAAATCAACCCAACCAAATAGTTGTGCCATCCTATCCTATCCTATCCAAGCCAATCACCAAGTACAAGAACACTCCTAACGTACCACAACAACTATCACTGTTATTAACTATCATTTTCCAATTCAGATGACGATTAAAATAAGAGCTACAAATACAAGTTCGTGATGCGGTAAATGTTAAGTCAATGCACATGCGGTAAATGTTAAGTCAATGCACATGCTTAAATGTTAATTTTCCAACTACCAAAATCATGAACGAAAGTAGAAAATGGGGCATATGGGATGGGACCTCCCTTTAATTTCGCGCTTTTCGTACATGTGAATTTTCTCAGTTAGTTAGTCACCAATTTCTTTCAATAAATTTCGAAGTGCTTTCAATTGAATACCTTTCTATAATTTTTGGAAAAAAAAGTAGTAAATTTCACATTACAAAATCAGGAAGGAATAAGAATATAGTCGTTCATGACTAAAGATTGCCTAAAATTTGGAATCTGTCTTTTCGAAACTATTGAGAGGTCATAAGTGAGAGCATAACTTACCTAAAAGTGAGCGCATAACTAGTGGTGGATTGCCCTTATGATTAGTGCATTTCTCTTCAACTCACTGTATCTCGGGTTCAAACCCTCATGCCTCCATTAATGTAGATAGTGTAGAATATCGCTTGTAATTAAACAAAATAAGCCCTTTCTCATTCAATTGACTTGTTTTACATACAAAGTTTGGAACATTTCCAGTTAGTGACCAGTTTTTTTTTAAGAAATTTCCAAGCACTTTCGGTTGAGTACCTTTTTATAATTCCTAAAAAAATAAAAATAAGTCAATTTCACACTACAAAACCATGGAGGGCTAAGAATATAGTCCTTCACTATTGGAGATTGCCTAAGATTTGGAATCTGTCTTTCCGATGCTATTGGGAGGTCATAAGATAGCCTAGAACTTGGCCTGAAAGTAAACGAGAAAAACTTATATGGAGGTGGCTAATCATGTAATCCGTACAAGAGTAACTTTCCATGCTAATGTGTCGTTTCTGTGACACCAGTATTTTGAAAATGTATATTTACTATAATTATTAAAAAAGATTTTTTGCGTTTCAGACCCTAAAGTAGAAAAAGGGGCACATGGATGGGGCCTCCTTTTATGCATTTGAATTTTCGTAGTTAGTTAGTGGCCAATTTCTTTCAAGAAATTTTCAATCAATTTTGATTGAGTACATTTCTATAATTTCTCAAAAAAAAAAAAAAAAATTCACACAACAAAATCATTAAGGGCTAAGAATATAGTTGTTCACCAATGCAAATAGCTTAAGATTTTGGAATTGTCTTTATGAGCATAGGCGGCAAATCAACTTATTGAATTATTAATGGGTAATCATTAAGAGTCTTAGGGCGCGTTTGTTGCGCCGGACTATCTCAGACTGGACTAGCTTCAAAGACTAAGCTGGACTGGCTTAGACTAGACTAAGCTGAACTAATTTAGTGAAGCGGTTGGTGCAATGTTGGACTAAGGGCTGGTTTGGTATTGCTGTGCTTTGAAAAAAAGCTGCTGTGAGAATAAGCGGCTGTGCTGTGAGAATAAGCGGCTGTGAAATAAAGCAGCAGAGCGTTGGGTAAACTTTTTTGTAAAAGTGCTTTTGGAAAAGAAAAAAAGCAGTCTGATAGTGGGTCTTTTCATTAAAGGAGCACTGTAGCTCCATGTGCTTTGAAAAAAAACCAGTTTTCCAAAGCTGCAAATAGCAGCTTCAGCTTTTTCCTTTGATTTCAGCTTATTCTCACAGCAGCTTCCAAAATAAGCCTTTCTTTTTCAGTTTACCAAACACCTAAAACCCTCACAGCTTTTTTTCATAGGTGCTTTTTTTTTAAGCACCTCACTCCCAAACTAGGTCTAAGAAGCTGGATAATAACAAATTCTAATATTATATTATTTAATATATAAATTATTAATATTTTATTATGATCTAGGTGACCAGAGATGACGAGGAGTCTATTGGGAGTGGTTGTTGAGCATGACGAGGATGTGAGAGGATAGTCTTAGCTAGTCCCATGGTTATTGGGGGGTCTCGCTAAGACCTCTTAGTGAAGGGTTTTGTCCATGCTAGTCCCCTTTAGTCTCATTAATGTTAGTCCTAGCATGGAACAAACACAGTATTGGACTAACAGCTAGTCCAGTCCAGTCCAGTCCCACTTAGCGAGGGCAAACAAACGCGCCCTTAGATGTATATAGTTTGATTTTATGGTAAGGTAATACACAATCATTACCAGTACCAATCTCACCACCATATCATGGTGAAATCAAACCAAATAGGTCTTAATAGTTATTCACTAATAATCCAACAAGTTGGTTTGCCGCATCTATTACCAAAGCGATTCTAAAGGTCATAAGAGAGTCCAGAACTCTGTCTAAAATTATGTGCTTGGCCTAAGTAAAAGAGTCATGATCCACCATCTCTCTATCTATTTAGGCACTAAACTAAGCAAAAGACAGAGGTAGAAATTTGGAAGCAAGCAAGGGAGGAGAGAGTAGTTGGCCGCAGAGACGATCAGTTTTAAGTCCAGCAATTGTACTAGTTGACTTGCACAAAATTACACAAGTGCTAAAATGCTCTTGAATAAAAAAAAAAGGAGAAATGAAATTACCCAACTCACAAATCACCCCTCAAATTTCTTTTTTCCATCCACTGATTGCAGCTTTGATCAACAGACCATCAGACCATCTCTCTCTATAGGCACTAAACTAAGCAAAGAGAGAGGTATAAATTGGGAAGCAAGGGAGGGGAGAGTAGTTGCCTGAGACTATCAGATTTTAGTTCTGCAATTGTATTATTTGTCTTGACTACTTGCACAAAGTTAATGAAAATTTTATGGTGCACCGAGTACCAAGCCTCCAAGAAAATATCCAAAGAGATGATGAAAAAAAATAAAGAAAATGAATAAGAAAGACAAATTAAGGGCACATCATCATCATCATTTCGTACCAATTAATCAAATAAATAAACAAGCACCAAATCCCGCCCGAAGCCATGGATTTTAAAACTTTGTTAAATGTGTAGGACATGTTAAAATTTATTTACATCCATATCAAAATCTATTTACATCTTTATGTTCAATAAAAAACAAATGATACATATCATAGAGTATATTAAGTTGTTTGTATAATAATACAAATAATGTTGTAAACATTCCTAGTTTAAGTATGATTGTGTAAATCCTAGATAAGATTTGATTCTAGTTATCCTTTCCTATTACAACTTGTATTACTTGGAGAAGAAGGAATATCTTCTCTCCCTTTACTACTATAAATAAAGGCACAATGTAGGAGGGATAACAACACACACATTCCCCTACAATTCTACAAACACACATCTCTCTCCTCTCTCTCTCTGCCGCCGGCCCTAGTCCCTCTGTCAGATAAAATAGACCACAACACGTTATCAGCACGCTCCTACCGCTGCTCTTAGGAATCTGACGTTGGAAATTTTTTCTGCATCAAACCAGTTCATCCATATCATCACGCAATCAGGTTCTTTCCAAACAACGGTTTTTAACTCGATATTTTGCAAGCCCTGATAGCATGAACATTCACCATGATGCATGACCCAACTTTACGTTTAACGTATTTTAGATTCTACATAAATTGTGTATGCTTCATCATCAAAATTGCTTCAATTATGTGAATTTGATATTTGTCATGAATTGAATCCTACATATGTACATGCATTGAAACTATTATTTGCATTCGCCTGGAGCGGCCCGCATAAAAAAAAAAAAAAAAAAAAAAAAGTTTCTAGGCTCGCCTAGAGCGGCCCGCATAAAAAAAATAAAAAAAAATGTTTCTGGGCTCGCCTGGAACGGCCCGCATAAAAAAAATAAAAAATAAAAAATTTTAGGGCTGCACACAGCAGCCCATTCCCCTCTTCTCACCCCGTGGGCCTGTAATCCCACCCGAGGGTTCTTGGCTTATACTTTTAGGCCCCGAGATTTTATTATTTAATATTTTTTTTAAATATGGGTTTTTATATTTTCACCCACACTTTAATTTGGCCCCGAAGACCAAAAATAAATTACTTCACTTATCATTATACAATATTTCTGCATATATTCTTTGCATATTTGTTTGCATATATATTTGTGTTTACCTGCAGGAATATATGAACCTGAAGTTCATAATTATTTTGAAACCCGAAGTTTCTTATACACATGCCTTGTTAGAAAACCCGAAGTTTTCACTTAAATATATCACCCATGAAAACCCGAAGTTTTTCATGCAAAATTAAACCAATACATGTCTATTAGAACCTGTATGTTCTACTCCTATGTGAATGAATTGATTTTTCTCCATTACACTAACCACATCTTGTCCATCTATTTTGTGATAGGAACATGTCGATGTCGAACTTGAACAAACTCGACTTCACCGCTTTGGAGGTTTCTGGAAGGAACTACCTTAAGTGGGTTCAAGATGTGAAGCTCCACCTCACTGCAAAGAACTTGCGTCCTGCTATTGAAGAAGCAACAGATAAACCTGTTGGCGAGGCTGAAAAAGCTACTGCTATGATCTTCATCCGAAGACATATCCATGACGCTCTACAAACTGAGTACCTTGCTGAGGAGGATCCACGTGCATTATGGGTCGCTTTGGCTGATCGTTTCGATCACCAAAAGGACATATTCTTGCCTGAAGCAAGACACGACTGGCAGCACTTGCGCTTCCAAGACTTTAAGTCTGTGAATGAATATAATTCTGAAGTTTGTCGAATCCGATCACTTCTCAAGTTTTGCAATGAAACTTTGACTGAAGAGGATCTCCTGGAGAAGACCTACTCGACCTTCTCTGCTTCTAATATTGTCCTGCAGCAACAATATAGAGCTCAGAAGTTCACTAAGTTCTCGGATTTGATCTCTGTTTTACTTCTTGCTGAAAAGCAGAACCAGCTGTTGATGAAGAATCATCAAGCTCGACCTACTGGGGCTACTGCTGTGCCTGAAGCACATTATAGCACTAATCAGCACCCAAAACGCCAAAAGAGGCGTGGTAAGGGCGGCCAGAAGCCATCCCACCAAGGTCAACAGAGCCAAGGCCCATCCAAGGGAGGAAACAAAGCCCAGAAGCGCCCAAACCTCGCTCCCAAGGCCCCGAACTTCAAGAATAAGGGCAAAGCACCTGCCACAATGAATGACGATATGTGCTATCGTTGTGGTTCCAAGGACATTGGTCCCGTATTTGCCGTGCTCCCAAGAAGGTTGTGGATGCATATCATTCTCGTCGTACGAAGTTTGAATCAAACTTCCTGCAAGTGGACGAACCGGAGACTACAAAGATGGAGGTTTCTGATTTTCAGGAGGATACCACTCCTATGGAAGATTAGAATCTTAGACATAGACTTATTTTTCAGTTAAAATAAGACAATTGGGGCCGAATTCCACCTTGTGGCCGAACCCCCACCTTGTTTTTTGGTTGATTTTGAACAATTTTCCTTTATGTTTTGGATTATTAGTTGGCGATTTATTTTGGATATTAAGTTTTTAATCCTTGAATAAATGAAATTATTTTGAATTGATACTTGTTTTTATAAACTTTTATACATGTGACCGATTCAAATTAATTTTTCATTCTAGGTATGACTAGTGGGAAAGTTAGTTGTCTGGCAGATAGTGCAACCACGCATACTGTTTTGCGTGAACGCATCTATTTCACTAACTTCGTACCTAAGAATGCACCTCTGACAACCCTCTCAGGCCCATCCAACCTGATCGAAGGATACGGTAAGGCACGTATAATGTTGTCCAATGGTACAATCTTGACCATTGCTGAGGCACTCTATTCTCCACGTTCCGGAAGAACGTTACTAAGTTTCAAGGACATTAGAGATAACAATTACCACGCTGAAACCCACGTAGAAAACGGAGTTGAATTTCTGTGCGTAACTTCCTACGAATATGGCCAGAAGCGTATTCTAGAGAAGATGGAGCGTAACCCGAGTGGTCTGTATACTACGACCATACGCCCCATAGAATGCCACTATGTGGCCGGCCCTACCACAGGGACCGCGCACGAAATTACACTTTGGCATGATCGTTTGGGACATCCTGGACGAATAGCGATGCGCCGTATCCTCAAAACTTCACACGGGCATCCACTAACCCGAAGCTTAGGTTCGATCCATGAAATTGCATGTCAAACATGTTCTATGGGAAAGCTTATTACTAAGCCTTCTTATGACAAGATTCGTTCGAATCCTCCCATTTTTCTACAACGGATTCAGGGGGACATTTGTGGACCGATTCAACCTCCCTACGGACCATTTAGATATTTTATGGTTTTGGTTGACGCTTCTACACGTTGGTCACACGTGTGCTTGTTGTCCACAAGGAACGCTGCATTCTCCAAACTGTTGGCTCAGGTTATCAAGCTCAGGGCTCACCACCCTGATTATCCGATCAAATCTATTCGATTGGATAATGCTGGAGAATTCACATCTAAAAATTTTGATGACTATTGCATGTCGGTTGGGGTTGAAGTTGAACATCCTGTACCCCATGTTCACACGCAGAACGGCCTGGCAGAGGCTTTCATTAAGCGTTTACAAATGATTGCTCGATCGTTGGTCATACGTACCAAGCTCCCGATCGCTGCTTGGGGCCATGCAATATTGCACGCAGCAAAGTTGGTCCGCCTGAGGCCTGTTGCGACACAACCATTTAGTGCCCTTCAGTTGGTCACCGGATGCGAACCCGACATATCGCATCTGCGTGTTTTTGGTTGTGCGGTCTATGTGCCGATCTCGCCGCCCTTACGTACAAAAATGGGGCCTCAGCGAAGGATGGGAATCTATGTCGGATATGATTCTCCTTCGATTATTTGTTACTTAGAACCTTTGACAGGCGATCTGTTTACCGCTCGTTTCGCGGATTGTCACTTCTATGAGACAGTCTTCCCGTTGTTAGGGGGAGATAAGAGCGTCAACGTTCCTAATGAACGACGCGAATTATCGTGGACGACTCCCACTTTGTCTCATTTAGATCCCCGCACCGCTCAGTCTGAAGCTGAAGTGCAGCGCATATTAGATCTCCAGAGCATAACTCAGAGCATGCCAGATGCTTTCACCGATCTAGCGCGCGTGACAAGATCACATATTCCAGCTGCGAATACGCCTGCAAAGATGGATGTACCAAATGTACGACGGACTACCCTCCTGGAAGCCCGGGACGCCAATTCTGGTGATCCACGTACATTAGCGGCTAGCCAATCATCTGCCCCTACACAAAAGCGTGGCAGACCCCTTGGTTCAAGGGATTCACACCCCCGGAAGAGGAAAACCACGGCACAAGGTCCTGAAGAGCCTACCGTGAATCCGACTATCGCTTACTCATTTTACCCAACTCATGAGGAAATTCTAGATTATGGAAGCGTCCTTGAAGAGACGAATCCTCCTCCCGAGAATCGTGAGATTTCGGTCTATTATGCTAGCTTAGATGATGTGTGGCGTAGAAATGAGATGATTGTCGACGATGCATTAGCATTTGCAGTAGCTACTGAGATCATGTTGAGCGATGACATTGAACCGCGTTCCGTTGATGAATGTCGACGTAGAGCTGATTGGTCAAACTGGAAACAAGCAATCCAAGTCGAACTTGATTCACTTGCAAAACGTAAGGTGTTTGGACCTGTAGTTCCTACTCCTCCACATGTGAAGCCCGTTGGCTACAAGTGGGTTTTTGTTCGGAAGCGTAATGAGAAGAACGAAATTGTGCGTTACAAAGCTCGTCTTGTAGCACAAGGTTTCTCACAACGCCCCGGGATTGACTATGACGAAACTTACTCACCCGTTATGGATGTGATTACTTTTCGATACCTTATCAGTTTGGTAGTTTCCGAAAAACTGGATATGCAGCTGATGGACGTAGTAACCGCGTATCTCTATGGGGATCTTGATACGGAAATTTATATGAAAGTTCCCGAAGGACTTACATTGACTGGTTCAAATATTTCCAAACCCCGGAACACGCTCTTAATTCGGCTGAGGCGTTCACTATACGGTTTGAAACAATCCGGAAGAATATGGTATAACCGTTTAAGTGAGTATTTGACTAGTCAGGGATATGTGAATAACAAACTATGCCCTTGTGTGTTCATTAAGAAGTCACATTCCGGATTTGCGATTGTTGCAGTATATGTCGATGACATGAATCTCATCGGAACTCCTGAAGAGCTCGCGAGAACTGCTTCGCACCTGAAGTCGGAATTTGAGATGAAAGATCTAGGTAAGACTCGATACTGTCTCGGTCTCGAGATAGAGCATTGTTCGGATGGAATCCTAGTACATCAATCGAACTACACCTTTTAATGAGGATAAAGCGAAGCCTTCGAGTACTCCTATGGTCGTTCGTACGCTAGATGCAAAGCGAGATCCCTTCCGTCCGAAGGAGGATGATGAAGAGATTTTGGAGCCTGAAGTTCCTTATCTAAGATGCACTAGACCCGACATCTCCTTCGCTGTTAATCTTTTGGCAAGATACAGCAATGCACCAACACGCAGACATTGGACTGGCGTGAAAGACATCTTCCGTTACCTTAAGGGTACTACGGATTTGGGCTTATTCTATCCCTACGAATCCTCGAGTGATGCCGCACCCTATGCTCATCAGGTTGATTCTCGCCTTGTTGGTTATGCCGACGCTGGATACTTATCTGATCCGCACAAGGCGCGTTCTCAAACGGGTTATGTCTTTACCGTTGGAGGCACCGCAATATCTTGGAGGTCAACTAAACAGACCTTAGTTGCCACTTCGTCTAACCATGCTGAAATTCTCGCCTTACATGAAGCAACTCGGGAATGTTTTTGGTTGAGAGCAGTAGTGGGCCATATTCGAAGCTCCTGTGATCTTCATCCCGCCGTTAATGCCCCGACGACGATTTTTGAAGACAACGCAGCTTGCATCGAACAGCTCAAGAAGGGTTACATCAAAGGAGACAACACCAAGCATATTGCGCCGAAGTTCTTCTTTACACATTAACAACAAGAGCATTAGAAGATTGAAGTCACGCAAATCCGATCACAAGACAATCTGGCCGACCTCTTCACCAAATCACTACCGAAGGCGACGTTTCAGAAGCTTGTTCATGGAATTGGTATGCGTAAACTTTCTGAGTTGTAACTTTGCTATTTCTCTTTGGAATTATGTCAAACTCAGGGGGAGTATCTTCTAGATACTTGCTTGATCTTAATGTACTCTTTTTCCCTACGATTAGGAGCATTTTTCCCACTGGGTTTTTGCTACCTAACTAGGTTTTAACGAGGCACCCACCTTGGGCTGGTCATATCCCTGATGACGTCCTGTAGACGTTTCTTTTGACTTTGCATTTCTCACGCATTTTTCCTTAGACTATGGATTTTGTCCCTACTTGGGTTTTTGCCATAGCCTTAGGGTTTTTTTTAGTGAGACTTACTACTTATATGCAAGTTCCTACCTTATTGAGAAATAAGCGTTGTTCCTTGGAATCAGTGCTGACGAGTCGACTTCCTCAACTTCTGCATGATGCTGAATCTACCTTGAGTATTTACCCACTCAAGGGGGAGTGTTGTAAACATTCCTAGTTTAAGTATGATTGTGTAAATCCTAGATAAGATTTGATTCTAGTTATCCTTTCCTATTACAACTTGTATTACTTGGAGAAGAAGGAATATCTTCTCTCCCTTTACTACTATAAATAAAGGCACAATGTAGGAGGGATAACAACACACACATTCCCCTACAATTCTACAAACACACATCTCTCTCCTCTCTCTCTCTGCCGCCGGCCCTAGTCCCTCTGTCAGATAAAATAGACCACAACAAATAAAAATATCTTGTTTTCTACGTCTAACTTTTTCACATTATTGTTTCGTACTTCACTCTTCTTTCTTCTTTGCTGCCAAAAAGATAATTTTCTTGTACCCATGCATAGAATTTTTAGATATGGATCAAAACTAACATACAATATAGAACTTCTGTTTTTCACTTGCTTATGGATTGGGTTACAATCTAAGCTTGAGAAAAACATTACATGAGCTGAAAAAACATAGTTAAGAAAAGAAAGAAGCTAGGTACTTTTCTTTCATTACTAGTTGTGTATTTACTCAGAATACCAATTGAATGAAAAGGTATTAAATTCATGAATTGTATGACAAGAAACAACAAATGCAAAGATTGTTTTCTTAAGAAATATAAATTTAAATGATAATTTTCTTAGCTTATATTAACAGTAGGACGTAAGGAACACTAAAAATTGAAGTCAGACTGGACTTGCTTTTGGGGCGAGTCCGGCTAGCATTCTCCCTTGGAAATGGTCCTCCTCACAAAGCCATCATCAGATCTATTTCATCAACCTTCATTTTTGGTTCAGGTCAATTTTCATCATTGAGAACGAGTTGGTAAATACTTAATGGGCCGGGCTCATTAGAGCCAGTGGCAGTTTTGAAATCACAGCAATACGGTACCATTTTTGTCACAAAAAATAAGAAGGAAAAATCGAATAACCATCGTTTTTACTTTTTACCCCTCAACTATTGGCATCTCTCCGTGTCTCCGTCTGTCTTCTGACTATCCTCCTAATCGGAGAAGAAGGGCAACCAAATCCTCGCTGTACGTCGTTGTTTTCTAAGGCATCGAAATCTTGGTCCTCCGAATTCGTGGTTTTCTGATTCTTCCCGGTGCTCCTCTCCATTGATTCCATGGTCTGATCTTCGGCGAATCGCAATCCGACGGTGGCGATGGCGTCGGCGCAGAACCAATCGGCGAATGTGGATCTCTTCGATGCGTATTTCCGACGAACCGGTTTGTACCGGCCGGATTAGTGGCAATGAAGCCGTCGCTTTCTTCCAGGGCTCCGGTCTCCCCAAACATGTCCTAGCGCAGGTACTCTCTCTCTATATATATGTATGTGCTTGTGTTTATATGTATAATTGGATGAGTATATTTGTGTAATTATAGTGGTTGATCGGGATTTGATGCTGGTGGAAATGTGTTCCAAATCAATTGATTTTGAATTTGTAGTCTAATTGTAGTTGAAGTAGTTAATGCGAGCTCGGGATGTCGTAATTCTCTGATCTAAGCTGAGATTTTTATTTCGTGTTGGTATAATTATAAATGCGGAATTGATGTTAAAATGGTAGAAAATAAGTAGATGAAGGATTTATACTACAGATAGTGAGGTTGAGAGAGTTATGTTATTAGGTCATTAATTTACTTATGGTGTGTCCGTTCGACATTATGTGGTAAGCAGACTTTAGATATGTGTTATATGACCCAAGGATTGACCTAGGATTGTTTATTACATTACAATAATGTAGTTGTAATGTAACTGAACTGATGCATCTTTGCAAAACTTGTACTATCCCTATCCTGGAGTTGAAGTTGTTTATTCTTCGTCTTCTGGGTGGTGGATGATTGACAATGTTTAGTTGGTGGCATTTGGCTTGAATTCCTGAACATAGCAGGCTAGATCAAGCATATTTTTCTGCAAGATGCTTTGCCGCTGGATTGTCATTCTTTGCATGATGTGTTTGTATTTTGATGTAAAAACTTACTTGATGCCAAAAATATTTTGTAGATATAAAATTTTATTTGTAATTGGGATTATTTTTTTGCTGGCCAATTGACATACAATCATCCATAAGTACTATTAAATTGAGTCAAATGTGCAGTCTAGATTGATGAATTACTACCCATCATGCCACATGATCCTTGATGGAGTGGTTTTGGGAGGGGCGCCCTCTTCCAGAAGCGCTACCAAACAATGTTATGTTTGATTTATCCCGGAGTTAAAGTTGTTTATTTTTCCTCTTCTGGGTGGTGGACGACTGACAATGTTTAGTTGGTGGCATTTAGCTTGAATTCCTGAACGTAACAGGCTAGATCAAGCATATTTTTCTGCAAGATGCTTTGCTGCTGGAAGTTCATTCTTTGCATGATGCGTTTGATATAACCAATATTTTTCAACCTGGAAGTAATTACTCCACTGCTGGCAGTGTATTCTGGAGACCTGCATCTGGCATTCATCCATAAAACAAATTCCATTTTTTTTTTTTCAAAAACCATATGTCTTTCTTTGATGGAGAATAGTTTCTTATTTTTCACTTTGAAAGGCTTTCAACAACAGCAACTGATGCCTGGTCCTGGTGCTCTGCACATGGCAGCCCCAGCTGGAGGAAGGCCTCCGAAGCCAGTCGCTCTTTCTCATGCTTAGGTAAAGCAGCAGGCCAATCAGCAGAAACCTAGAGTACCAGAATTGGAGAAACATCTTGTAAATCAACTGAGTACAGAGGAGGTTAACCCACTGAACTCAAAGTTCAAAGAAGCAACCAAAGCTGATAGTACTTAGGACTTTAATGTTTCCCCAATTTTTTCAGCTTGAGCAGCAAAGTTATGTGTGCATGTTACTTCTTGATAAGTGTCAAATCATAACAAATATCCCAAAGACTTGGAATTCTTGTGATTGTGGGTTTTACTTTGTTCTTAATATCGCTCATTTCTGTGGAGAAGATTTTGATCAAGTTTAAGTAGGGAGGCTGTTCGGGTTTTGAAGTTTATGATTAGTTCTTTTATATTAGTAATCTTAATGAGTGGCACTTCACATGTTTTTAGTGCATGGCATTCATTATACTTTCTTTTTTATTAGCATTCATCATACTTTATTGCAGTTTTGTTCCAATCTCAGCTTGCCTTTCCTCACCCTTTGATGCAATTCTGTTTGTTCTTTGCAGGTCGAAGAACTGGAGAAAGAAATATTGGATGCTAGAGAGAAAATTGAATACTTATGGGTCAAAATGCGGGAACTTGTGAGTATCTCGTGTTTATTTCTACCCTTTCTTTCTTGTATGCCATTGGTTGTGCATATTGAACATTCTACAGTAGTTTTAATTTTTGTGTTCGAATATAATTGTTCTACGAGTGATAGATTTTTGGACATCCTAATCATTTGTTGCTTTTAAATAATCTGCAGACTTCTTACTATTTGATTTTTGCAGTGGTGTAAGTTGGTATTGATTCTTGAATTGACAAGTACTCTTGGGAGGAACTGCAGATCATGCGTTTTATCATTGTCCTGTAGCTTTATATGTGTGGCTGAGATTGTGTAGGGAAGGAAATGTAAGTTGGGTAATTCCTGCAGGGTACATAAGTTGTTTGGTGGATATGAAGCTTTTGTGAGGGTGCAGTATGCCAACAATTTTTTGGGGTTTATTGGTTCGAGACTTGGGAGCAGTCTCTCCATAAATGGGGTTAAGGCTAGCCGACATTCACCTCTCCCAGACCCTGCGTAAAGCGGGAGCCTTGTGCACTGGGTACGACCTATTGGTTTGAGAGAAACACGAGGATTTTTTTAAAACGATATTTGGGTGAGGACTAGTTATGGAATAAAGATAGATTTTGTTCACCACGTTGGCTGATCTATTTTTCTTATTGGTATAAGGTTTTGTACAAGAGTAGATGTGTCAATTGCCTTAATGCGATGACAGAAAGGGCCTCTGCTGATAGACGTGAGGTATGCTGTAGGATACTTGAGCATATTGCCTGCTTATAGACATATGTCATCTGCTAATAGATTTCTGGTTGCACTTAGATTCCTTTTACCTTTTCACCTTGTGGTAAATGAATCATATTGCCTGCTGATTGTAGTTTTTGTTTTCTGGTTATGGTTTGCCAACTTGTTCAGGAGATTTAACTATTCGAGGTGACTGATTGAGAAGTTTAATTGTCAGATTCACTTTTGTGAAGGAGCTCACTCTTGATGTGTCAAATGTCTTGGCACCTCCAAAACAGAAATCATCATCAGTTCAGAAAGAAAAAGCTCCCCCACTTGAGAGTCCAACAACTGCTTCTTCACCTAAAGTTGATGTTAAGTAAAAAAAGCCTCTAAGTACAGATGCCAAGGTTGTTGAAAATGGAGTAGCATAAGATAAAAATGAGGACGAGTCAGCAAAAAGTGCTCTGAACAGTCCATTTGCCAGCAGTACTGTTGGAAGCCCATCTAGAGAATTTCAGATTCTAACTATGGAAAGACAACAGACACAGATGCCTCACCCCGTAATAAGGAATCTCAAAGGTATAGATCTAGATCTGTAGTTTTCTACATATTTAAGGTCACCCTGATACGTGCAAAATTGTTGATATTCTAAACTTTCATGTGTAGTGATGATCATGCGGGTGTTGGGACTATGTTTTCTGGCGACAATGGTTCCGATGAACCAGGGGTTTCAATGCATTTAGTACCGCCAAGGTAAACTGATATTGTACATTCAGTTTTTTATTTTTTATTTTTGCTCCTATCAACTTTACACAGGACACACAAAAGAAGTACTTTGATTCTATTAGACGGGGGAGGGTGAAGAAGCTAGGACAGAAGGGTAGAGTTCAAGAGAGCAAAATGCGTTTAGGAACGTGGAATATAGGAACCTTAACGGGAAAATCTATGGAAGTAGTGGAAGTTATGGTGAGGAGAAGGATAAATATTATGTGCCTACAAGAAACTAAGTGGGTTGGTCGTAAGGCAAATGATCTAGAAAACTCAGGGTTTAAACTTTGGTATTCCTGCATTGCTGCTCTCCAGTGAGAATGCTTTGAGGCTTGCAAGTAAGTACTAGGAACAAAATCAAGATCAACCGGAAGTGGGTGTTTGGTTGCTGCATAAGCTCTAGACATGTGAAGACCAGCCTTAGATCTGGTAATCATAGGATGTGTATTCCGAGAAATAGGTGGTGGCCTTGACTGTAGTGGTGAAAGAGAGGAGTCATTGAGAGAGACAGAACTGGAGGAACTGAGAGAATGATCCACGGACTGAGTACAGGAAGAAGGCTCTGTGGAAGATGGGATCTGAGTAATAGGTTGAGGTACAGAAGGACACTGTCGTTCTGAAGAGTTATTGGCTGGAGGAGAAGGAGAGACATGTTTGCTGAAATGAAGATCCAAGGATGGTGAAAAATCAGAAGATGAAGTTTCTGAAGTGAAACTGTTGAGTGGCAGTGATTTAAAGGGATAAGTTGTTTCATCAAAGACAACATGTCTTGATATGTAGATCCGAGTGGTGAGAGGATCAAGGCATCTATAGCCTTTATGTTGAAGACTATAGCCCAAAAATACACAACTTTTGCTCTTAGCATCCAATTTGCTGGGAGTGTAAGGTTTAAGCCATGGATAACAGTGACAACCAAAGACTTTCAGTTTAGAGTAATCTGGAGGTTGATTGAAGAGAAGTTCCCAAGGTGACTTTGTAAGACCAGAAATAGGAAGTCTGTTAATAAGGTAAATTGCAGTGGAGAAAGCTTCAACCCAAAAAATTTGAGGAACATGAGAAGCAACAAGTAATGTGCGAGCTGTCTCAACAAGATGTCTGTGCTTTCTCTCTGCACAGCCATTTTGTTCAGGCGTATGAGGACAACTGAACTGATGTAATATACCATGTGCACGAAGAAATGAAGCAAGAGAATGACTAGTAAATTTACCCCCTGAATCTGAACGCAGAATCTTGATTTTATTTCCACTGAAGTTTTCTACATAGGTTTTGAAAGTAACAAACGTAGAAAATACATCGGATTTAGACTTCAATGGAAAAAACCAACTGTATTTGCTAAAATCATCAACAAACAGTAGGTAATACTTGAAGCCACTATTAGATGTAACAGTAGGTCCCCACAGATCACAATGCAGAAGCTGGAGACTCTGAGTTGTTGATGAATAAGACACTTCAAAAGGAAGCTTGTGATTTTTAGCAAGCGCACAATCTGAGCAGAAAAAATCAACAGTTTTCTGGCCTTGCAGTGGAAGATTATTAGTGGATATAACTCTTCTAAAAATTGAGGAGGAAGGATGGCCGAGGCGCTTGTGCCATACAGGGACAGGTGCTTGAATGCTGAGAAAAGCTGAAGGTGAAGTGGGAGAACTGGTGGAACTGTGAAAAGGATAGAAACCATCCTTAACAGGGCCTTGCAAAAGCATCTTCCCCGAAATGCGATCCTTGACAGTGGATCCATAAGGGTCAAGTTAATGAACAGTTATTATCCTTAAGAAATTGATAAGCAGATAAGAGATTATGTTTTATGAAAGGAACATGTAAAACATTTCTCAGCTTAAAGGAAGTATAAGGAGTGTGCAGAGATGAAGAACCAATATGATGAATAGATAGTCCTTTACCATCTCCAATGTATACTTTGTCTTCTCCAGTGTAAGGAGTAGGAGAAGAGATGTTAGCTACATCATCAGTGATGTGAGAAGTAGCTCCAGAGTTAATCAACCAAGGCTGAGAGGGTTTTGCTGAATGATGCACACACATAGCAGCAAGTTTGGCTGGAGGAATTCTACCACAGATATCCAGATTCATACGATCAAAACAATCAAGTGCCTCATGACTGGTAGATCCACAAATCTGACAAGGGACTTTAAAATTGGAAGGACCTTGATAATTGTGAAAGCCTTGATAATTGCGATTGCCACGATTGTTGATGAAATTACCCCTATTATTGTTATGAAAGGTGCGATTGCTGCGATTTGAGGAGAAATTACCTCTAAATGTCTTACCACGATTTGAGTTAAATCGAGAAGCAGGATGAAATGATTGATTTTTAGCAGCAAAGGCAGATGGAGTAGGAAGCAGGGGAGGCTGAGATTGCACTGAGAATGCTTGAAAGGGCTCAGAGGATGAAAGAACAGCCTTGCGACGGGTCATAGACAACTCTTTGGTGAGTAAGAGACCATGGAGTTCATCAAGGGATGTAGAAGAGAGCCGCAGCATGATGGAGTCAATAAAGGACTCGAATTCATCAGGTAATCCATGTAGAGTGGCAGCAATTAGGTCACGATCAGACACTGAAGCACCAGCAGCTTCCAAGGAATCAGCAATTTCCTTGATTTGTTGAAGATACGCAGAAATGGACTGAGAACCTTTCTGAATTGATTGAAGTCTGGACCTTAATTGATGAATGTGAGCTTCCGAAACTCCACCAAAACGCTGTTCAAGCTTTACCCAGAGCTCACGAGAAGAAGAAACTCCAACCGTGAACGGAATGATCTCTTCGGACAGGGTAGAATTAAGCCAAATCAAAAATTTTGATCTTTTTCATACCAATCCTCAAAGGCAGGGTTCATCGAGCGATCAGGCAAGAATGGCGAAGGACAAACCTCAGTGCCGTCAATAATACTAAGAAGCTTGTATCGCCTGAAAATTGGAGCAAACAGTGCTCGCCATGGCAGATAGTTGGAACTTTTCAGCTTGATCGGCACCATACTGCCCATGTTGTGAATCGTCAGAGAGGTATACGAATTCAGAGGACTCGGATTAGAAGAGGAATTAGGGTTTTGAACCGAAGGAGAGATGACCGGAGAAGACGATCCAGTCGGTTGCGACGCAGATTGAGCAGCCATAGCTTGCAGAAAACAAGATTCAAGAGAGATCGAGAACAAAAAGTGAAGAATCAGAGAGAAGAAAGCAAGAATCGATCAAGACACGATCGAGATGACGAGCGGAAGAGAAGGTCGGTGCTGTAAAGCAGAACGGCTCTGATACCATATAGAAACAGAAAACTTCAATAGTAAGTTTTCCTGATTGTATTGAATGAATAATTCAGTTACACAGGTGTCAATATATATAGCCTTAGCTGCCTTAGGCTAATTACAAAAGTACCCTCAACTACCTAAACTAATCACAGTTACTAACAAAAACAATTACATTTAGCTTTAACAACTATTTTTTTTTTTTTTTTTTTTTTTTTTTTGAGAAGAAACAAAACATTTTATAGAAGAAAAGAGAAATACACTGGAGTGGATAAGAAATCCACCAAACAAGAAACAAGAAAAAACTCTCACTAGGATTTGGCTACAGCAACATTAGCTAGACTCACTTTACTGCTGCTAACAAATCCCACAGTAATTGAGAAATAGAGTAGTTATTAAAAACATTTGAGACTGAAGCCCAAAGGGCTGCCCAATATTTTACTCTTCCCCAAAGTACTTCTACCCCCACACCTGTATAATCCTCAAAAATTCTTTTGTTACGCTCCAGCCAAATGTTCCAAAAAACTGCCGAGACCAGACAACCCCACAAAGCTTTAGCTTTCCTCCCACTTCCTAGGGCCTGAAACTTGGTGCTTAGAAGCTCGAAACAACCCTTTGGAATGACCCAACTAGCTCTAACCTCCTGAAACAGTTTCCACCACAGCTGAATCGTGTAAGAGCAATGGAGAAAAATGTGGTTTACACTCTCCTCCTTTGCTTTGCACAAACTGCACCATTGTGGGGATAAGCAAATAAAAGGGCTTCTCCTTTGAATTTGGTCACAAGTGTTGAGCTTCCCTTTGGCCGCCAGCCATACAAGAATCTTAACCTTCGGAGGAACTTTGGATTTCCAAATCTGTGAATGGGGTTGGAAGTATTGCATCATCCCATTGTTACTCAAAGAAGGAACAATAGGATTTGCATGTGAACAATCCTGATGCTTCCATTTTCCACCTTCTGTTATCCATTCTTGATTGAGACAATCGGACCTCTTCCACTTTCTGTAATAATCTAGCCGCCTCTTCTATCTCCGCCTCATTCAAATTTCTCCTGAAATCAAAATTCCAACTTAAAGAATTGGTAGAAAGATCTACAAAGCTTGAAATGTTCTGATTGTGCTTCCTCGATAGCAAGAATAATCTAGGAAATTGCTCTTTCAATGGTCCTCCATCTAACCACCCATCCTCCCAAAACCTCACCCTCTCCCCGTTGCCCACCTCGAACTTACAGCAGTGAAGAGAAACAATTGGGAACCAATCGATATATCTTTCCATGGGCTACGGCTTGAACCCCTTATCGGAGGAAATGCGTTCCATCCGTTATCCTGTAGCCCATATTTGCTTCTTATCACTTTGTGCCAGAGAGAATGAGGTTCCTTTGGGAATCTCCACAACCACTTAGCAAGTAATGCTTCATTCCGATTCCTCAAATTCCCCACCCCTAAACCTCCTTCCTCTTTACTTTTAATAACTATCTCCCATTTTACCAGGTTGTTTTTTCTTTCCTTCCTCCACACCTTCCCACAAAAATCCTTTCATTAGTTTTTCTAGGCGTCCAATCACCCCGCAAGGCATTTTGAACAGAGACATGTAGTAGGTCGGCAAGCTTCCCAAAACAGATTGAATCAGAGTTAATCTACCTCCTCTGGATAAGAAGGCCTTCTTCCAACTTTGAAGTCTTTTTTCCATCTTATCTACCACTGGATCCCAAAAACTTGAGTGCTCTTGGCCTACCCCAAGAGGGAGTCCCAAATACTTTATAGGCCAGCTACCTACCTCACAACCCCAAGAATCCGCCAACCTATTTAATTTCTCACAATCTGAATTTATTCCAGCCAAATAACACTTAGCTTTGTTGATTTTCAACCCTGAAACAGAACAGAATAATTTGAGCAGCTCTAATAGATTGTTCCAACCTCCCTCATCTTCCGCCAAGAAAAAAATGGTATCATCTGCAAATTGAAGATGAGAAAATCTCCACCTTTTCTTGCCCAATACATAACCCTTTGATGAGATGATTTTCTTGAGCCTTCTCCATTAACCTACTCAAAACATCGACTACTAAGGTAAAAAGAAAAGGTGACAGTGGATCACCTTGTCTCAAAACCTCTTGAAGCTTGAAAATTTTCCCCTAGGCCTCCCGTTAATCAAAACAGAAAAATTTGCGGAACTTAAGCATCCCTGCATCCATTTCCTCCATCTGTTGCCAAAGCTTTTTCTTTGTAAGACTTCGTCCAAAAATCTCCACTCTACATGATCATACGCTTTTTTTCAAAATCTATTTTTGAGCACCAATCCCTCCTCTTTCTTCTGCCTGACCTCTTCTACCACTTCATTTGCGATAAGGACAGCATCCAATATTTGTCGATCCTTAACAAACGCTCCTTGATTTTGAGAAATTGTGCTGCCCAAGACCTCCTTTAATCTTGAGGCCAAGGTTTTTCGCCATAATTTTTATATAACCCAGTCACAAGACTTATGGGCCTGAAATCCGTCACTTTCATAGAATCTGACTTCTTCGGAATTAGACAAATAAAAGTTTCATTTGTCACCGCATTTATTATCCCTGTCTCGTAGAACTCCTCCATAATCTTCATAATGTTCACCTTCAAGATATCCCAACATTGTTGAATCATTTGCAAAGAATAGCCATCCGGTCCTGGCGATTTATCCTTTCCACAATCAAAAACTGCTCTTTGAACTTCGGCTTCCTCAAAAGGCCTCTCAATCCAATTCGCCTCAAGTTCGCTTATTGGAGCCCAATTGATACCTTCCAAGCCCCAACATGCCTCTCTTCGTTGCTACTAAACAAGGACTTGAAGAACTTGACTATATGATCTTCTATCTCGTTCGCATCCTCTATCACTCCCCCAACCTCCGATTCCAACCTTTCTATATAGTTTCTCTTCCTTCTCCCGCTTGCAACTCGATGGAAAAATTTAGTATTACCGTCCCCTTCCTTTGCCCATTCCACTTTACTTCTTTGCCTCCATTTCACTTCTTCCTTGTAAGCCAAATCTCCCATACGGAAGAGTAGTTCTTCCCTCTTTCTTCTAGCATCAACATCTAGCCCTTCCATCCCCTCTCTCCTATCTAACTCCTCTAAGCTAGCCTCAGCTTCTTTAAAGTCTTTCTCAACTTCCCCGAAACTCTCCTTACTCCATCTTTGCACCTTTTTTTTTATGGCTTTTAACTTGATCATAAACTTGTAACCCTCCCATCCCTCCACCTGCTCAGATTGCCACCATAGATTGAACTTGTTCCTGAACTCTGGATGTTGTAGCCACATGTTTTCGAATCTAAAAGGACTTGGCCCCCATTTCACCTTGTTGGATTCTAGCTGGATAGGGCAATGATCAGAAATTACCCTTGCCAAAGCCATTTGTCTTACCTCTCTGGAAAAATCTCTTCACAACCTGCAGAGACCAGAAATCTGTCTAGCCTCCGACACACAGGTTCTTCTCTGAAATTTGACCATGTAAATTGAGCATTAAGCAATTCCAAATCTTTGAGTTCTGTTTCTCGAATGAAATCATTAAAATTCCTCATGCTTGTAGTCAGCCTTCCCCCATTTTGATTTCTCGTTTACAAATCTCACCACGTTAAAATCCCCTCCTACACACCCATTTTGGTCCGCACAGTCCGTAAAGGCCAGCCATTTCTTCCCAGAACTCCCTTCGCTCTCTACTTTTGCAAGGGCCATAGACCCCTGATAACCACCATTCCAACCCGTTGAAGGCCTTAATTTTTATGGAGACAGAGAAAACTCCAATCAGAGATTCAGTAACTGAGATGTTTTTGGTGTTCCAAATTACTGCTATGCCCCCAGAACTTCCTTGAGCAGGGGCATAAATCCACTCTTTAAATCTGCTTCCCCCACACGCTGGCCACAAGTCTCCCTATCGATTGATGTTTTCTTAGTTTCTTGTAATATAATGATATCAGGCTGTAAACGTCGGAACTGCTGTTTCAATGTCAGTCTCTTCTGTTTACTTCCCAATCCTCTAACATTCCAGCTAATTATCTTCATTAAGTCTGATAATACCCCTTTGAAATTTCTTGTCTCCCTTGCTTCCACCCTCACTCTTGCTGACTTTAACTTTCCCAGTCTTCATTTCATGGAATAAAGACCTTTTCAGAGGAAACAAGGAAACTTTCATCTTTGACAAAAATTTGGAAGATTGATCTTGTGCCTCGCGTTTGACTGATACGCAAGCCGATCTTTTCCTTCTACTGTACTTTAACATTTTCTTGTTTTTTCCAATATCCTTGAAATCGGACTGCTCCACATCTTCTAATGCTACTACATGATGCGTTTGACTTGGTTCCTCTTCCGCTGTCGCCTCTGTTTCCAAATTTGTATCTATGAAGAGGTTGTGAAGCTCCCCGTTGAACCGATCAAAAACATCAGATGGTTCTTTTTCGTCTTGTGAAGAGTCACCATTCTCCTCATCTGAATCTGATGATTGTGACATGTATTCTTCTTCAGCACTATCTGATAAAAAAGACGAATCCAATCCAAGAGCCTCAGTCCATCTCATCCTTTGATCAAATGGTTCCTCCTCTGTCGACCAGCCCGATCGCCGAACAGGATTTTCATCAACATCACTCTCCTTTTCTTCCCTCTAATTCACAAACAGAATCTAAGATGGAAAGATTGGGGGAATGGATTTCCATCATTTCAGGCCTTTCGACAGCAGTCTGGTTAGATCCGAATTCGTGTGGGAGAAGAAGCTTCAGCCTTTTTCCAAGTTTGTCTATTTCACCAAATCTCCCAAGAAACTTCAAATTGAAACAAGTGGGGGCTTTTTTTGGGACACCGTCGAAATGAGCTTCCTTAGCCTGTTGTCGCTGAAATAAAATCTCTGTAGTAAAATTTGGCATGTTGCTCACCCGAAACGACAACTTTGGTTCTGCCGACATGGCTGAGTGCCAAAAGATCTTGTTTGATAGTTCCCTTCCTAACTGAAAATGATATCTCAGCCCATCATAGTTTAGAATAAGTGGGCCTAGACATGACCCAGCATAATTATTTTGTGGAACAAGACCCACGAGCCTTACAAAGTCACTTAGAACAAAATCCTTGTGAACCAGGGGCCCACGCACCATCAAAGCTTTTTCTTTACTTTTTAGACTAACCTCCTTGTTTGATCTATTAAAATAATACCCACTTGTAGAGCTTTGTGCTTCTTCGGTGGACATACCACCACCGCCACCTGCTCTCCCACTTACTTCCATGCCTTTGCCATTTTCCAAAAAGCACCTTTGTCTGAGACTTTCTTTCCTTTTTGAATTCTTGAAATTATCCTTTGCATCTGCATTTTCTTGTTCTTCTATAAAGCTCGCCGAATCTGTCAGACATTCTTTCTTAAGTGGCCTCCCGTGCTTGCTAATAGAGAAAGTAAAGTCATGGGTTGCAGACACCTCATGCCGTGCATCCTCTGTCAAAAGCCTGTTCAGACCATACTTTCTGTCAGCTCCAACAGTGACAGGGCATTCAAACTCACCAATCCGGAAAGAGACACGTGTCCCCGGAAAAGGAACTGATTGTTGCATATCCGCCTTCGCCGGAAGGGTAGCTCCGGTGAGCCTCTGTATTTTCAGGTCCTTCTTCAAAGATCCATTTGGTGATTTAGTTGCTCCACCGTCTTCAGCCGAAGATTAGGTCTCTTTGCTGGCGAAAGTTGACGAATTTTAACCCTGAAAACTGATTCTCCATCTGCCACGTCAACGAACTCTGGAATAAAGCCTGTGTCGTTGGGTTTCAATTTTAATTTTGCTTCGAGCAGAAAATCAAAGTTAGCGGTTCTTCGGTCGATTTCTACCAGACCTCCGCAGGCCTCTCCAATCTTCAGGAAAAAATTATTGGTCCAAAGGTGTGGCGGTAATCCTTCCAGAGCCACCCAACCGCCATAACTAACCACCTTTCTGTGATTTGAATTGATACTGTCCCACCATCCAGACATCACCACGTCTGGTAGCTTTTTCATGGCTAGAGTTCCAAGTTGAGCAATTTTGGTTGCTTCCTCTTCGTTCTGACAAACGAACAACGCCTTGTTGCATTGGAAAGGCGAGAGTCTTATTTCCATTCCCAGAAGATTTCGAAGTGAGGCCTCCACCTCTCTCCAAGGTTGATGTACCACCTGTCTCTCACAAACAACTACGCTCCCCCAGCTGTAGGCTTCCTTGGAAATGTCTCTCTTATTCCAGATTTTCTTCATCCATATTTCCTCTTTGGCATTTCGAATGGGTGCCACAATTGTCGCCTTCTTGCCTCCGAGGACAGCATCCCTATACGAAACCTGATGGCCTGCACCCGTCTGGCTGTTCACGAACTCTTTTCCGACTCTTTTCACTTTCCTCTGAGTAGCCCCCACTCTCTTTCCCCCACGGAGGATTTCAGACAATAAGACCTCTAAACTTCTCCATCCGAAAAAGTTAAAACCTTCAGGGACGAGAATATTTCTGACAAAGCCTTCCTTTTCTGATTTGGAGATAACAAGGAAATCCCCGTTTTTGTTATGAAATCTTTCGACCCAAAACTGGTAGTTATGTCCACTATATTTTCTGAAGAACTTCTGCCCGCCCTTAACTATTGCCTCCTTTACCTGATCAACTAGCCAAGCAGCACAACCCAAATCAAAAGAAATCTGGTATCCTCTGATTCTAGTTCTCTCAGTTATTCGAATCCTTTCACCGAAAGACTTATCTTCTACCTCTAAGATGAAAACCTTTTGCTCAACTTTGAAATCCCTGGATAAATGTCTGTAGCTCATCCTTACTTACCTTTCACTGAGTCGATTCACGCCCTACAAAGTTCTCTATGGCCTTCCTGAAACCTTATCAACTGTGAATACGAGGCACTTAAGACCAAAATAATGAACTTCCAAATCATCCTCCTCTTTTCTTTTGGGTAGTGGTTTAGAGTGTTTCTGCCCTTCTTTTGATCACGACTGAGCTAATGCTTAAGAAGGTCTCTATATAATAATATGAGGACTCGAGGAATCTGAGTCCCTAAAATTTAAATTTGAATCCATAAACCCATAATCTCTAAATCCATAAAATCTTTCAAATCCTAAATCCCTAGAGGCTAGAGAGCAGACATGAAAGTACCAGAAATTGAAGCGGACGAACAACGGAACATGCCCAAGAATTGAAGATTTAAAATAGTCGGCAAGGGACGAATCGCACAACACAGAAAGGCTTGAGTTTTTTGGCCAACTCAATATTTTCATATAATAATTTTGTTCAAAACAATTTAAAATGTAAACTATGCAGGAGTACTGGAGCTGCAGACAGTTATTCCCCCTTTTCTGGTTTCAGAAGGAAGGAGGGGTGGGAGGAATAACAATATTAGAGAGCTCAGGTTGTTGGAGCTCAATACGCCAGTGAAAGTAGACAAGGAAACTACCTCATAGGCAGCATACACCTCTGTATTGAAGCCAATCTCCTCGCCATTTTCATTGGTGCCAAAACCCCTAGGCTTTCCAAAATATATACCTCCAGTGAGCTCTCTTACAACCATGCTTTAACAACTATTTAACAGTAACTATATTGGATGACTTATCATTCTCCCTAATAGGCATCATCGTGGACAAGACCTTGACACAAGATGTTGTAGATGTCAAGAGGGTAGGAGATAGAATCATGGCAATCAAGATTGTAATAGGACAAGAACTTATCAATGTGATTAGTGCGTACGCACCTCAAGTAGAGTTGGATACGAGTTCGAAGGAGAAATTTTGGGAAGACCTTGGAGACTTGGTGCAAGGAATTGCTCAGACGGAGAAGATATTTATAGGAGGAGATTTAAATGGACACGTGGGCAGGGAGACAGGCAACTATGGAAGTTTTCATGGTGGCCATGGTTTTGGGGAGAGAAACGAGGATGGGGAAGCTATCTTGGATTTTGCAATGGCGTATGATCTCTTCTTAGCCAACACCTTCTTTAAGAAGAGAGAAGAACATGTGATCACCTACAAGAGTGAGTCGTCAAAAACACAAATAGATTTTCTTCTAATGAGGAAAGGGGATCGTATAACTTGTAAGGATTGCAAAGTTATACCAGGAGAGAGCGTGGCTAATCAACATCACTTGTTGGTGATGGATGTACATATAAAAATAGAGAAAAAAGAACAAGACTTGGAAGTGCCCAAGGACTAGATGGTGGAATCTAAAAGAAGAAAAACAAGTCATTTTCAAAGAGAAAGTAATCACCCAGTGTGTGTGGGATAGAGAGGGGGAAGCTAGCCAAATGTGGGATTTCATGGCTAGTTGTATCCGAAAAGTAGCAAAAGGGGTATTAGGAGAGTCTAAGGGCTTTGCCCCACACCAAAAGGAATCTTGGTGGTGGAATGAGGAGGTACAAACAAAGGTGAAGGCTAAGAAGGAATGTTGTAAAGCCTTATACAAGGATATGACCGATGAAAATGGTGAAAGGTATAGAAAAGCGAAGCAAGAGGCGAAGAAAGCTGTGAGAGAAGCTAAGTTAGCGGCTTATGACGATATGTATAAGCGACTAGATACCAAAGAAGGAGAGTTTGATATCTATAAACTAGCTAGAGCAAGAGAAAAGAAGACAAGAGACCTAAACCAAATGAGGTGCATCAAGGATGATGATGGAAAAGTTCTTGCTACAGAGAACGCGGTTAAAGACAGATGGAGAGGTTATTTTCATAATATTTTCAATGAAGGACATGAAAGGAGTGCTTCTTTAGGGGAGTTGAGTAACTCAGAATAGTAGAAACTACTCTTTTTATCGTCGAATTCGGAAGGAAGAAGTGGTTGTAGCTTTGAAGAAGATGAAGCATAGAAAAGCAGTAGGCCCAGACGATATACCAATCGAAGTGTGGAAAGTTTTGGGAGAGAGGTATAACATGGCTCACTGACCTTTTCAATAGGATTTTGAAAACGAAGAAGATGCCAAATGAGTGGCGAACGAGCACTTTGGTGCCTATCTACAAGAATAAGGGCGACGTAAAAAATTGCATGAACTATAGGGGTATTAAGCTAATGAGTCATACAATGAAGCTCTGGGAGAGAGTCATTGAGAATAGATTGAGGCAAGAGACACGGGTTTCGGACAACCAATTCGGGTTCATGCGAGGGCGTTCAACCATGGAGGCAATCTATCTCTTACGAAGATTGATGGAAAGATATAGAGATGGGAAAAAGGATTTACACATGGTCTTTATAGATTTGGAAAAAGCGTATGATAGGGTCTCAAGAGACATTTTTTGGAGGATTCTAGAGAAGAAAGGAGTACGAGTAGCATATATCCAAGCTATAAAGGATATGTATGAAGAAGCAAAAACTGCTGTAAGAACTCATGAAGGACAAACCGAAAGCTTTCCTATAACTGTAGGATTACATCAATGCTCATCCTTAAGTCCTTATCTTTTTGCGTTGGTAATGGATGAGTTAACATGACATATTCAAGATGATATTCCTTGGTGTATGCTTTTCGCAGATGATATGGTGTTGATAGATGAAACTCAGGAAAGGGTAAATGCAAAGCTTAATCTTTGGAGAGAAGTGTTGGAATCTAAAGGTATTCGCCGAAGCCGATCAAAGACAATATATGGAGTGCAAGTTCAGTGCAAATGGAGGCCAAAACGAGTTAGGGGTGAGGATCGGAGATCAAGAAATACCAAAGAGCGATCGTTTTCGTTACCTAGGATCTATCTTGCAAAAGAACGGAGAATTAGATGGAGATCTCAACCATAGAATACAAGCTGGATGGATGAATTGGAAGAGTGCATCCGGCGTGTTGTGTGACCGCCGTATGCCACTGAAGCTCAAGGGAAAATTTTATAGGACGGCAATAAGGCCGGCGATGCTGTATGGCACAGAATGTTGGGCGGTGAAGCATCAACACGTACACAAAATGGGCGTAGCGGAGATGAGGATGCTTCGTTGGATGTGTGGGCACACGAGAAAGGATAAGATTAGGAATGAGGATATCCGGGGTAAAGTAGGAGTAACCGAAATTGAAGGAAAGATGAGAGAAAATCGGTTACGGTGGTTTGAACATGTGCAAAGAAGGCCTACTGACGCTCCGATTAGAAGATGCAACTATGGGACAGAGGTTCAGGGACAAAGGGGTAGAGGAAGACCTAGGAAAACTTTGGAACAGACTTTAAGAAAAGACTTAGAGTACTTGGATCTAACGGAGGACATGACACAGGATCGAGCACAATGGCGTTCTAAGATTCATATAGCCGATCCCACTTAGTGACTTGGATTTTTCAAGTCTCCAACCGAGAAGTTTTCCTCCCTTGGGAAATTAAGGGAACACTACCTCAACCTACATGCTCCACTCACAAAGCTTCAACATACAAGCTTCAACAAAAGAAAATTCAAAGAACTTAGCGAGGAAGGTTTTGGTGTATATAACACAATACGTTGAAATGAATGAAAGTTTATATATTGATATCCTCGATAAGTTACAAATATGTACATATACATGAGTCAAAATAAACACTCATGAGGGAGCCTTCACAAATGTTGCTTAGGAGAAGTCTCAGCAGTCGGTAGAGCCCCAGAAAGAGAAGGCACCGGAGGGGGATCATTCGGAGCCTCCGTACTGGACAGAACCCTAGAAGGAGGCATCAGAGGTTGATCATTTGGAGCTTCATTACGCGGTACAGTCCCAGAAGACGAAGGCAATAAATGCCTTTGGAACAAACCCACAAATATCTGATGATCAAGTAAAACCTGACCATCAGATTCCTTCATCTGGTCAAGCTTCCTCTTTATGTTTGTAGCATAGTCATGTGCGAGCCGGTGCAACTGTTTATTCTGATGCTTGAGCCCTCTAATCTCCTGTTTGAGACTTATCACTTCAGCCGCCAATGATTCAACTTGGCGGGTTCGAGCAAATAGGCGTTGGGCCATATTAGACACAGAACCTGCATACTGAACACTGAGAGCCAAAGAATCCTTAACAGCCAACTCATCAGACTGTTTGGAAAGTAGTTTGTTATCTTTGGGAGTGAGAAGGTTCCTGGCCACCACCGCAGCGGTTATATCATTCTTCATCACGGAATCCCCAACGGTAAGAGGACCAGTAGGGGAGACGAAGGATGGGCGCCATATGTTGTCTGGAGAAGGCGTGGCTGCCTCTTCAACAAGGTTCAAGTCAAAACGACGGTTGGAGGGGCCAGACATTTTCAAAGGTGTTGAAGAGAGAAGAGGTCGGACAAATCAAGATCTTAGAAGTGCAAGAATAGAGCTTCTACTGGTGGAGATTCAAGTGTGCTTTGGAACTTAATGTCAGCCTCTATAAAAATCTGTACTCGACGGAGCTTCAGAAATCGAAGAGGCGCCTGCTCAGAAATCGAAGAGGCGTTTGCTTTCTCAAAAGCTGTGCTGCTCAGAGACCACGAGGGTCGATCTCAGAAATCGAAGAAGCGTTTGCTTTCTCAAAAGCTGGGCTGCTCAAAGACCACGAAGGCCGATCTCAGAAATCGAAGATGCGCTTGCTTTCTCAAAAGCTGGGCTGCTCAGAGATCACGAGGGCCGATCTCAGAAATCGAAGAGGCACCTACTTTTCCAGCCTTGTCAGCACCTGTCACACGCACACTCAGCTTTGTGGAAATTATGGGCATTCTGTCGAAGATTTCTGGTGAAGTAGAAAGCACATGAATCTTACTGTTCAATCACCCACTTCCCACACGCAACATTAGCTCATGGGTACCACAGATAACTTTGCCAAAGTTCTCTGACAAAGTTGAGACACGTGAAGCTTGCAGCTCCCACTACATCGCTCTGACCAAGAAGGGTAAAAGAATAGCAAAGAAACAGCACTAACAAAGTTTAGACACATAAATTTTGAAGGTCTAGCTACCATATTATTACCCACAAGGGTAAAGGAACAGTACCACTGCTGAATAATTGGAAAGTCCATGTGTGTTAACCTTTGTGCTTCGTGGCAAGGTAGACTAGCACACATGCCCAACCTTTACTCATATTCGAGAAAACTTCCAACAAGATTGCTTGCTCCAAAATCGAAGAGGCACCGCCCTCCGAATCTCGAGAGCCAGACTTCCAACATGATTACTTTCTCAAAAATCGAAGAGACACCGCTCTCCGAATCTCGAGAGCCAGACCCCTAGCGTGATTACTTTCTCAAAAATCGAAGAGACATCGTTCTCCGAATCTCGAGAGCCAGATCCTCGACAGGATTGCTTGTTCAAAACCGAAAAGGCACCACTTTCCCAACTTCAAAAGTCGGATCTCCTTGGATAAAGCTTGTCTGTAATCTTCACACGCAACATCAGCTTTCCAGATACAACAGACCACTTTTTCAAAGTGCTCTGACAGAGTTAAAACATGTGAAGCTGGCAGCTCCCACTATCGTGCCATGACCAAGCAGGGTAAAGGAATAGCATTACTACTTGTTGTTAGGGAGACTCTTATATATGTCGACTTCCATCCCCAACGGACAGACAGACCTGCAAAAATGCTCAACCCTTCCTCATATCTGAGAGGGCACTCCCAACGAAGCCTTTCGAAATATACAGCTTTCTTTCCCCCCGATAATACCTCTGCAAACAAGCTATACTAGAGCAAGAATATCTCATATCATCAGGGTTAAAAGCAAGAGTATCCCATATCATGCTTTTTCCCTGTCTTTCCCTTTGGCCTTGTTCTTACCTGCAAGACAAGGAGAGAGAGCAATCAGTCAGCACTTGGAATCAAGCTTCCAGTCAGGAACTGACTGCCTGGAACCCCTTATCTGATTATTTACTTGACATTGCTCTCGAGTACTCATCTTCAACATCTTATGCTTCCAGGGAAGATACCGCATCTGCCTGAGGAACAGATAGGGCAAGCGAGAAGGATACAAGGAAGCATGTGGAGACAAGCGTAACAGCACACGTGCCGATACATCCACTACTCTGTCAAAAGCAAAAGTATCCCATATCAGCAGGGTCGAACATACTCTAGATTTGATGGACTTGTTTTGACCCTCAAATTCTTCAGTCGGTCTTATACTCTGGAGGAAACCAGAAAACCCTCCAGCCCAGTTCAAGAATAAGCCTGTGGAAAGTTACTTCTTCAAAAGCAAAAGTATCCCATATCATCTCTTCTCATTTTTCTTCTCTTTATCCTTTATGCTGCCTGCAAGATAGGGAGAATGTGAACAATCAGCCGGAACTCAAAATCAAAGTTCTGATTTGGGACTGATTGTTTGAAGCTCTGATTGCTTACCTTGTCTGTCACCTCTTTCAGCATATCCCCTAGCTTGGCGACTTAGGGGACTCCTACTGTATGGTTTGTATCGCGCTTGACCAAGCCTGAAACTACAAGTAAGCTTCAAGGGAAATTGATACATTACCTTGTGCATCTCCACCAGTTAATGATACCACCCCTGGATGGAGAAGAGTACTTCCAGAGAAGATGCCACATCTACCTATGAGACAGATAAGGCAAGTCAAGACGATACCACTCTGGTACTTAGAAGTTTCGTGACTACGAGATCATTCTCCCACAATATTTCCTAATGTCATTTGTACTAAATCATTCACTTGTACTCACTAAAGGAGAGTTTGAACCTATGTACTTGTGTAAACCCTTCACAATTAATGAGAACTCCTCTATTCCGTGGACGTAGCCAATCTGGGTGAACCACGTACATCTTGTGTTTGCTTTCCTATCTCTATCCATTTATATACTTATCCACACTAATGACCGGAGCAATCTAGCGAAGATCACAAAAAGCGATCGTTTTCGCTACCTAGGATCTATCTTGTAAGAGAACGGAGAATTAGATGGAGATCTCAACCATAGAATACAAGCTGGATGGATGAAGTGTAAGAGTGCATCCGGCGTGTTGTGTGACCGTCGTAGGCCACTGAAGCTCAAGGGAAAATTTTATAGGACGACAATAAGGTCAGCGATGTGGTATGGCACAGAATGTTGGGCGGTGAAGCATCAACACGTACACAAAATGGATGTAGCGGAGATGAGGATGCTTCGTGGGATGTGTGGGCACACGAGAAAGGATAAGATTGGGAATGAGGATATCCGAGGTAAAGTAGGAGTGGCCGAAATTGAAGGAAAGATGAGAGAAAATCGGTTATGGTGGTTTGGACATGTGCAAAGAAGGCCTACTGACGCTCCGGTTCGAAGATGTGACTACAGGACAGAGGTTCAGGGCCGAAGGGGTAGAGGAAGACCTAGAAAAATTTCGGAAGAGACCCTAAGAAAAGACTTAGAGTACTTGGATCTAACGGAGGACATGACACAAAACCAAGCGTAATGGCGTTCTAGGATTCATATAGCCGACCCCACTTAGTGGGAAAAGGGTTTGTTGTTGTTGTTGTTGTTTTATGGCCGACCCCACTTAGTGGGAAATGGTTTTGTTGTTTATTTTTTTATGGAGTACATTCAGTATTTATTTATTAGAACTCAATTCTTTGACCTTGTGTTTACGCTGACCGGATCCTGCTCCATGGTTGCTGTTATTTATCTCATCAAAACTAGTATACTTGGACCAAGAACTTCAAGTCTCGGGAATAATCCGGATTAATCTCATGAGATGAATTATATGTTAAATATTGATTATATGAATGCACTTTCTCATTATCTTTTTGTAACAGAAGTTTGGATCTATTCTAATTTATATTGGTTGCTTATGTTTATTGGCAGATATAGGCACATGCAGACCAGAGGCATATTGGATTCCTTGGTCAGGCAGAGTTTTACAATGCCCTTAGACTTTGTCACGGTGGCACAAGTAAGAGAGAACTTACGCCAGAAATGGTGAAGGCAACATTATATGGCCCGGCTGCAGCTAAAATACCTGCACCCAAGATAAATCTTGCAGCGACTTCTGCCCCTCAGTTCAATTCTGCTGCAGCAGCACCTGCCACTCAGGGTGGTGCTGTCACTCCGACATCCTCACAAAATCTTGGGTTCAGGGGACCAAAAATACCACCTCAGTATAGTTCTTTTGGAGCAGCACCTGCCACTCAGGGTGGTGTTGTCACTCCGATGTCCTCCCAAGATGTTGAGTTCAGGGGACCACAAATACGATCTCAGTTTAATTCTGCTCCAACAGCGACCCAGGGTGATGCTGTTACTCCAACATCCTCCCAGAATCTTGGGTTCAGGGGATTAAGTGTGAATGTGAACCAGCAAAATTTCATTTCTCAAGATGGCAAGTCAATTAGGCCTCCAGTGCCTCCATCTAGTTCTGATTCCCAGCCCACACAGAGTGTTGCTGCCCAAGGCTTTCCCAGTGAAGGTTCAGTGGGTGGTCCTCAACCACAAAATTCAAACATGTCTAATGATTGGGTTGGTGGAAGGGCAAGTGGAGCAACGACCGAGATACCCTCGCAGATTGTAAAAAAGGGGATCACTCCTTCTGCAACACAAGATGTATTTGGGCAGGCAACATCAGGACCAACAACTTCCCTACCACCTAGGCCACAGGCAGGTTTTGGGTTCAGACCACCGGCTAAGGATTCCAAACCATCAAATATATCTAGGAATGGCTTTGCTCCTTACTCATCTTTTGGAGTCGATGTGTTTTCTGCAACCCCATCTCAACCAAAGCAGAATTTTCCTCTTGGCAGTATACCCGTCTCATCAACCATTGTGCCAGTATCTGCTTGGACCCAATCTTCAGTTACAGTTATGCGCCTATATAGTATGACCACAAACATAACTTTTGGAAGCTATAAGTTCCCCCACTCTTAACTTTATGCTCTGTTTACATCTGTCAGAGGTTTTAAAGCAGGTTTGGACCCAATCTCCGATCAGGATAATGATAGCATGCTTTCTGTCAGGGAGTTTTGTGTTGCGCTATATATGATGGAGCAGTTTAGGGAGGGATGCCCTCTTCCAGCAGTGCTACCAAGAAATATTATGTTTGATTTATCCAATATTTTTCAACCTGCAAATAAGTACTCCAGTGCTGGCCATGTAGCCTAGAGACCTGCATCTGGTATTCATCCATAAAACAAATCACCTTTTTTTTTCTTTTTTCGAAACCGTACATCTTTCTTTGATGGAGAATAGTTTCTTATTTTTCACTTAAAAGGCTTTCAACAACAGCAATCGATGCCTGGTCCTGGTGCTCGACACATGGCGCCCCCAGCTGGAGGAAGGCCACCGAAGCCAGTTGCTCCTTCTCATGCTGTGGAAAGGCAGCAGGCCAATCAGCAGAAACCCAGAGTACCAGAATTGGAGAAACATCTTGTAAATCAACTGAGTACAGATGAGGTTAACTCGCTGAATTCAAAGTTCAAAGAAGCAACCGAAGTTGATAAAAAAGGTACTTAGAACTTTAATGTTTCCCCAATTTTTTCAGCTTAAGCAGCAAAGTGATGTATGCTCTTAATGTCCCAAAGATTGGAAATTCTTGTGATTGTGGGTTTTACTTTGCTCTTAATATCGCTCATTTCAGTGGAAATGATTTTGATCTAGTTTAAGTAGGCAGGCTGTTCGGGTTTTGAAGTTCATGATCAGTTCTTTGATATTAGTAATTTTAATGATTGGCATTCCTCATGTTTTTAGTGCATGGCATTCATTATGCTTTCTTTTTTATACAGCATTTATTATACTTTATTGCAGTTTTGTTCCATTTTCAGCTTGTTTTTCCTCAACCTTTTGATGCGATTCCCTTTGTTCTTTGCAGGTAGAAGAACTGGAGAAAATAATTTTGGATTCTAGAGAGAAAATTGAATACTTCGGGGTCAAAATGCAGGAACTTGTGAGCATCTCGTGTTCTTTTCTGCCCTTTCTTTCTTGTATGCCGTTGGTTGTGCATATTGAACATTCTACAATAGTTTTAATTTTTGCGTTTGAATATAATTGTTCTTGATTGATAGATTTTTAGACGTCCTAATCCTTTGTTGCTTTTAATTAAATAATCTGCAGACTTCTTAGTATTTGATCTTTGCAGTGGTTTAAGATGCTTTCTTTGAACAATTGGATGTTTGTGGTCTGAATTAGTATTGATTCTTGAATTGACAAGTACTCTTGAGAGAAAGTGCAGATCACGTGTTTTATCATTGTCCTCTAGCTTTATATGTGTGGCTGAGATTGTGTAGGAAAGGAAATGTAAGCTGGGTAATTCCTGCAGGGTACATATGTAGTTTGGTGGTGATATGAAGGCTTTTGTGAGGGTGCAGTATGCCAGCAATTTATTGGGGTTTCTTGGTTTGAGAGAAACACGAGGGTTTTTGAAAACTACATATTTGGGCGAGGAGTAGTTATGAAATAAAGTTAGATTTTGTTCACCACATTGGCTCAGTATTTTCTCAATTTCATGTTCTATATTTCTTAGCCATGTTCTTTGATTGGGAAGATGCTGTTTTTGGATATTCGATGTTGAAGGTCCTGTATGTAGGAAGAAATTGTATTGTTTGTGTAGTCTAGTTTTCATTGTTGTTCGCTTTAAGGTGGGGACAACTTAGCCGAAGAGATTGCACTACAACAACAACAACAACAACAAAGCCTTTTCCCACTAAGTAGGGTCGGCTATATGAATCCTAGAACGTCATTGCGCTCGGTTTTGTATCATGTTCTCCGTTAGATCCAAGTACTCAAGTCTTTTCTTAGGGTCTCTTCCAAGGTTTTCCTAGGTCTTCCTCTACCCTTTCGGCCCTGAACCTCTGTCCCGTAGTCACATCTTCGAACCGGAGCGTCAGTAGGCCTTCTTTGCACATGTCCAAACCACCGGAATTGATTTTCTCTCATATTTCCTCAATTTCGGCTACTCCTACTTTACCTCGGATATCCTCATTCCCAATCTTATCCTTTCTCGTGTGCCCACACATCCCACGAAGCATCCTCATCTCCGCTACACCCATTTTGTGTACGTGTTGATGTTTCACCGCCCAACATTCTGTGCTATACAACTACGTTGGCCTTATTGCCGTCCTATAAAATTTTCCCTTGAGCTTCAGTGGCCTACGACGGTCACACAACACGCCGGATGCACTCTTACACTTCATCCATCCAGCTTGTATTCTATGGTTGAGATCTCCATCTAATTCTCCGTTCTCTTGCAAGATAGATCCTAGGTAGCGAAAACGGTCGCTTTTTGTGATCTTCGCTAGATTGCTCCGGTCATTAGTGTGGATAAGTATATAAATGGGTAGAGATAGGAAAGCAAACACAAGATGTACGTGGTTCACCCAGATTGGCTACGTCCACGGAATAGAGGAGTTCTCATTAATTGTGAAGGGTTTACACAAGTACATAGGTTCAAGCTCTCCTTTAGTGAGTACAAGTGAATGATTTAGTACAAATGACATTAGGAAATATTGTGGGAGAATGATCTCGTAATCACGAAACTTCTAAGTACCGGAGTGTGGTATCGTCTTGACTTGCCTTATCTGTCTCATAGGTAGATGTGGCATCTTCTCTGGAAGTACTCTTCCTCCATCCAGGGGTGGTATCTTTAACTGGTGGAGATGCACAAGGTAATGTATCAATTTCACTTGAAGCTTACTTGTAGTTTCAGGTTTGGTCAAACGCGATACAAACCATGTAGTAGGAGTCCCCCAAGTCGCCGAGCTAGGGGATCTGCTGAAAGAGGTGACAGACAAGGTAAGCAATCAGAGCTCCGGCTGATTGTTCACATTCTCCCTATCTTGCAGGCAGCATGAAGGATAAAGAGAAAGAAAAATGAGAAAGAGATGATATGGGATACTTTTGCTTTTTGAAGAAGTAACTTTCCACAGGCTTATTCTTGAACTGGGCTGGAGGGTTTTCTGGTTTCCTCCACAGTATAAGGCCGACTGAAGAATTTGAGGGTCAAAACAAGTCCATCAAATCTAGAGTATGTTCGACCCTGCTGATATGGGATACTTTTGCTTTTGACAGAGTAGTGGATGTATCGGCACGTGTGCTGTTACGCTTGTCTCCACATGCTTCCTTGTATCCTTCTCGCTTGCCCTATCTGTTCCTCAGGCAGATGCGGTATCTTCCCTGGAAGCATAAGATGTTGAAGATGAGTACTCGAGAGCAATGTCAGATAAGTAATCAGGTTAGGGGTTCCAGGCAGTCAGTTCCTAACTGGAAGCTTGATTCCAAGTGCTGACTGATTGCTCTCTTTCTCCTTGTCTTGTAGGTAAGAACAAGGCCAAAGGAAACAACAACAACAACAAAGCCTTTTCCCACTAAGTGGGGTCGGCTATATGAATCCTAGAACGCCATTGCGCTCGGTTTTGTGTCATGTCCTCCATTAGATCCAAGTACTCAAGTCTTTTCTTAGGGTCTCTTCTAAAGTTTTCCTAGGTCTTCCTCTACCCCTTCGGCCTTGAACCTCTGTCCCGTAGTCACATTTTCGAACCGGAGCGTCAGAAGGCCTTCTTTGCACATGTCCAAACCACCGGAACCGATTTTCTCTCATATTTCCTTCAATTTTGGCTACTCCTACTTTACCTCGGATAACCTCATTCCCAATCTTATCCTTTCTCGTGTGCCCATACATCCCACGAAGCATCCTCATCTCCGTTACACCCATTTTGTGTACGTTGATGCTTCACTGCCCAACATTCTGTGCCATACAACATCGCTGGCCTTATTGCCGTCCTATAAAATTTTCCCTTGAGCTTCAGTGGCCTACGACGGTCACACAACACGCCGGATGCACTCTTACACTTCATCCATCCAGCTTGTATTCTATGTTTGAGATCTCCATCTAATTCTCCGTTCTCTTGCAAGATAGATCCTAGGTAGCGAAAACGGTCACTTTTTGTGATCTTCGCTAGATTGCTCCGGTCATTAGTGTGGATAAGTATATAAATGGATAGAGATAGGAAAGCAAACACAAGATGTACGTGGTTCACCCAGATTGGCTACGTCCACGGAATAGAGGAGTTCTCATTAATTGTGAAGGGTTTACACAACAAAGCAAACACAAGATGTACGTGGTTCACCCAGATTGGCTACGTCCACGGAATAGAGGAGTTCTCATTAATTGTGAAGGGTTTACACAAGTACATAGGTTCAAGCTCTCCTTTAGTGAGTACAAGTGAATGATTTAGTACAAATGACATTAGGAAATATTGTGGGAGAATGATCTCGTAGCCACGAAACTTCTAAGTACCGGAGTGTGGTATCGTCTTGACTTGCCTTATCTGTCTCATAGGTAGATGTGGCATCTTCTCTGGAAGTACTCTTCCTCCATCCAGGGGTGGTATCTGTAACTGGTGGAGATGCACAAGGTAATGTATCAATTTCACTTGAAGCTTACTTGTAGTTTCATGCTTGGTCAAGCGCGATACAAACCATGTAGTAGGAGTCCCCCAAGTCGCCGAGCTAGGGGATCTGCTGAAAGAGGTGACAGACAAGGTAAGCAATCAGAGCTCCGGCTGATTGTTCACATTCTCCCTATCTTGCAGGCAGCATGAAGGATAAAGAGAAGAAAAGTGAGGAGAGATGATATGGGATACTTTTGCTTTTGAAGAAGTAACTTTCCACAGGCTTATTCTTGAACTGGGCTGGAGGGTTTTCTGGTTTCCTCCAGAGTATAAGGCCGACTGAAGAATTTGAGGGTCAAAACAAGTCCATCAAATCTAGAGTACGTTCGACCCTGCTGATATGGGATACTTTTGCTTTTGACAGAGTAGTGGATGTATCGGCACGTGTACTGTTACGCTTGTCTCCACATGCTTCCTTGTATCCTTCTCACTTGCCCTATTTGTTCCTCAGGCAGATGCGGTATCTTCCCTGGAAGCATAAGATGTTGAAGATGAGTATTCGAGAGCAATGCCAGGTAAGTAATCAGGTAAGGGGTTCCAGGCAGTCAGTTCCTGGCTGGAAGCTTGATTCCAAGTGCTGACTGATTGCTCTCTTTCTCCTTGTCTTGCAGGTAAGAACAATGCCAAAGGAAAAGACAGGGAAAAAGCCTGATATGGGATACTCTTGCTTTTAACCCTGATGATATGAGATATTCTTGCCCTAGTATAGCTTGTTTACAGAGGTATTATCGGGGGGAAAGAAAGCTGAATATTTCGAAAGGCTTCGTTGGGAGTGCCCTTTCAGATAAGAGAAAGGGTTGAGCATTTTTGCAGGTCTGCCTGTCCGTTAGAGATGGAGGTCGACATATATAGGAGTCTCCCTAACATCAAGTAATAATGCTATTCCTTTACCCTGCTTGGTTATAGCACGGTAGTGGGAGCTGCCAGCTTCACATGTTTTAACTCCGTCAGAGCACTTTGAAAAAGTGGTCTGTGGTATCTGGAAAGCTGATGTTGCGTGTGAAGATTACAGACAAGCTTTATCCAAGGAGATCCAGCTCTTGAAATTGGGAAAGTGGTGCCTCTTCGATTTTCGAACAAGCAATCCTGTCGGGGATCTGGCTCTCGAGATTCGGAGAACGATGCCTCTTCGATTTTTGAGAAAGCAATCCTGCTGGGGGTCTGGATCTCGAGATTCGGAGAGCGGTGTCTCTTCGATTTTTGATAAAGTAATCATGTTGGGAGTCTGGCTCTCGAGATTCGGAGGGCAGTGCCTCTTCGATTTTGGAGCAAGCAATTTTGTTGGGAGTGTTTTCTCGAATGTGAGTAAAGGTTGGACGTGTTTGCTAGTCTAACTTGCCACGAAGCACAGAGGTTGACACACAGGGACTTTTCAATTATCCAGCAGTGGTACTGTTCCTTTACCCTCTCTTCGATTTTTGAGAAAGTAATCATGTTGGGAGTCTGGCTCTCGAGATTCGGAGGGCGGTGCCTCTTCGATTTTGGAGCAAGCAATCTTGTTGGGAGTGTTTTCTCGAATGTGAGTAAAGGTTGGGCATGTTTGCTAGTCTACCTTGCCACGAAGCACAAAGGTTGACACACAGGGACTTTCCAATTATCCAGCAGTGGTACTGTTCCTTTACCCTCTCTTCGATTTTTGAGAAAGTAATCATGTTGGGAGTCTGGCTCTCGAGATTCGGAGGGCGGTGCCTCTTCGATTTTGGAGCAAGCAATCTTGTTGGGAGTGTTTTCTCGAATGTGAGTACAGGTTGGGCATGTTTGCTAGTCTACCTTGCCACGAAGCACAGAGGTTGACACACCGGGACTTTCCAATTATCCAGCAGTGGTACTGTTCCTTTACCCTTGTGGGTAATAATATGGTAGCTAGACCTTCAAAAATTTATGTGTTTAAACTTTGTTAGTATTGTTTCTTTGCAATTCTTTTACCCTTCTTGGTCAGAGCGATGTAGTGGGAGCTGCAAGCTTCACGTGTCTCAACTTTGTCAGAGAACTTTGGCAAAGTTATCTGTGGTACCCATGAGCTACTGTTGCGTGTGGGAAGTGGGTGATTGAACAGTACGATTCATGTGCTTTCTACTACGTCAGAAATCTTCGACAGAATGCCCATAATTTCCGCAAAGCTGAGTGTGCGTGTGACAGGTGCTGACAAGGCTGGAAAAGTAGGTGCCTCTTCGATTTCTGAGATCGGCCCTCGTGGTCTCTGAGCATCCCAGCTTTTGAGAAAGCAAGCCTCTTCGATTTCTGAGATCGGCCTTCGTGGTCTTTGAGCAGCCCAGCTTTTGAGAAAGCAAACGCCTCTTCGATTTCTGAGATCGATCCTCGTGGTCTCTGAGCAGCCCAGCTTTTGAGAAAGCAAACGCCTCTTCGATTTCTGAGCAGGCGCCTCTTCGATTTCTGAAGCTTCGTCGAGTGCAGATTTTTATAGGGGCTGACATTAAGTTCCAAAGCACACTTAAATATCCACCAGTAGAAGCTCCATTCTTGCACTTCTAAGATCTTGATTTGTCCGACCTCTTCTCTCTTCAACACCTTTGAAAATGTCTGGCCCCTCCGACCGTCGTTTTGACTTGAACCTTGTTGAAGAGGCAGCCCCGCCTTCTCCAGACAACATATGGCGCCCATCCTTCGTCTCCCCTACTGGTCCTCTTACCGTTGGGGATTCCGTGATGAAGAATGATATGACCGCTGCGGTAGTGGCCAGGAACCTTCTCACTCCCAAAGATAACAGACTACTTTCCAAACGGTCTGATGAGTTGGCTGTTAAGGATTCTCTGGCTCTCAGTGTTCAGTGTGCAGGTTCTGTGTCTAATATGGCCCAACGCCTATTTGCTCGAACCCGCCAAGTTGAATCATTGGCGGCTGAAGTGATGAGTCTCAAACAGGAGATTAGAGGGCTCAAGCATGAGAATAAACAGTTGCACCGGCTCGCACATGACTATGCTACAAACATAAAGAGGAAGCTTGACTAGATGAAGGAATCTGATGGTCAGGTTTTACTTGATCATCAGAGATTTGTGGGTTTGTTCCAAAGGCATTTATTGCCTTCGTCTTCTGGGGCTGTACCGCGTAATGAAGCTCCAAATGATCAACCTCTGATGCCTCCTCCTTCTAGGGTTTTGTCCAGTACTGAGGCTCCGAATGATCCTCCTCCGGTGCCTTCTCTTTCTGGGGCTCTACCGACTGCTGAGACTTCTCCTAAGCAACCTTTGTGAAGGCTCCCTCTTGTTTGTTTATTTTGACTCAAGTATATGTACATATTTGTAACTTATCGGGGATATCAATAAATAAGCTTTCCTTCATTTCAACGTATTGTGTTAAATACACCAAAGCCTTCTTCGCTAAGTTCTTTGAATTTTCTTCTGTTGAAGCTTGTATGTTGAAGCTTTGTGAGTGGAGCATTTAGGTTGAGGTAGTGTTCCCTTAATTTCCCGAGTGAGGAAAACTTCTTGGTTGGAGACTTGGAAAATCCAAGTCACTGAGTGGGATCGGCTATATGAATCTTAGAACGCCATTGTGTTCTGTCTTGTGTCATGTCCTCCGTTAGATCCAAGTACTCTAAGTCTTTTCTTAGGGTCTCTTCCAAAGTTTTCCTAGGTCTTCCTCTGCCCCTTCGGCCCTGAACCTTTGTCCCATAGTCGCATCTTCTAATCGGAGCGTCAGTAGGCCTTCTTTGCACATGTCCAAACCACCGTAACCGATTTTCTCTCATCTTTCCTTCAATTTCGGCTACTCCTACTTTACCCCGGATATCCTCATTCCTAATCTTATCCTTTCTCGTGTGCCCACACATCCAACGAAGCATCCTCATCTCTGCTACACCCATTTTGTGTACGTGTTGATGCTTCACTGCCCAACATTCTGTGCCATACAGCATTGCCGGCCTTATTGCCGTCCTATAAAATTTTCCCTTGAGCTTCAGTGGCATACGGCGGTCACACAACACGCTTGATGCACTCTTCCACTTCATCCATCCAGCTTGTATTCTATGGTTGAGATCTCCATCTAATTCTCCGTTCTTTTGCAAGATAGATCCTAGGTAACGAAAACGGTCGCTCTTTGGTATTTCTTGATCTCCGATCCTCACCCCTAACTCGTTTTGGCCTCCATTTGCACTGAACTTGCACTCCATATATTCTGTCTTTGATCGGCTTGGGCGAAGACCTTTAGATTCCAACACTTCTCTCCAAAGGTTAAGCTTTGCATTTACCCCTTCCTGAGTTTCATCTATCAACACTATATCGTCTGCGAAAAGCATACACCAAGGAATATCATTTTGAATATGTCCTGTTAACTCATCCATTACTAACGCAAAAGGGTAAGAACTTAAGGATGAGCCTTGATGTAATCCTACAGTTATGGGAAAGCTTTCGGTTTGTCCTTCATGAGTTCTTACGGCAGTTTTTGCTTCTTCATACATATCCTTTATAGCTTGGATATATGTTACTCGTACTCCTTTCTTCTCTAAAATCCTCCAAAGAATGTCTCTTGGGACCTATCATACGCTTTTTCTAAATCTATAAAGACCATGTGTAAATCCTTTTTCCCATCTCTATATCTTTCCATCAATCTTCGTAAGAGATAGATTGCCTCCATGGTTGAGCTCCCTGGCATGAACTCGAATTGGTTGTCCGAAACCCCGTGTCTCTTGCTTCAATCTATGCTCAATGACTCTCCTAGAGCTTCATTGTATGACTCATTAGCTTAATACACCTATAGTTCATGCAATTTTGTACGTCGCCCTTATTCTTGTAGATAGGCACCAAAGTGCTCGTTCGCCACTCATTTGGCATCTTCTTCGTTTTCAAAATCCTATTGAAAAGGTCAGTGAGCCATGTTATACCTGTCTCTCCCAAAACTTTCCACACTTCGATTGGTATATCGTCTGGGCCTACTGCTTTTCTATGCTTCATCTTCTTCAAAGCTACAACCACTTTTTCCTTCCGGATTCGACGATAAAAAGAGTAGTTTCTACTCCTCTGAGTTACTCAACTCCCCTAAAGAAGCATTCATTTCATGCCCTTCATTGAAAATATTATGAAAATAACCTCTCAATCTGTCTTTAACCGCGTTCTCTGTAGCAAGAACCTTTCCATCATCATCCTTGATGCACCTCACTTGGTTTAGGTCCCTTGTGTTCTTTTCCCTTGGTCTAGCTAGTTTATAAATATCCAACTCTCTTTCTTTGGTATCTAGTCGCTTATACATATCGTCATAAGCCGCTAACTTAGCTTCTCTCACAGCTTTCTTCGCCTCTTGCTTCGCTTTTCTATACCTTTCACCATTTTCATTGGTCCTATCCTTGTATAAGGCTTTACAACATTCCTTCTTAGCCTTCACCTTTGTTTGTACCTCCTCAGTCCACCACCAAGATTCCTTTTGGTGTGGGGCAAAGCCCTTGGACTCTCCTAATACCTCTTTTGCTACTTTTCGGATACAACTAGCCATGGAATCCCACATTTGGCTAGCTTCCCCCTCTCTATCCCATACACACTGGGTGATTACTTTTTCTTTGAAAATGGCTTGTTTTTCTTCTTTTAGATTCCACCATCTAGTCCTTGGGCACTTCCAAGTCTTGTTCTTTTTTCTCACTCTTTTGATATGTACATCCATCACCAACAAGCGATGTTGATTAGCCACGCTCTCTCCTGGTATAACTTTGCAATCCTTATAAGTTATACGATCCCCTTTCCTCATTAGAAGAAAATCTATTTGTGTTTTTGACGACCCACTCTTGTAGGTGATCACATGTTCTTCTCTCTTCTTAAAGAAGGTGTTGGCTAAGAAGAGATCATATGCCTTTGCAAAATCCAAGATAGTTTCCCCATCCTCGTTTCTCTCCCCAAAACCATGGCCACCATGAAAACCTCCATAGTTGCCTGTCTCCCTGCCCACGTGTCCATTTAAATCTCCTCCTATAAATAACTTCTCCGTCTGAGCAATTCCTTGCACCAAGTCTCCAAGGTCTTCCCAAAATTTCTCCTTCGAACTCATATCCAACCCTACTTGAGGTGCGTACGCACTAATCACATTGATAAGTTCTTGTCCTATTACAATCTTGATTGCCATGATTCTATCTCCTACCAATCTTGACATCTACAACATCTTGTGTCAGGGGCTTGTCTAAAACATCTTGATGTCAACATCGTTTCTTGTTCTATTTGTGCCCGAATACCATAGTTTAAACCCTGAGTTTTCTAGATCCTTTGCCTTACGACCAACCCACTTAGTTTCTTGTAGGCACATAATATTTATCTTTCTCCTCACCATAACTTCCATTACTTCCATAGATTTTCCCGTTAAGGTTCCTATATTCCACGTTCCTAAACGTATTTTGCTCTTTTGAACTCTACCCTTATGTTCTAGCTTCTTCACCCTCCCCCGTCTAATAGGATCAAAGTACTTCTTTTGTGTGTCCCGTGTAAAGTTGATAGGAGCATATGCTCCCAAACAACTTTGAGTGGAGTCGTTCGAAAAGAAGTTTCTATGGCCCCCTTGCTCATTTAACACTGCATCCGGGTGCCGATGGAGATACAGCGACCCTTGCTCACTTATCACTGTGCTCGGGCCACACAGCGCGCCACTTATGGGTGACGCCCTAGCTTTAGCGCGATTTCGTTCTGGATTCATTTTCATAAGGATTCGACGTAATCATGGAGTGTCGGCTGTCGACTACCTGACGCCCTCCCCCTCCTCCTTTATCCGGGCTTGGGACCGGCACTGTAAGATAAACTTACACAGGCGGAGTTAGCCGAAGAGATTGCACTGTTTGAATAAAATTGTGTTGAGGAGCTTTGGTAGGCAATTAAAGCATTCCTTTGTATGCACCATAATGGTGATGAAATAAAGATCCAAATTTGGTTGAATGGGGAACTGGGGGATGGGAATATTTTATCATGTGTGTAAATTAAGGCCACATTCTTACAGGATAATTTTATCTAGCTACTCGCATATGGAAATGATGTTTTTAACTGTCAGTTTTTGAATACCGATTCTGCATAATTGTGAATGCTGGTGCTTTATTTTAAGTCTCACATATATAGGGTGTGGTGTTGAAACTATGATGTATACCTTGTTATATTTGCTTTAATATATTTTCTTAATGGTATAAGGTTGTGTACAAGAGCAGATGTGACAATCGCCTCAATGAGATCACAGAAAGGTCATCCATTTCAGTTATTGTAAAATAGTTAGTTATATCTAAATGTGATTAGCTGTGCTAATGATTGTAATTAGTTAGGGTTGTTATAAGATTAGGCAGTTAAGGGGTATTGTTGTAAATAGCCAAAGGCTATATATATATCCTCACAGTGTACAATTGTTCAGTTAAGTCAATACAATTAGAAAACTTACAGAGGAAGTTTTCTGTTTATATATGGTATCACGCCATTTTGCTTAAAAGCATCGATTCCTTCTTCCGCTCAAATTGATCGATCGATTCTTGCTCGATTCTTGATTGATTCCTCCTTCTCAGATTCTTCAATTCTTCTTCTTCAATCTTTCTTACCTTGTGATTTCTGCAAGATATGGCGGCTCAATCCTCTTCGACACCGCCTGAATCGTCTTCTCCGTCGATCCAAAACCGTAATTTCTTTGGTAATCCAAGTCTTCTGAGTTCCTACACCTCTCTTACAATTCACAACATCGGCAGCATGGTGCCGATTAAGCTGAAAAGATCAAACTACCTGCCATGGCGTGCATTGTTTGGCCAATCCTAAGGCAATACAAGCTTCTTGGAATCATTGATGGAACTGAAGCATGTCCATCGCCATTCCTGCCTGATCGCCGCATCAATCCTGCATTTGAGGAATGGTATGAAAAAATCAAAATCTCTTGATCTGGTTTAATTCCACACTTTCTGAGGAAATCATTCCTTTCACAGTTGGGGTTTCCTCTTCTCGTGACCTCTGGGTGAAGCTTGAACAGAGATTTGGTGGAATTTCAGAGGCTCACATTCATCAATTGCGGTCGCGTCTTTAATTGGTTCAGAAAGGATGTCACTCTATCTCTGAGTTTTTTGTCGTACCCAGTGCACAAGGCTCCCGCTTTACGCAGGGTCTGGGAGAGGTGAATGTCGGCTAGCCTTACCCCAATTTATGGAGAGGCTGCTCCCAAGTCTCGAACCCGAGACCTACCGCTTATGGGCGAAGACACTTGCCATCGCACCAAGTGCGACCTCCACTCTATCTCTGAGTATCTTCAAGAAATTAAGGAGATCTCCGATTCCTTGCAAGTTGCTGGTGCCTCTGTCTTTGATCGATATCTCATTGCAGCCACTCTTCATGGCTTGCCTGATGAATTTGAGTCATTCATAGACTCAATCATGCTTCGATTGTCCTCTACCTCTCTTGATGAGCTCCATGGTCTTCTTTTCACTAACGAATTGTCTATGGCTCGACGCAAAACTGTTAGTTCATCTTCTGCAACTGAGCCTTTTCAAGCTTTCTTGGTGCAATCTCAACCCCCTCTATTACCCACTCCATCCGTGTTTGCTGCTCAGCACCAACTTCAATCATGGCACCAACCAAAATCTCACAATTGTGGCAAGAATAATCGGGGCAATTCCTTCTCTCATAGAGGTAATCGTAACTTCCATAACAACCGTGGTCATTACTCCAACAATCGTGGCAATCGCAGTTATCAAAGTCCTCGTCAAGCTCAAGGTTCTTCCACTTTCAAAGTTCCTTGTCAAATCTGTGGATCTACCAGTCATGAGGCTATTGACTGCTTTGATCGCATGAATCCAGACATTTGTGGTCGGATTCCTCCAGCCAAACTCGCTGCTATGTATGTCAATCACTCTGCCAAACCATCTTCATCTTGGTTGATTGACTCGGGTGCCACCTCTCACATTACCAATGATGTTGCCAATATTTCTTCTCCTACTCCCTATACTGGCGAGGACAAAGTGTATATTGGTGATGGTAAAGGACTTTCTATTCATCATATTGGTTCATCATTCTTACATACTCCTCATAATTCTTTTCAGCTCTGCAATGTTTTACATGTTCCATACATGAAACATAATCTCTTGTCTGCCTATCAGTTTCTTAAGGATAATAATTGTTCATTAACCCTTGACCCTTATGAATCCACTATCAAGGATCGTATTTCGGGGAAGATGCTTTTGCGGGGACCGGTTAGAGATGGATTCTATCCTCTTCAAGCCTCAAGTACTTCTTCAATTTCTTCACCTACAACTTTGCTCAGTATTAAAGCTCCTGTTAAAGTTTGGCACCGGCGCTTGGGTCATCCTTCCTCCTCTATTCTCCGGAGGGTAATTTCTAATCATCCACTGGCATTACAAGGCAAGTCCACTGTTGATTTCTTCTGCTCAGATTGTGCACTTGCAAAGAATCATAAGCTTCCCTTTGGAGTAGCTTCTTCAAAAACAACTCAAAGTCTTCAACTTTTGCACTGTGATCTGTGGGGTCCAGCATCCGTTATTTCAAATAGTGGTTTCAAGTACTATTTGCTTCTTGTTGATGATTTTAGCAAATATAGCTGGTTCTTTCCTTTGAAGTCCAAGTCCGATGTATTTTCTACATTTGTTGTCTTCAAATCTTATGTAGAAAATTTACTTGGCAATAAAATCAAAGTTCTGCGTTCAGATTCAGGGGGTGAGTTTATTAGCACATCTTTTGCATCATTTCTCAGACAACATGGCATTTTTCATCAATTTAGTTGTCCCCATACTCCTGAACAAAACGGTTGTGCTTAGCAATGTTTTAAAGAACTCGCCTCAAGGCGCGCCTAGGGCGCCCTTGAGGCTGGGCGGTGAGGCAAACGCCTCAGTTTTGCTGGAGTAGGCGAAATGCTTCGCCGGAGACGCCGAGGCGGCGGCGGCGCGCCTCAAGGCGTCCAGGCGCCGTGTCTGACCCTGTTTTTTTTTTTTTTTTTTTTTTTTTTTTTTTTTTTTTTTTTTTAAAAAAATCATCCAAACCCAAAACGATGCTGTTTGGGTAAGGATTTTCAGCTTTAAACATCCTCTTCATTCCATACCTTCGATCGCCTGCCTTCTTGCTTCTTCTCCCGCGCGCCAGAAGCCCAGAACAGAGAACACAGCCGCCACACCACGCCGCTTGGAGCAGCACCGTCGCCACCATCACCTCGCCGCCGTCAGCCCAGCGCCGTCAGCAAGATCCCAAAGGTTAGGGTTTCAGAAAAACTTAGGGATTTAGTTTTCTGGGGAAGGTTTTCTTGGGGGAAGAGCTCTGCCTCTGCGTGGTGCCTTGTTTCTGGGGAGTGGGGAAGGATTTAATTGAATTTTGAATACTTTGACACGATAAATAATGTTAATTAATTAATGGAGAATACAATTATCTGCAGCATTGCACTCTTTATTTAAACAAATAAAGTAAACTCAGTAAGCTATTGGCATGCCGTTGAAAGAAGTGCGATCTTGATTGAAAATAAAAAAATAATACACAAACTTTTGAAAGTTTTTGAGAAGCCATTTGATAAAGTTGGCAAAACAAAGTAGTTTAGTTTGTAATTAGTGAAAAGGGTTTTAGAGCTATAATGTTTTGATGTATAACCCGTTTATTATTATTAATTAATTAATGACATACCTTACAAGTTCATCTAGAGTTGGCAATGAAGACGATGATGCCTTTTATTTAGATGAAGAGGATTTGGATGATTGATTGATATCTTTGTTTGTATTTTGATTTCTATGAAGAGGATTTGGATGAATGATGAATTTGGATGATATTACCTTTGAATGATGAATTTAGATGATATTATCTTTTGAATGACTATGGATTTGAATGAAAAATTGAGAATGGATGTTTATTTTACATAGTATTATTTTTATACAATTATATGTATAATATATAAAACATATATATAAAAAAAAATTAAATCTCGTAAGGCTTCGCCTCACGCCTCACGCCTAGGCCGGGCTTCACCTCGGACGCCTCGCCCACGCCTCACACTTTTAATACATTGGTGCTAAGAGAAAGCACAGGCACCTTGTTGAGACAGCTCGTACTTTGCTAGTTGCTTCTCATGTTCCTCCTGTTTTCTGGGTTGAAGCTTTCTCCACTGCAATGTATCTCATTAATCGGCTTCCTATCTCTGGTGTTTCCAAGTCACCATGGGAACTATTATTTCACCAACCCCTAGATTCTCCAAACTCAAAGTGTTTGGTTGCCAATGCTTCCGTTGGCTCAAACCCTATGTTCACAGCAAATTGGATGCCAAGAGTAAATGTTGCACATTTCTAGGATATAGCCTACAACATAAAGGCTATCGGTGTCTTGATCCCCATACAAATAGAATTTACATCTCCAGACATGTTCTCTTTGATGAAACTACCTATCCATTTCAATCACTTCAACCTCCTGATTAATCAAGATGCAGCATCTCCAGCAGGCTCTTCATGTCTGGATCTTTATTTTGATAACTATATTCCCAATATTTCTGCCCGTCTCCCATCCTCCAAGTTCAGCTTCTCCTAGTACCTCAGTACGTATCTCTTCTAGTTCTGTTTCTGTTTCAGAACCCTCACCTTTACCACACAGTTTGCCAAGTCATCCTCCTATTCCCATTAATTCTCATCCCATGATTACAAGATCCAAGGCTGGCATATGTAAACCTAAGTCTCAGGTTTATGCAGCAACCAAACATCCTCTTCCTGTTGATCTTGATTATGTTCCCAGTACTTACTTGCAAGTTTCTAAGCATGCTCACTGGCGAGCAGCCATGCAAGATGAATACAATGCCTTGATCTCTACTGGTACTTGGTCACTAGTCCCCTCTAATCCTTCTCAAAATTTAGTTGGCTGTAAGTGGGTGTTTCAAGTTAAGAAAAAGGCTGATGGTACTATTGATAGGTACAAAGCTCGCCTTGTAGCAAAGGGTTTTCATCAACAAGAGGGTATTGATTTTCAAGAGACCCTTAGTCCGGTTGCAAAGCCGGTTACAATTTGCATTCTCCTCACTCTTGCTGTCCAATATAATTGGTTCCTTAATCAATTGGATATAAGCAATGCTTTTCTTCATGGAGACTTAAAGGAGGATGTATACATGCAACAACCTCCCGGATTTGTTGATCCTACTTCTCCTAGTCATGTTTGCAAGTTGAGAAAATCATTATATGGACTAAAACAAGCCCCCCGAGCCTGGTTTGACAAACTCTATCAAGCCCTTCATTCTCTTGGATTCAAACAATCATCCTCTGATGCATCCTTGTTTGTTCTCAATGGTCCTCATTTGTTATTGTCCTAGTATATGTTGATGACATTCTTGTGACTGGTCCAAACTCTCACCTCTGTCAACAGTTTATTAACCAACTAAGTTCTCAGTTTCCAGTAAAGGATCTTGGTCCTTTACACTACTTCTTGGGCTTAGAAGTACACCGATCTTCATAGGGCATTTTTCTACATCAAACCAAATACTTACTTGATCTTCTCAAGAAAACAAACATGGAGGGTGCAAAACCATGCTGCACACCTCTTAGTTCCATGAAACTTGATCACAGTGGGCCTCTCTTGTCCAATCCCATTGAATATCGTTCTATTGTAGGTGGTTTACAATATCTAACTTGGACTAGACCGGATCTTGCCTTTGCTGTGAACCAGATATGCCAATTCATGCATGCTCCTAGGGAACAACATCTTCAAGCAGCTAAAAGAGTTCTCAGGTTTCTTAAAGGTTCTATTTCCCATGGTATGTGGTTCACAAAGGGTCCTATCCATCTTTCAACCTATACTGATGCTGATTGGGCCGGCTGTACATTTGATAGACGTTCTACAAGTGGTTACTGTGTGTTCTTAGGCTCCAATCTCATTAGTTGGAGTGCCAAGAAACAAAGTACAGTGGCTCGGTCCTCTACAGAAGTTGAATATCGCTCCTTAGCTCACACAGCTGCAGAAATCACTTGGGTTTGCAAAATTCTTAGAGATCTTCACTTCTCTCTACCTACACTGCCTACTCTTTGGTGTGACAACATCTCCGCAATCTCCCTAGCCTGTAATCCTGTCTTTCATGCTCGCACTAAGCATGTTGAGATCGACTACCACTATATTCAAGAATTGGTTATGGCTAATCTTCTTAAAGTACAGTTCATGTGCAGTGAAGATCAATTGGCTGATCTCCACACCAAGTCCCTATCTAAAAGTCAATTCCACTATCTGTGCTCCAAGCTTCCAATTGGAATCTGTTCTGATTCCCATTCTAGCTTAAAGGGGTGTATTAGGGAGAATGACAAGTCATCCATTTCAGTTACTGTAAAATAGTTAGTTATATCTAAATGTGATTAGCTGTGCTAATGATTGTAATTAGTTAGGGTTGATATAAGGTTAGGCAGTTAAGGGGTATTGTTGTAAATAGCCAAAGGCTATATATATATCCTCACAGTGTACAATTGTTCAGTTAAGTCAATACAATTAGAAAACTTACAGAGGAAGTTTTCTGTTTCTATACTAAGCACATATTTGCATTAATCTTTACCTACCGTCTTGGCTTAATGAATACTACATGAATTTAGGCTGAGTCCCTGGCTAAGATGAAGAGAAATACAAACAAGCTGGAGATGTAGCTTCCAAGTTGACTATTGAAGAAGCCACGTTTCGTGATTTACAGGTACCTTTCACCACATATAAATTTGTGGACAATTAGTGACCCCATGTTGTGTATTTGCTTTTGCTCATTCGAAGATCAAGGTGCCAAATGCTTGCTGTTTGTTTGGTTAGATCTGAGTCATAATTGCCTGTACATGTGATGTGAGATGGTGTGCTTTTATTTTTTATGAGATAAGTGCCAATCAAAATTCAGAAACAAGTATGAGTAGGACGTTTTACTTTTTGGAGAAACAAAGAGAATTATTTTATAGTTTTTAGGCCTGTTGGGATAGATAGCTGTTGAGATAAGTGCCAATCAGTTGAATGGTCATACTCCTAGCGGTGTATTCTTTTTATTATCACTGGGCTGATTATCTTATGTGATTTATATGCAGGAGAAGAAAATGGAGCTATACAGGGCAATTGTCAAGATGGAGCAAGGTGATGGTGATGGCACGCTTCAGGTACCTTTGCACAACCTTGCTGTTTAAAAAATATCTTTGCTCAACTTGTCTAAGATCATTTCCAACTGAAATTTTCCGGATCGTGTTGATCGCTTCCAATTAGATCTTGATGGGCTTGTGAAAACTCTCAATGAGCGCTGCAAGAAGTACAGATTACGTGGAAAGCCTACAACATTAACTGAGCTTCCCTTTGGTAAGTTGAACTCTTAGCTAATTTCTTGGGAATCTAAGAATATTATATATAATGATAAGGGTACTTACATTAGCTTATTCTTTATCTATCTGATGGATTGTACATAGAACACATTGTTTTTGGATATACTTTTGCTTTGGGTAGTCAAATTATTTCAATTTATTCAGAGCATTTCTATTGTTAAGTTATCAATATCCTACACAGAAACCCTTATTTTCACTATTATAATCTTTTCTTAATCACTGTGGTTTGTTGGATTATCAGTATTCGTATTCTATGTAGCTTTCACATTTTCTTTTGTGTTATTGTTCACTGCTGCAGTATTTGTACTATGTTGCATTTTGTAATCTGAAATTTTATTTTATTTTCATATAGGCTGGCAACCTGGCATCCAAGAAGGAGCTGCTGACTGGGATGAGGATTGGGATAAATTTGAAGATGAAGGTATGCCAAAAATGAGCTATTATGGTCCAGTATTGTCTTTGAGATAATAAATTTCTTGTAGCACTTAGAATCCTTTAACCTTTTCACCTTGTGGTAAATGGATCATATTGCCTGCCTTTTGTAGTTTTTGTTGTCTGGTTGTGGTTTGCCAACCTGTTTAGGAGTTTTAACTATTTGAGGTGACTGATTCAGAAGTTTAATTGTCAGGATTCACTTTTGTCGAGGAGCTCACTCTTGATGTGTCAAATGTCTTGGCACCTCCAAAACAGAAATCATCATCAGTTCAGAAAGAAAAAGCTCCCCCACTTGAGAGTCCAAAGTACAGATGCCAAGGTTGAAAATGGAGCAGCATATTATAAAAATGAGGACGAGTCAGCAAAAAGTGCTCCGAACTGTCCATTTGCCAGCAGTACTGTTGGAAGCCCATCTAGAGAATTTTCAGATTCTAACTATGGAAAGACAACAGACGCAGATGCCTCATCCCGTAATAAGGAATCTCAAAGGTATTGTTCTAGATCTGTAGTTTTCTACATATTTAAGGTCACCCTGATACGTGCAAAATTGTTGATATTCTAAACTTTCATGTGCAGTGATGATCATGCGGGTGCTGGGTCTATGTTTTCTGGTGACAAAGGTTCCGATGAACCAGCATGGGGGACGTTTGACACTAATGATGATGTTGACTCGGTGTGGGGTTTCAATGCAGTTAGTACCACCAAGGTATGCCAATATTGTACATTCAGTAATTTTTAGTTTTTATTTATTTTTTATTTTTTATTTTTGTATTTTAGAGTGCATTCAGTATTTATTTATTAGAACTCAATTCTTTGACCTTGTGTTTATGCTGACTGGATCTTGCTCCATGATTGCTGTTAATACCCACCTAGTTGTTTGAGGTGGTGACCACTTATCCTTGTTTTAAGAGATTGCCTCAAGTGTCCTAATGCTTGCTGAGTTGTTTAGTTATTAAAGATGGTTCTGGGAATTTTAACATTATTTGAATAGTTTCTATCTTCACCACTCTGATGGTTTCATCATGCACATCAGTTAGTAGTAGGGGTCTTTCAACCAAGTATGGTGAAACCGAGTTTCCTGATTTTAGTTTTGGTTCACTGTAGATATAAAAAGAAGGGGTTGCGGGATTGTTCTTGGTGCAATTAATTGCACATTGAAGGGGACTCTGATTTAAGCCTTAGGTCTTGGTTAGTCTTAGTCAAGATCTTTTTTGTGTTGACAACTTGACATTGACAAGAGATGGTGCCATATTGCGCACACTTGTCGAATATTGACGGTTTCCGGTTAACAATGTATTAATCATGGTTAAAAATAGTGACTGGAAAAAGGAAAGTTAAATTTCAAGTTAAAAAACTAGCATTCATTGTCATGTTAGAAATACTTCTTGCTAACATTTTGTAGCCGATGGAAAGTTTCCATTATTTTGCACCTTCCAAGTAGGCATGGATTCTAGGTTCCGGTGAATCCACTTTCTTTTCTAATAACATGTCGGTTACGTAGCACTGTCAAGCTTTTTGTTTTTGTGGTTTTATATTTGTTGTTATTGCTGGCATGCTGGATTGTGCTGTAACTGCTCTTAATCGTGTCTGATGTAGGATAAGGATCAGGAGAGTTATAAGGATCACTACTTTTCTGGCCCTGGGGAGTTCGGCCTCAACCCTATCAGGACTGGGTCATCACAAGGAGGTGGCTTTTCCCAGAAGAGCCGCCCTTTTACTTTCGACGATTCTGTTCCTAGCACACCACTCTCAGCCTTAAGTTCAGGGTATTCACCGCCAAGGTACAAGGATAGCTCAGAACCTTCATTTGACACCTTCTCTAGGTTTGATTCGTTCAGAAGCATACAAGATACTGGATTTTTTCCTCAACCAGAAGCACTCAGAAGATTTGATTCTATGCACAGCAGTAGAGATTTTGATCAGGGTAATGGTTTTCCAACATTTGATGACATCCCAGACCCTTTTGGCTCTTCGGCGCCATTTAGGTCATCGCTGGACAGTCAAACTCCAAGAAGAGACTCAGACCCCTTCGGATCTTCAGGTCCATTTCGGACGTCACTGGACAGTCAAACTCCAAGAAGTGAATCAGATTTTTTCGGGTCTTCAGCGGCGCTGTTTAGGAAATCATTTGACAGTCAAACTTCAAGAGGAGACTCGGACGCATTTGGGTCCTCTCCATTTAGGACATCATTCGACGGTCAAACTCCAAGAAGAGACTTGGACCCATTTGGGTCTTCAGGGCCTTTCCGGACGTCTCTCCGGACGTCATTGGAGACTCCGAGAAAAGACTCTGATCATTGGAGTGCATTTTAGTCAGGTAGTTGCTCGGCTTCGTTTTTGTGTCTGCCATTCGCCGTTCCAAGCCTTTCTATCGTGAGTGTTACGGGCCGATGCCATGTTTTATGCTTGAAATCACTGTGCTTGTAATGTGTCTTTTGTATTTCATTTCTTTGTGTATGCAACTCGCTTTGTCTTCATTCTTTTTTCCTTTAGCTTATGATTTTTCTCCGTAATTTTGGAATGTTCCTAGTCCTATTGAAGCGAAGACCCCTATAGATTTATCGTTGTTACAAATTTGATGATTGTATTATTAAACTGGGGCTGTGCCTTTCTTTTTTCGACCTTACTTGGCTGTAACATTTTACCCCATTAATAAAATTTGTTCTGCTGATCTTTTTTTTGTTCAAACAAGAACACTGTTTTGCCGGTGTTAGTCCAATTGGGTCATTCATATTTTTCGCTCATTGCATCTCAGCCATCGAACCATCCTGAATTTTTGTAGCATTGAATGTTCAAACTATCGCTCTTGGTCGTGAGATATTTACTTTGCCCTGAGCTTTGCGTATTAATTAATGTGAAAGTTTATGCTATAAAGACGAATTGCAAGATGCCGCTGGACTTGATAAAAGATAACAAACATGATATTAAACACACTTGTCTATAACATTGCGCTTTATAATGTATAAACAATACTAAAATAATAAGAGCCTTGCCTGTTTGTCAGTCTTATTTCTTGAACTTGCCACTCTCTTCAGCGCCGTGCAGCCTTCAGCGCCGTGCAGCCTTCAGCTTCGACATTACATTGCAGTGGGAGTTCTGGCAAAGATTGAAGCCACTTGCAGTTGACTATGTTGAGTTTAGACAACCGAGAAGCTTGTTTGATGCTTGCAGGTATGCTCCTAATCTTGGTTCCAGACAGATCCAAAAATTCCAATGAGGTTGAGCAAACGAGACCTTCAGGGATTTCAACCAAACTTTCACAGCCAGAGAGATTTATGTTCACAATTTTTAGACTCGCATAGAGATTTGGAACTTCAGTTAGATTTGTTGAGTCATGCAGATCGATCACTTGTAAGTTCACAAGTCTCTGTATTAAGAGTAAATAGAAATATAAAGAATTAATAGAATTTCTACACTTGATTTTATACAAGAATTAAAATAGGCATATAATATAATATAATATACCTGCTCTTCTTTCCAAAGCTTCTTAACTTTGCTATATGGCATATGAAGCTCAACTAGATCTTCTGGACAAAAATTTGATGGCAAAGATTCCAGTGGATATCCTTCCCAGTAAAGATAAAGAAGAGAATCGGGAAGGTCTAGAGAAGCGTTGAATTTGTAGCCAGCGTCCACAATTAGCATTGTCAAGTTAGACATCTTTTTGAAGTCTGCACATTTCAATGGTCGCTCTTCAATCTTAGACCAATTAACCCGTATGGCTTCAACCTTTGGAGTTTCCTGACAATAAGAAAGTTTAAATGTGAAAATATATGTTTTCAACATGTTAAAATGTAATGCGCATTTGGAAAAAGAATTCTATAACGTTATACAATAATTTAGAGTATTTGCGATGGTAATGATGTACAAGTGTCTAGTAAAATATCCAAGATAATTGTATCCTCCTCTACTTGTCTTAAAAAAACAAACATGGCTTCAACCTTTGGAGTTTCCTGACAATAAGAAAGTTTAAATGTGAAAATATATGTTTTCAACATGTTAAAATGTAATGCGCATTTGGAAAAAGAATTCTATAACGTTATACAATAATTTAGAGTATTTGTGATGGTAATGATGTACAAGTGTCTAGTAAAATATCCAAGATAATTGTATCCTCCTCTACTTGTCTTAAAAAAACAAACATTTGTTCGTATTCCAAAGACTTCCTAACACAATAAAAATTCAATCAAATTTTTTTTTTTTTTTTAAGAATCTAACTTGTTATTATAAATGCAAAAACGCTACTCTTACCATCTCTATTAATCTCTAATAAAGATGAGACTCATATGTGTTTTTTCTACAACTAGAAAAGAAAAAAATTGAGTGCATTTGACTCTTACCGTGTTACTTTTCAATACATGATAAACATCCTTATCGTTGAACAACCTACTCCAATTGCTGGGATTTCCAATACTTTGTTCCTGAACAATTGTCCTTCCCATTTCTTCAAACAGATTATGCATCTCGATGGTTTCCCGTCCCCATTTTGAACCGATTGATATGAGAGACATATCAATGAGAATGCTAATTCCGACCACCGTATAGAATCTACGAATATCTAACAATTGTTCTACCTTCTTCACATTCTCCCCTATATGAAAACATGCTATATCCAAAAATATCCCCTTCTCATTGCTATCCAATCTATCATAACTTAGTCTCAACACTCTCTGGATATTTTCATTGGGAAATTGTTTCAATTTGTCCAATTCATCTTCCATGTCTTCTTTGCTCTTGCAACTTAGGAATGAGGACCCCAGATGTATAAGAGCTAAAGGAATGCCTCCTGCATAATGCATTGCCTTTTCTGCCAACCCCAGATGTATACGAGTATTCTTGAAAGCACGCGAACAGAAGAGCTGAAGAGCATCATCCGGTTTTAATCCTTCAACCTTGTAGATCTTATCATCTTCAACAGTATTCCTAAGTGCGCCCCTATCTCTACTTGTGATAATGATTCTACTTCCACTGCCATAATTAAAACGATCGCCAACTAATTGTTCCACTTGCATTGAACTACTCACATCATCAAGAACAATAAGGACCTTTGTGCGGCTGAGCCTTTTTCGAATAAAAGTTGATGGCAGAACTTCTTCCTTAAACATCTCCTTAAGAAGTGTTTCTTCCAAGTGATATAGTCCATGTCCTTGTTCTGAGTACTCCCTGACATTTCTAAGAAAACAGCTCGCTTCGAATTTAGAAGAGAGTTTGTGAAATACAGTTTCAGCAAGGGTGGTCTTGCCAACACCACCCATGCCCCAAATACCTACAGTAGTGATGCAAGCGTCCGGTGAATGAATGTCCAATAGCTCTTCAATTTGTTCGATGCGGCTTTCAATTCCAACCAAGCCCTGTAAAACACATGATGATTCAAAACTCAATCTGGTACAAATATGATTGACAACTGCCTCAATTAGATCTGCCTCTGTACGTCTGATTATGTAGAAAAAACCAATAGTTAGTCTTAAATATGCTTTACCAAATCTTAGCACAAATCAAATTGTCACAAGTTTAAAGAAAATTGACAACTTTAGAAAAGTTCAAGAATGAGTTAGTTACCCATAATAGCAATCAAACCCAGAGAAATTGGTTGCATTCCACAAAGCCTTCCTCCACTCGTGCACCTTGTCGATACTGTCCTTGAAACGTTTTTGGTGTTGGGCAAATGCAACCGCATAACTCCCGCCTTGTTTTCGTACATCTGACGGATTGGTGTGGTAAAAAATGGGTATCACATAGCCGCCTCCTCTTCCGTAACATTTCAGTATATGCACAATTTCATCCAAACACCATGTGGAAGAAGCATAGTTTTGTGAGAAAATGATCACCCAAACCGTTGATTTCTCGATTGCCTCTAGAACAGCAGGTATAATTTCTTCTCCTCTCTGAAGTCTGTTATCTATGTAGGTTTCAATGTTCTTCTGAAGTAAGGCAGCATGAAGATGGCTGGTAAATGTATTGCGGGTGTCCTGACCTCTGAAGCTGATAAACACATCATACTTTTCTCGACGTGGGGGGCTATCAGCATCATCATCATCAGCAACAGCAGTAGAATCAGCCGCAGTAGATGAAGAAGAAGAAGACGAAGAAGAGAATGTTAATGATCTGCAGCACATGTACAACAGAGTCCCGATGGCAATGGCGATGAGGATGAAAACTTGGATGAACTCCATCCTTCTCTCTCTTAGATCAAATAGCAGATGGAGAATCTGAACTACAGTTGCACCGAGACTAGATCAGAGTTTACTATAGAAAAAAAGAAATTGTAGTCCTTATTAGGTAGGGGTGTGCACGAAGTTACAGATGCCCCAGGAGGACACAAATTGAAAATTTGTAGAGACACGGATTAGCCACTTTCACATACTTAAAAAATATTTGATAATTGATAATGCTTCTACTTTAAAATTTTCTTTTAAATATGTTTTAATTAAAAGAATTTGTTTTTTTAAAATAATTTATAAAATAAACAGTTCTAACCATAAAAACAAAATTTTGTAAAACAAAGACAAAATGTTTTGAGGTGTTATTTGTTAAAAGCTGGAATGGATTGAGATAGTGGCGTCGAAGGACAATAGAGTGGGGGGAGGCAAATTGTCTGCCCTCCTATTTGGATGCCATTTTCATCCCTTCTTATTTTGTACGGTCATGGTTAAGTCACGTCAACATTTTATATTATTTTTTTTATAGAGATAATAAGACAAAAAGCAAAAATTAATATAAAATGTTGACATGACTTAACCTTAATCGCACAAAATATGAGAGGATGAGAATGACATCTAAACAGGAGGGCAGACAATCTGCCTCCTTTTTTAAGTTAGTTAATGACCAAGTTCTTTTGAGAAATTATGTTAAGAATATTTTCTCAAAGTGAAATTCTTTATGAATTTCCCGTCAACTCATATTTTTTTATATAATATTTTATAATATTACCATGGAAATATGCTACAAATATGAGGTGATTGAGAGTTTATGAGAAGTCCCACTTTTAAAAAATCTCCTTAGTATTTCACATTTCTTTCAAAAAATTTCCAAACACTTTCGATTGAGTACCTTTTTATAATTCTTGCAAAAAATAAAAGCAAGTGAATTTTACACTACAACATTATGAAGGGCTAAGAATATATTCAACTGTTAAATTCATAAATGTGTGTCATATATTAATGTATCTCATAATTTTTCTAAGTAAGCCAATATTCAACTTAGTGAATGTGCAATAATCAAATTCAATGGTCAACGGTCATAAAAGGGGCACATGGGATGGGGCCTTCCTTTACACGTTTTACGGATTAAATTCGAATTTTTGAAGTTAATTAATGACCTATTTCTTTTAAGAAATTTCTAAGCACTTTCTATTGAATATCTTTTTTCAATTCTTGGAAAAAATAAAAAACAAGTGAATTTCAGACAACAAAATGAAGGAGCGCTAATAATATAGTCTTTCACCATTAGAGATTCCCTACGATTTGAAATTGTCTTTTAGATCACAGGTGATGAATCAACCTATTGGTTTATTAATAGGTAACTATTAAGAGTCTAAGATCTATTTAATTTGATTTCACCATAATAAAGCATTACACAATCATTACCACTACCAGTCTCACCATCATACAATTAATCTCAACAAGGACTAAACTATGCCGACGTAACTGTAACATCTAGGTGACGTACTTATTAGTGTATTATTAGTTTAGAATGTCACGGCGCCAGTAAGTAAGATAAAATCAATCTGAAGCATATGAATTCTTTAATCAACAAGCGCGCAACCTACAAATGGATTGATTTAGCTCAATTATTATGAACTGTCAATCTTTTTGTTATAGTTGATTAACTAAACGACCTTGGTTTTAATTGATTTAAAAAAAATTTAGAGTAATTTATAATATAAACGATTTCAACCACAAACACGAAGTTTTGTAAATCAAACACAGTGTGTTGAGGTGTTATTTGTTAAAAGATGGGATGGATTGAGATAGTGGTGTGGAAAGAGAGATGGTGGGGAGGATGTTTATGCAGTGCTGAAGATGTTCAAATTTTTGGATTAAAATTTGAAAAAGTGGGGCTTCGTGGGTTGGGGTGGGGGTTATCAACTGTGGGAAGGTGTTAAGAAAGAGAGACAATAAATTTAGGGTTAATCTCAGTTTACTATCCTAAAGTTTCTTGGTTTTCAACATTTGGTACATCATGTTTTTTTCGTCCTAGAGTAGTACCTAAAGTCATAATTCTGGGACACTTTCATACATCCGTTAAATTTTCTGTCAAAATCTCTATTAACTGATAACATGGCACCTACATGGACAATGACTAGACGTCACGTAGATATTAAAAAATTAAATAAATAAGAATTAAAATTTAAAAAAAAACATGGGGCCTATTATACCCAACCCCGATCCCACCAAGCTCTCCCTCCCCTCACAACTCCCAGAGCATGGGTCTCGTGGTCGGCATAACCGGCATAGTCGACTAAAGCCTCGCCGACTACCAATCACACTAGAATGCAATTTAATCTCAAGAAGGACTAGCCAACATGGGCACATCATTGTAGCATCTAGGTGACGTACTTATTAGTGCATTATCAGTTTAGAATGTCACAGTGGCAGTAAGTAAGACAAAACCAATCTGAAGCCCATGAATTCAGTTAAAAGATTAGAAACTGTTAATCTATTTGTCATAGTTGATTAACCAAATGACATTAGTTTAAACTGATGTTTTAAGAAATGATTATTAATGGGTAGCCATTAAGAGTCTAAAACCTTTTAGTTTGATTGCATCCTAATAAGGTATTGGTGGTCATATCCACACACTCATTTCTACATCTCACACACACATCTCAATTTTCAACCGTCGGATCAAATGAATTGAAGAAGATCAATAGGCAAATTTAACAAGAGTGTGAGAGGTAAAAAATGTGTGTGATTAGCACTACCCTAAAGTATACACAATCATCACCACTACTAATTTCACCATCATATTATAGTAAAATCAAACTAAACGGATCTTAATGATTACTTATTAATTATCTAATGAGTTGATTTGCACCCTTTATTTTCAACACTATCAAGAGGTAAGAGAGTTCAGATCTCCACCTAAAATTTTGTGTCTTGGAGCATATAAGAGAAGAAAATTATGTGTCTTGCATATTTTATTCTTTTAATTAAAAAATGCCAACTATTTCAGAAATTAGCACTAAAAACTCTTCCCTTCAATTGACCCAAAAAAAAAAAACACCTCACCTTCCGTGAACAAAAATTCAATGCGTTCACAAAAAATAATGAGGATCCTCTTTTTGAAGATTTTGAGAATTCTCAAATTATGTCTATTCACCGTACATCATGTGATCAGTTTTTGTCAAGTGCTATTTATATTTAGGGTAAATCTCAGTTTACTACGCTCAAGTTTCATGACTTTCAACATTTGGTACATGAAGTTTTTTTCGTCTCAGAGACATACCTAAAGTGATAATTTTGGGACAGTCTCACACATTCGTTAGTCTGGCTGTTAAATCAGCCGTTAACTGATGACGTGGTGCCTACGTGGATAATGATTAGGCCCCACATGTCAATATGGGTCCACATGAATATTAAAAAATTAAAAATTAAAATTTTTTTTTTTTTTTTTAAAAAAATTTGGGCATTCACCTTCACCCCTCCCGATAGACCTGTAATGTAACATCCCACATCGTCCAGGGCAGTGGATCATGTAAGCCTTATATGTATATTCTCATCTCTATCTAGCACGAGGCCTTTTGGGAGCTCACTGGCTTCGGGTTCCATCGGAACTCCGAAGTTAAACGAGTTCGCGCGAGAGCATTCCCAGGATGGGTGACCCACTGGGAAGTTCTTGGGTGAGTTTCCAGAAACAAAATCGTGATGGCGTGGTCGGGGCCCAAAACGGACAATATCGTGCTATGGTGGAGTCGAGCCCGGGATGTGGTGGGGGCCTGGGCCGGGATGTGACATGTAAACGGGTCGAGTTTATTGGGTTTGGGTTGGGTTCAACCCGACCCATTAAGCTAACAGGTCATCCGTTTCACCCGTTAACAATTATTATTATTTTTTTTTGCAAAGAGTTTATTTTTTGTTGTTAAGACTTTATTGAAATTACTAAAACATCCTCAACTAACTGGTGCTAACGAGTCTAATGGGTTGATCCAAAGTGACCCGTTATTTAACGGGTTGTTAACTAGTTCACCCGTTAGCAACTCGATTCGTTAAGCATCCACACAAATATTAATATTAACGAGTCAGGTCAGATCAGATTAACGGGTCGGGTCCAAAATGCCAGGTCTACCTCCCGACCCCCATTCCTTCTCCCTCCCTTCTCTTCCCTGCACCCATCCTCCCTGCACACCCACCCATTCCCCTATTTCTCCCTGCCTTCTCTCCTCTGCATTCACCTTCCCCGCACACTTCTTCCAAGGAGGTGATGTCAGTGGCAGATTTAGTAACTGGGATGGGCTCAAAACTGATGAGAAAGAATAACAGAAGCAGATAGAGGGAGAAATTGGAAACAGGGTTTGAGAGAAAACCCATTTGCTGTTTTCAATTTTTGAATCAAATCAAGTCAGTTCTTGGAGTTCCTAAGATGGGTTTTTGAAAACATTGAGAAAAACCCAGTTAGGTAGAGTAAAGATTGAAGCTTTTTTGCTTGAAGATGTGATTTTTCTGTAGAAAAAAAATTGGGTATTTATTTTTATGGGGTTTGGTATTTGGGTTTCTGGGTTTTGCTTCTCCTCACCGACGACTCATATCCCCAAACCCTATCCCGAATGCCCATGCCAAATCCGACCCAACACCCATTCTTCTTCCTCTCGCAGCAGCCAAATCATCCTTGCAAGAACAACCCAATTCAATCGGAGCCCCGAATTCGTGGTTGTTACTCTCTAAACCCAGATGACAAATCCGACAATCTCTCTCTACTCTATCCAAATGCACCTTAATTTTCAACACTCCAATCTCAATTTCGACAACCTCGACCGAACAATTCGAGACAGACGACGCTCTTCGAGAATCTGACACCATGCCGATCTGAGGATCAGAGACGAACGCAAAATTGTACTCGTTGTAGGAGCCGCCATTGGTGGAGAAGAATTGAGAGTAACACGACCCGTCGTCTGCGTCGAAGAAGCAGACACAGCTTTCACCGTTGGCGCTTCTGGAGAATGAGCGACGGTGGGGCCTTTGCTCTAAGTCGACTTGGGACATGTTTTAAGGTGGGTGGGTGTGCGAGGAAGGTGAGTGCAGAGGAGAGAAGGGAAGGAGAATGAGGGGAATGGGTGGGTGTGCGAGGATGATGGGTGCAGGGAAGAGAAGGGAGGAGGAAGGAGGGAGGGGGTCGAGATGGGTAAAAGTGAACGCCTGGATTTTTTTCTTTTGGCTAAATAGCCAAAATGGTCCTTGAGATTTGCATAACTCATCACTTTGGTCCTTGATATTTCAAATCAATAGAAGTGGTCCCTGAGATTGTCCAGCATCCATCATTTTGGTCATTTCGTTAAAAACTCCGTTAAGTGTCCCGGTGCTCTTGGCCGGAAGTTTGGGCAATTTTCAAAGTGTTTGTACCATACTTGACCAATCTTGAAACTACCGAGCACCGGTCAACGTTATACCGTCAAGGACCCAGAAAAGTTTCCCTTAAACTAGGAGGCCAATCATAACGCGACACGTGTCGACATCAAAAGCCAATCATAGCGCGACACGTGTCAACATCGGAAGCCAATCATAACGCGACACGTGTCAATGTCAGAACAAAGCTAGAAACTCTCTTCTATAAAAGGAGATCATTCTCCCACAATATTTCCTAATGTCATTTGTACTAAATCATTCACTAGTACTCACTAAATGAGAGCCTGAACCTATGTACTTATGTAAACCCTTCACAATTAATGAGAACTTCTCTACTCCGTGGATGTAGCCAATCTAGATGAACCACGTACATCTTGTGTTTGCTTCCCTGTCTCTATCCATTTACATACTTATCCACACTAGTGACTGTAGCAATCTAGCGAAGGTCACAAACTTAACAATTTTGTTGTACCAAAGTCCTCATTGATTTTGTGCATCAACATTTGGAGCCGTCTGTGGGAAACGACAGTTATTCCCACTATCTTCAGCTTTGTTAAGCTAGTTTCCACCATTCGTACACTCTCTTTTGACCAAGCATCCCTCTCCAACATGGGGAGCGAAGGAGGCCACAGCACATAGAACAACACCCCCCTTGAACCTGGTGCGAAGCAACGAAATAAGGAATAAAAGAAGTTTGCTATTCAGGCTAAAGTCGATGAGCTGGAGGCTCAGAACAACAAGATAGCGATGAAGAATGAGATCATCCAATAACAGTATGAGAATGTCTTTGAGATGCTCCACGAGGCTAAATATACTAAAACACATGAGCTCATCACCCATGTGGAAGCCAACCATCAACTGGGTGCCCCCAACACGAAGGGTCATTTACCCTCGACATGGGTATTCCTGTTGAGGAGCGAGCTACTCATCGAAAGGGCGACCAACATGAGACTTCTTTCAACCCAGCTACTTCGACTCGAAGCAGGAGAAATGAAGGGAGACACCTCCTTAAAGCCGTCTTTCGCGACTGTCGAGACTTCCTAAAGCAACGTCGAGACAATCTTATCCATGTAAGCTCGAAGATCAATGACCCCAAGGTCTCTGAAAGACTCGGTCCCCTCCCATGTCCCAGGCCGGCTACCAATTTGGGCAAAGGGAAACAAGTCCTAGAGGAACACGAAGGTATAGGGGACTCAGAGATGTTCCGACATACATACCTTGGAAGTCAGTACGGCGAGTCCAGGGAAAAATCACATGCTCTTGATCAAACCTTCCTACTTCTAAGAGGAGATGGAGATTTACGAAAGAAAGCTCCAATGGTACATGACTCCACTCAAGACCCTTTTGTCCTACAGCTCCTTAAGGAAGTAAACAAGTTGAAAGTCGAACGACAAGCTGAGATACCTGATTGGAACCAACCTAGGCCTGGCCCTCTTACAAGGAGGATCCTCGACACCCCCTCCAAGCAAAGGCAAAGCAGAAGCTTGGCTTGCAACTCTATACTGGAAATGAGGACCCGATTGAACACCTTAACATCTTTGAGACCACTATGGCATACCGGATGCACACCGACGAAGAGCGGTGTCTTCTCTTCCCCTCCACCCTCTCTGGCGGAGCTCTAAACTGGTATTGCCGTCTTCCACCTAAGACCGTAGACTCATTTGAAGAATTGAGGAAACTGTTTATTTCTCAACACATTTTCCAGACCGATCGCTTGCACTCTGCGGATGACTTGTACACTATTCACCAGAAGCCAGACGAGTCATTACGTATGTATGCTGGCCGTTTCGGCCATGATTATTCCTGTTGTCTCGAGGCAGACGACAAGACTGCCCTCAAAGCCTTCACGGCAGGCCTACGTGATTGTTTCTTCAAGTACATGATCAATGCCAACACTTGGAAGACTTACTCTGAGGTGATGGCACATGCTTACAACCATGCCTCCGCTGAGGCAATAACATATCAAAGGAAACCCCCCACAGCCACCCCTTATTAGCAAGTAGGGAGTGGAAGCCAGATCCAACCAAATGAGAAGACCTCGACCTTCCAAACGGTAGCAATGCCTCCCCCTGCCTTACTTAATACTTCGCCAAGTCAACAGACATATCAATCTCAGGGCAAAAGGAAAGATTTCATCCTCACCAGTCTCATTTTAGTAAAAGGAGTAAGGGACACTGTCGCGATAACCAAAGGTATCACCACGATAATGCCCGCCCCCAGGCAGTCAACACAGTGGGCCAAACACATGTCAGGAAAGGCCCTACCCCGAGGTATGAGACATACACCTTTGAATGCCACATGCATGGCCATTTACCCCAGCATAGCACACCTGATACCGAAGCCAATGTCGAGGCAGTCGGGTTACAAGCCCACGAAGAACACGGGCACGTTTTGCTGCTACCACGAGCATAACGGCCATGACGGCGAGAAATGTATCACCCTCCGTGATCATATTGAAGCTTTGGCGCGTGAAGGAAAAATTGATCGATTCCTCCTTCACCCTTCAAGGGATAACCGTAACCAACGCTAAGTGAATGTGATATATTCCATAAGCGGCGGCACACCCATATCTGAATCTTCCAATAGGGCCATGAAAAACAGCGAACGAGCTTTAAGGCCTGGCCACCAAGTGTTTCACGTGGAAGACATCAGGGGAGACAAGTATCAAAAGCCTAACTGGGATCCAATATGTTTCTACCCTGAGGAAGAAAGAGGTATCATCTACCCTCACAACGACCCACTGATCGTGGAGGCTCACATAGCCAACTTTGAAGTACGACGAATCCTGGTAGACACGGGAGCTTCGGTCAATATCATGTTTGTTGAAGCTTTCAGGGCACTCAATGTATCTGAACATTTGCTCGATCGCTCGATTTCTCCTCTGATAAGCTTCTCCGATGATATCATGCAACCTATAGGGAGCATACATTTACCTTTCACCATTGGTACAGGCCCTTACACAGCTACCATTACCACTAACTTCCTGGTAGTTAATTGCCCAACGGCACACAATGTCATTTTTGGACGCACAGGCATCAATGATCTTAAGGCCATGGTATCCACACATATGTTGTTGATGAAATTTCCAACCCCCTATGGCAATGGTTACATCAGAGGAGATCAACTTAGTGCACGGTCATGTTACAACACTTCGGTCAAGCAACAACATCTGCATGTGCCCAAGGAAACCTTTTCTATACATGACCAAGTCATAAAGACCAGCCCGGACGAAGCCAACTTGGATCTTCACGGTGGCAACAGTCAACCCGACGATCCTTGAGACGACTCTTTCACCTGGCAAGCACAACCTGCTGAAGAGCTGAAGAAGGTTTCTATATCAAAAGATTATCCAGATCGCATGGTGAAGATTGGCACCACCTTGTCACCACCCATTCAGTTGGCATTGATCTCTTTTTTGCAAGAGAACACTGAGGTCTTCGCCTGGTCATATGAGGACATGCCAAGCATCTCTCCCGATATCATATGTCATCGCTTGAGTATTGACCCCAAGACCAAGCCAGTGAGACAGAAGCGAAGATCTTATGACGCTGAACGATACGAAGCAATGAAGGCAGAAGTTGAAAAACTCAAAGGCATAGGCTTCGTTCGCGAAGTCAATTACCCAACATGGGTAGCAAATGTGGTCTTTATTAAGAAAAATTCGACCAAAGAAAGTTTCCTACTCCAAAAGGTCTTGTGGAGAATGTGTGTCGACTACACCGACCTAAACAAATGATGCCCGAAGGATAGCTTTCCTCTTCCTCTCATTGACAGACTTATAGACTCTACGGTAGGGTGTGAACTCCTGAGCTTTATGGATACTTACTCAGGATACAACCAAATCCTCATGAACCCTCAGGACCAAGAACACACAACCTTCACTACTGACAGATGACTATATTGCTATAAATTCATGCCCTTCGGCCTAAAGAATGCAGGGGTGACTTATCAGAGACTAGTCAATTCGATGTTCACCGAACAGATTGGGAAGAGCATGGAAGTTTACGTTGATGATATGCTAGTCAAAAGCAAACATGCTGACCAACACATCACCAACCTATCTGAAAATTTCACCATTCTGAAGAGGTATCGAATGAGGTTGAACCCCAACAATGTGCCTTCGGCATAAACTCTGGCCAATTCTTAAGCTTCATGGTAAGCCAACGAGGCATTGAGGCTAATCCCGAGAAGATCAAAGCAATCCTCGACATGAAGGAACCGGTAACTTCAAAAGACATCCAGAGCCTTACTGGTAATGTGGCAACCTTAACTAGGTTCATCTCTAAGGCCACAGACAGATGTGCTCATTTCTTCAAAGCACTTAAGGGAAGTAAGAAGTACATTACATTGACTGATGAATGTGCCGAGGCATTCAAGAACCTCAAAGACTACATGAGTAAAGCCCATTTGCTCTTCAAACTTGAGGTTGATGACACTCTCATTATCTATCTGTCGGTATCGGCTTCAGCAGTAAGTTCCGTTCTCATTCAAAATGATGGTAATGTCGAACGGCTTGTCTACTACGCTAGTAAGGCCTTACAAGATGCGGAGACATGATACTCTAACATTGAGAAATTGGCTCTAGCATTAGTCATGTCTGCTCGAAAACTTCGCCCTTACTTCTAAGCACACTTCATCATCGTGCTTACCAATCATCCTCTTTGACAGATACTCCGAAGTCCTGACACTTCGGGGCGAATGATCAAATGGGTGATAACATTGGGTGAGTTTGACATCTCCTACCAACTAAAGCCAGCTGAGAAGGGCCAAGCAGTGGTAGACTTCATCGCCGACTTCACATATCCTGTTGACATTGTTTCTACGCCTAAAGAAGTGGTTTCATTACCCTCGGAAGCTCAGAAAATAGAACCAACATCCCCAGCATGGAGTCTGTATGCTGATGGCTCGTCCAACCAACAGGGTTGTGGAACAGGACTAGTCCTTATGACCCCTGACAAAGTGGCAATGGAGTATGCTATTCGTTTCAAATTCAAGGCATCGAATAATGAGGCCGAATATGAAGCCCTTCTAGCACGCTTACGTTTGGCCAAACATCTTGGGGTTAAACGAATTGATATCTCCAGTGACTCCCAATTGGTGGTTAACCAGGTCACCAACAACTTTGACGTTAAGGATAGCTCCATGGCAGCATATCTGGCACAAACACAATTGTTGCTTAAGCACTTCCACTACCAGATCACCCAAATTCCTCGAGCGGCAAACAATCATGCAGACGATTTGGCTCGCCTCTACTCAGCAGTGGAAAACAAAATTGGGAGAAAAATTCAGGTCGAATTTTTGGCAGCACCAAGCACCGTGGTCGCGGAAGTGTGCAACTTACAACAGGGGGATAATTGGATTACCCCGATTTATAAATTCCTTGCGCATGGTACCCTCCCAAACGATAAAGTCCAAGCTAAGCAGATTCGATACAAGGCTACCCGTTACTTGATCATTAATGACCAACTCTACAAACGGGGTTTTAACCTACCATACCTAAGATGCCTTACACCCGCGGAGGCGAAAATTATCCTTCGGGAAATACATGAAGGAGTCTGTGGAGATCATGCTGGATCTCGATCCCTAGCACACAAGGTTTTCGCCAAGGATATTATTGGCCAACACTCCACCAAGATGCCATCAGAATATCTCGCTCATGTGATAAGTGTCAACGCTACGCAATTATTCCTTTCTCCCCTCCCAAGCTGCTCACTCCTATGATCAGCCCTTGGCCCTTCGCCCAATGGGGACTTGATTTGATAGGCCCAATGCCTGCAGGGAAGGGTAAGGTCCGCTATGCAATCGTTGCAGTTGACTACTTCACAAAGTGGGCTGAAGTAGAACCCTTGGCAACCATTACTGAGGCAAAAATAGAAGACTTCGTATGGAAGAACATCCTTTGCAAATTCGGCATTCCCAATGCGATAGTCACTGACAACGGGCGATAGTTCGAAAACAATAAGTTCAGGATATTCTGCTCTAAGTTCAACATCAACTTATGTTTTACCTCCCCAGCTCATCCCCAGTCTAATGGACAAGTTGAAGCCATCAACAAAATAATCAAGCGAACTTTGAAAACCAGAGTGGACAATGCTAAAGGTTGTTGGCCAGAATTTGTACCCCAAGTTCTTTGGTCATACCGCACTTCGTATCGAACATCAACAGGAGAAACCCCATTCTTACTTGCCTTTGGTACAGAGGCAGTTGTCCCAGTTAAGCTCGAGCAAGCAACGTTCCGAGTCCAGAAATACGTACAAAGCGAAAATGACAAACAACTTACCCTCAACTTAGATCTAGTCGAGGAATATAGAAACCAAGCTCACTTGAGGAATGTCGCCTACAAGTAACGCATCACCAACTTCTATGACTCAAGGGTCAAACCTCGTTCTTTCAAAGTGGGGGACTGGGTATTGAAGAAAAGATTACTCTACGACAGAGTCCCGAGTGAATGAACACTTAGTCCAAACTGGGATGGACCGTTTGAAGTTGTTGGCATCAGTCGCCCTGGCTCCTACAAGCTTAGAAGCTCCAATGGCAAAATCCTTGGCCATCCATGGAACGCTGATCACTTAAAGTACTATTACAAGTAAACTCACATTGTACAAGTGTTAAGCTTCAGCCGTTCGGCATCCTATGTAACGAATATTATTTGGCATGAATTCAATAAAAAGGTGATTTAGACAACTTGGTCCAAATCGTCTTACATTCCTAGCAATGAAACACTCGGGTTCAAAACTTCAACATGAATGCTTCCAACATGAAACAAAGTCTAAGTATATGTCAATAAGAGACAAATAAACGAACATCTTCACAGTATATTCGTTCAATCATACATTCCAACACATTCATACATAAGTCAACTGTGCTCGAAAGGGTTCAACATACTTTGTGTCATTCGACACTTGCTACAATGTGCCTCGACACATTGCCTTTATTCTCACCAACCAGGTGATGAAATGTGAAGAAGGAACTCATCTTCATGCCACCAACCAGGTGATGAAATGTACAACCCGTACTCTCCTTCATGCCACCAACCAGGTGATGAAATGTACAACCTGTACTCTAATATCATTTGGCAACTTGCCACTCATGCCACCAACATGGTGAAGAAGGAACTCATCTTCATGCCACCAACTAGGTGATGAAATGTACAACCCGTACTCTCCTTCATGCCAGCAACCAGGTGATGAAATGTACAGCCCGTACTCTAATATCATTTGGCAACTTGCCATTCATGCCACCAACCAGGTGAAGAAGGAACTCATCTTCATGCCACCAACCAGATGATGAAATGTAATGAAAGGTGATGAAGGAACTCACTTTTGTACCACCAACCAAGTGATGAAAGCAACTCACCATTCATTCCACCTACCAGAAGACGAGTGGTACAACTTGTACATGTGAACTCCTAGCATTCATAAATAATCAAAAACCCTTAAGCTTAACAACTCAACTAATGAAGCACTTATGCCCAACAAGAGTTATAGTCACCAACAAAGTCTTATTGTAAGCCAACAACAACTTCAGTGCATGGCATACGAAGATCAAGCTATTCAGCCTTCTTGCCTCTACTTCATACATTTCTCCTCTGTAACAATGCAAACACTACAACTCGTAGAAAGCTTCACACACTCTTGATCAAGATAGTGTGAAGCAAAACCAATTTATGGTGCCAACAAAAGCTTCATCAAAGGAGTTCAACCACAATTCTCAAAAACTTCACACACTCTTGATCAATACAGTGTGAAGCAAAACCAATTTATGGTGCCAGCAAAGAGCTTCATCACGAAAGGGCAACCACAATTCTCAAAAGCTTCACACACTCTTGATCAAGACAGTGTGAAGCAAAACCAATTTATGGTGCCAACAAGAGTTTCATCAATGGAGGGCAACAACAATTCTCAAAAGCTTCAAACACTCTTGATCAAGACAATGTGAAGCAAAACCAATTTATGGTGCCAACAAAAGCTTCATCAATGAAGGGCAACTACAACTCGTACAAATCTTCACGCACTATTGATCAAGACTGTTCGAGGCAAATTCAATTTATATAGTTCATCCAAACCTTCGACTACTACAAGGTGTGGCTTGCATCACAATCTCTTGCTCAACAGTGTGGAAGAAAAATTTGTATATGTTGTCTTTCCCACATTTTCAAATTTCTAATTTTCCCAATTTATGGTGCCAACAAGAGCTTCATCAATGGAGGGCAACCACAATTCTCAAAAGCTTCACATGCTCTTGATCAAGACAGTGTGAAGCAAAACCAATTTATGGTATCAACAAAAACTTCATCAATGGAGGGCAACTACAATTCTCAAACATTCGAAGCAAATTCAATTTATATGGTTCATCCAAACCTTCGACTACTACAAGGTGTGACTTGCATCACAATTCTCAAAAGATTCACACACTTTTGATCAAGACTGTGTGAAGCAAAACCAATTTATAGTGCCAACAAGAGCTTCATCAATGGAGGGCAATCATAATTCTCAAAAGCTTCACACACTCTTGATCAAGACAGTGTGAAGCAAAACCAATTTATGGTGCCAACAAAAGCTTCATCAATGAAGGGCAACTACAACTCGTACAAAGCTTCACACACTCTTGATCAAGACTGTTCGAGGCAAATTCAATTTATATAGTTCATCCAAACCTTCAACTACTACAAGGTGTGGCTTGCATCACAATCTCTTGCTCAACAGTGTGGAAGAAAAATTTGTATATGTTGTCTTTCCCACATTTTCAAATTTCTAATTTTCCCAAAAAAAAAATTGGGAAATTAAACAACTTCAACAAATGGAGGGCAACTACAATTCTCAAAAACTTCACACACTCTTGATCAAGGTAGTGTGAAGCAAAATCAATTCATGGTACCCAACAAAAACTTCAACACCAAAGCTTCACCTACAAAGTTTCAACTCCAAAGCTTCACCTCCAAAGCTTCACCTACAACAGCTTCAACTCTAAAGTTTCACCTACAAAACTTCAACACAAAAGCTTCACCCACAAAAAACTTCACCTACAAAAGCTTCAACTCCAAAGCTTCACCTCTAAAGCTTCACCTACAACAACTTCAACTTTAAAGTTTCACCTACAAATCTTCACCCACAAAAAGCTTCACCTACAAAAGCTTCACCGACCAAAGCTTCACCCACTAAAAGCTTCACCCACTAAAAGCTTCACCTATAAAAGCTTCACCAACAAAAACTTCACCTACAAAGCTTCAACACAAAAGCTTCACCTACAAAAGCTTCACACACTCTTGATCAAGATAGTGTGAAGCAAAATCAATTCATGGTACCCAACAAAGCTTCAACCTCAAAGCTTCACCATTAAAGCTTCAACACCAAAACTTCACCTACAAAGCTTAAAATATATATATATATATATATATATATTTTTTTTTTTTTTTTTTTTGGAAATTCGAAAATTCGGAAATTCGAAGAAAAAAAAAATCGAAAAAAATAAAATTGCCTAGGCCTCATCTTCTTTGGGCCTAACAACTTTGATAACAAATATATATGAAGGAGGAGTCTTGGGCTACCACTTAGAAAGGAAATGCCTCATTTGTCAACTCCCTCGACCGGAGACTTGGGGGACTCCTACCATATGCTACTGTACCTTGATACTCTGAAGTTTCATGACCACTCAGTGACTTGGATTTTTCAAGTCTCCAACCGAGAAGTTTTCCTTACTTGGGAAATTAAGGGAGCACTACCTCAACATACATGCTTTACTCACAAAGCTTCAACATACAAGCTTCAACAAAAGAAAAAATTCAAAGAACTTAGTGAAGAAGGCTTTGGTGTATTTAACACAATACGTTGAAATGAAGCAAATCTTATTTATTGATATCTCCGATAAGTTACAAATATGTACATATACATGAATCAAAATAAACAAACAAGAGGGAGCCTTCACAAACGTTGCTCAGGAGAAGTCTCAGCAGTCGGCAAAGCCCCAGAAAAAGTAGGCACCAGAAGGTGATCATTCGGAGCCTCAGTATTAGGCAGAACCCCAGAAGGAGGAGGCACCGAAGGTTGATCATTTGGAGCTTCATTATGTGGTACAGCCTCAGAAGACGAAGGTAATAAATGCCTTTGGAACAAACCCCCAAACCTATGATGATCAAGTAAAATCTGACCATCAGATTCCTGCAACTGGTCAAGCTTCCTCTTCATGTTTGTAGCATAGTCATGTGCGAGCCTGTGCAACTGTTTATTCTCATGCTTGAGCCCTCTAATCTCCTGTTTGAGACTTATCACTTCAGCCGCCAATGATTCAAATTGGCAAGTTCGAGCAAATAGGCGTTGGACCATATTAGACACTGAACCTGCACACTGAACACTGAAAGCCAGAGAATCCTTAATAGCCAACTCATCAGACCGTTTGGAAAGTAGTCTATTATCTTTGGGAGTGAGAAGGTTCCTGGCCACCACCGTAGCGGTCATATCATTCTTCATCATAGAGTCCCCAACGATAAGAGGACTAGTAGGGGATAAGAAGGATAGGCGCCATATGTTGTCTTAAGGAGACATAGCTGCCTCTTCACCAAAGTTCAAGTCAAAACGACGGTCAGATGTGCCAGACATTTTCAGAAATGATGAAGGAGAAATGAGGTCCAATAAATCTCTGAAGTACAAAAATAAGGAGAAAATTCCTACAAGCAATAACTCTCTGAATGTACTTCTTGCACACAATTGGTGCCCCTATAAAAGAAAGGGCAACAAGGTCGTTGGTTCAAAAATCGAAGAGGCATCACTCTCCGGATTTCGAGAAACGGATTTTCCTGAGTAAAATATGTCGACAATCTCCACACGTAACATCAGCTTCTCGTGTACCACAGATAACTTTGCCAAAGATCTCTGACAAAGTTTAGACACATAAATTTTGAAGGACCAGCTACCCTACTATTACCCACAAGGGTAAAGGAACATCACTATTGCTTGATAACTGGAAAGTCCCTATATGTGTCAACCTCCATGCTTCGTGGCAAGGCAGACTGGCAAAAATGTCCAACCTTTACTCACATTTGAGAAAACACTCCCAACAAGATTGCTTGCTCAAAAATCGAAGAGGCACCGCTCTCTGAATCTCGAGAGGCAGACTCCCATCAGGATTACTTGCTCAAAAATCGAAGAGGCACTGCCCTCCAAATCTCGAGAGCCAGACTCCCAAAAGGATTATTTGCTCAAAAATCGAAGAGGCACCGCTCTCCAAATCTCAAGAGCCAGACTCCCAATAGGATTACTTTCTCAAAAATCGAAGAGGCACCATTCTCCGAATCTCGAGAGCCAGATCCTCGACAGGATTGCTTGTTCGAAAACCGAAGAGGCACCGCTCTCCGAATTTCGAGAGCCAGATTTCCTTGGAGAAAGCTTGTCTGCAATCTTCACATGCAACATCAGCTTTCCAGATACCACATACCACTTTTTCAAAATGCTCTAACAAAGTTAAAACACGTGAATTTTGCAGCTCCCACTACATTGCTATGACCGAGAAGGGTAAAGGAACATCGTTACCACTCGCTGTTGGGATAATTCCTATATGTGTCGACCTTCATCCTCCACAGCTAGGTAGACCTGCAAATAAAAAAAATGCTCAACTTTTCTTCACATCCGAGAGGGCACTCTCAGCAGAGTCTCTCGAAATACTCAGCTTCTTTTCCCCCCGATAATACCTCTGCAAACAAGCCATACCAGAGAAAAAGTATCTCATATCATCAGGGTTAAAAGCAAGAGTATCCCATATCATGCTTTTTCCCTCTCTTTTCCTTTGGCCTTGTTCTTACCTGCAAGACAAAGAGAAAGATAGCAATCAGTCAGCACTTGGAATCAAGTTTCCAGTCAGGAACTGACTACCTGGAACTCCTTGCCTGATTACTTACCTGGCATTGCTCTCGAGTACTCATTTTCAACATCTTATGCTTCCAGAAAAAATACCACATCTGCCTGAGGAACAGATAGGGCAAGTGAAAAGAATACAAGAAAGCATGTGGAGACCAGCGCAACAGAACACGTGCCGATTCATGTATTACCTTGTCAACAACAAAAGTATCCCATATCATCAAGGTCGAACGCACTCTTGATTTGATGGACTTGTTTTGACCCTCAAATTCTTGAGTCGGCTTTATACTCTGGAGGAAACCAGAAAACCCTCCAGCTCAGTTCAAGAATAATCACGTGGAAAGTTACTTCTTCAAAAGCAAAAGTATCTCATATCATCTCTTCTCATTTTTCTTCTCTTTATCCTTCCTGCTGCTTGCAAGATAGGGAGAATGAGAACAATCAGCCGGAAGTCGAAATCAAACTTCTGATCTGGGACTGATTGCTTACCTGGTCTGTCACCTCTTTCGAAAAAGAATATTCTTCCATCCAAATCCATGGATCTAAGAAGCAAGGAATGAAGACCCTCTCCTTGGGTGATTAGCCTTTGCTTAAGCAAAGAGGAATCTACAAAGGTATAAATTTCTCAACTCACTTTGATTTGAGTTGACTCTTGGTTCACCAATCTACTAGGCTTTGAATTTCATGGTAAATGTTTTGTTTTAAGTGCATACAAGCATGATTCCGCCTTTTAATTGTTAATTGCATGCTATAGATGTTGCTTAAATGAACATATTTTTCACAAAATTTCCTTCAAGTGGTATCAGAGCCTAGGTCTAGTAGTTGGTGAATCCTTTTGGGTTTTGTAGTTCATAGTTTATGATTTAAATGTTGTAATATGTTACAAGCTTTATTCTTGTTTCTTTGAATGTAAATTTTGTTGGAAAATTTGTCATCTCAAATGTTGTAGATGTAGTTCATATGAGCATGAATATTGGAACTAAAATTTGATGCCATGTTTTTGGGGATTTTCGGCCAAATCCAAAGGGTGGATTTTTGGGTTCTTGTTTGACTTGTTAAAAATGTTTTAAGGTGACTTTTGGAACCCCTAAGTACCCTAGGATATTAACCTCATTTTGAGAAGTGAAAATTTGAGTTTTATTGCTTGAAAAATTTCATGGAAAGCTCTTATGGGTTTTTCATGGAATGTTCTTCATTGTTCTTGATGTTTTAGCCAAGAACAAAAAGGTTTGTGTTTTGATTCAAGTTTTGATTTATTTCATAAAGTCTTATGTTTTGTGTTGGTGGGTTGACTTATCTATCATCAGAACATTTATTGAAATTTTTTGAAAGGTGATAGAAATGGTGATGGGTGTGTAAGAAGTACTTCTCTTACACACACACACCACTTGCATGGCTTTGTTCACACCAACCTATTTCCACTTGCATGGCTTTATGACTTAGTTGAAAAATTTTCAAAATTTTTGTGGGTTCACACTCTCCAAAACCGGCCACTCCCTCAAAGGGAGTATTTTTGGGGCTTTTATGCAATTACATAAAGTTTTGATACTTTTGTGTATTTGTAGTTTGACCCAAAAGTTTGCGTATTTACGTTAAAGGCCCAAAAACGCTAAAGGACAAATTGTTTTGTTCCTTTAATGAAGTTTTTCAATTTGTTGAAATTTTTGGGTTCTAGTTGTAATTACATGAAGTAGTGGACTTTTGTGTTTTTACAAAATGAGCTTAAAAGTTTAAGTTTTGCAACATAACCCAAAAGGTTGAGGTTATTGCATTTTGGCCCAAATTAGGATGAGAACAAAATGGTTTTGTCTTTTTAAATGAGAATTGGATTTTCATTTCATTTAGCTCCATTTAAATCAATTTTATGGATACAAAAACCAAATGAAAATGTTTCATTCAAGTTTAATTAGTTAAAGTGTTAATTAATTAAAGAAATGGTGATTATGAACCTAAGCCTATTATAATTGAGCTATGTGAAAGGCCGTCTCAAATTTGTTTGAACCATGGGAATGTGTAGATTAGATTTTGGTTGTAATTTGATTTGATCAAATGTTGTAAAAGAGCATAAGCTCTTCTTTACTTTAAAGTAATTTGTTTTGATCAATTGTTGTAAAAGAGCATAAGCTCTTCTTTACTTTAAAGTACTCATTTTCTTGTTTTATTTGATATGCATGAAAATGAGAGTAGTTGGGTCCAAAGCCCCTAGGAAAACACGCCTTAATGTGATTAAACGCGTAACTAAAATCAATCACCATCCCTAGACCGAGATTCAACACTAAGGCTCGTGTTGAATCTAAACAAAGGTTCATAGTCATCCTAAGGCCCTAAGGCAACTATATAGTCCATCAATGAATGCAAACCTTATGTTAGTAGTAGTATCATATACTCTTGCTTTAAAAAACCGTTTTATAAGCATAGTGGGAGTATTATATACAACTAAAAACAATCAAATGGACCAATAGTTGTAATAGGACCAAAATTGTTTTAATAAGATTAAAATGTATGTTTATATGTGATGAGACCTAAAACCCTCAACCAAACCATTATTAAGTTGATAAGCGTAGAGAGTGCTTTTAAACACTCTTTCGTAGGCCTTCCACCATGGTGGGCTTCAATCGTTTGTGACTCATACACCGTATTCGTCCAGTTCTGGGGTAGTGCAAAGTATATGCTTACATTCAGGAGAAAGCCTATAAACATATGATGAAGTGAAGGTAGGCAACGAGTATGGTCCAATATGATATTCTTCTGAGGCCATTCTTGAACCCCTACTTGAACTAGCATGGTGGGAATGACTTAACTAAGTGCAATGGTGCCAATATGATATTCTTCTGAGGCATCATTTTCTAGAGGCCAAATTAAGATGGGTAATTGCAAAAGTTGTAAATGAGTAAAGCGTACTCTCTCATCATTATTGTTGCTAGCCAATATGATATTCTTCTGAGGTGGGCTTGGTAATAGTGAGTCTCCCATACCCTACTAAGAGTTTCATCCAAAACTCTCGAATTCCAATGAGGGATATGGAATTTGCCAAAAATAGTGGGTGGTGCTATTTGATTTAAAGACCCGAATCAAATGGCTTAAAATTAATCAATTTATATTCGTTATGTATTTGTTTACCAATATATTTTGCAAACGCTATCCAAACTTGACAAAGAAAAAGCCGAATGCTTTAGTTTCCGGACTTGGTACCACAATCCCAAAGATTGTCTTAAATGGATTGTATATGTACCTAAGTAGTCTCATCCTCACAATCTTCTTATTGATAATGTATCATTGGAAGAAAATGTTAGATAAGTCTATCATAAGGAGGACAACACTTTTAATGTCATAATTCTTCACTTACAAATCGTTGTATGAAGAAATAAGAGTTGCTCTTGAACAACCCTTAGTCAATGCAAACACTTAGTGCTTGTTTCTTTGTTACATG